>WOXC01006362.1:0-347154 GCA_011680675.1 Gymnobelideus leadbeateri
TGTTATGGCATACAGTATTTGCTCAATAGCTATTTATTGGTTGACTGGTCGACAATCCGAGTCCAAATATCGTCCCCTGAAAATTATTCTCTAAAATTCTAGTAATCTAAAATTCTAACCAAGTACTAATTTCTGGATCAAATTTTTGTTTTTGGAGTTTGTTTTTTTTTGGTGGTGGGAACTAGACCTGTGAGGTCTTTGCTATAGAAAGGTCACAGTGAGGAACTCCTTTTGTCCATGCATCTTAACCTCTGCTTTGCAGTTTATAGTCTGAGAAATACCTGGTACATTGTGAGGTTTTGACTAGCCCAGAGTCACAGTCAATAGGTCAAGAGGTGGTACCTGAACTCAGATCTTCCTGACTTCAAGACCATCTCTCTAACCACTATATACTCTACCTCAGAGAAATGTATATTTTAGAGGTAGATAAATAAGTATGCATGTATATGTAAGTATGTATGTATATATATATATGTGTGTGTGTGTGTATGTATAACACATAATAATACATACATGTATTTCTCTTTCAGACAAGAAAACCATCAAATAGTACATATTGGTATATTTCCTACAACTTATAGGCTTATTGAGTTACTTAGAGCAACAAGAAGTTAAATGATTTTCCTAGGATCACACAGCCAGTATGTATCAGAAGTGGGATTTGAACCCAGATTCTGAAATTGACTATACCATGTTGTGTATTTCAATCTCTCTGCTTCAATCTGATTTTATTTCTTTTGATTTGTGCTCTCTCTCTCTCTCTCTCTCTCTCTCTCTCTCTCTCTCTCTCTCTCTCTCCTCCCCCCAGTGTGATATATGTGTGTGAGAGATTTATATGTACCTATACATGTGTATATATTATATGATATATATATCATATGTGTATGTGCATTTAGACATGGGGAGAGATAAATGAAAATACAGACAGCCAAACAGAAAGTGAAAGCCAGATAATAGATATGTAGAAAGTTAGTCCAAGGAAGAATTAAGGATTTGTATGGCTTTATGAGACTGGTTGTTCCATTAAACTTCTCTATAGGTAAAATAACACCATATTTATAAACTAATTGTCTGACATAAGTTTATTTTCTTTCCTATCCCCCTCTGGAAAAAAGATAGTTAAAGGTTTTGAAGAGGCTCCCCTAGCTGATGTTGACTGTTCAATACCTGCTTAATGAGCTGATTAACAACTGTTACCCAAAATTAATGAATCAAGTCACAGTTGTAATTGCCATATTGCAGATCACTGTGTTCTATTAGATTATGATGGGACCATACATTTTACAATGATGACTCTTTCGGCACTGTGAAGGTGTCTCAATAACCTAGCCTATGGTTTTTTTTTTTTTCATGAATGGATGATGATACTTTCTTAGCCACAGGAAGGTCTTTTGTGAAAACCTCAACTGTGGATTCCAAAAACAATCCTATTGCTAAAATACTATTTCATTCAATATTTACACATTTTACTTCCAAATAATAATTCATATTGTTTTTGAAAAACTTTCATTTTGCTTTGTTAATATAATTCAAGCACATAGAAATGCAGCCACCTGATTACTGATTTGTCAAAAAAATGATTTGCAGTACAATAGAAAATAAAATGTCAAAATGATTCCATGCAGGAAGGACTTTTGCCAAGGTTGGCATCCCTTCTACATTAACTAAACATGTACATATAGTACAATTAATTGGTGTTGGTCTGTTTGTAGTTTCATTTCAAAAACATATTTTTCATATTAAACATTTCTCAAAAAATCTCTTAGAAAGGAAAATTGTAATATCTTGTTATATATTCTACTAGATCAATGTATAATATGCTCTTTTGTAAAGAAGAGGGTCTACCAAATCACTTGACTGTTTCAGAAATGAAAAAATATTAATACCGATGAATATTATGCAATGGAATTGTAAAATACTTAGCAAAATTATTTTAAACTACATTAAATGTTTATTTTAATTTCATACCCTCCTCCTCATGCCTAGCTTCCTTTGTAGACATTTTTAAAATTACAAAAATTTCCAAAGGAAATCCTGCCTGCTCTCTACTTCTTATCAAATTTTGATTCCATACTGTTTCTCCAAGATACATCTACTAAGGGACTAGCACTGTGAGTTATCTATATTGCTGCCTAGAATATCCTGAACAATAAGCATTCTTTATCCACTTGATTTTTGCTCTGTGAATAATTAGACCCAAATATTTTGACTGACTAAGGATCCCAATTAGGGTGCTCTGTAGTGTTCTGATTTTTGACCCATTCAGTACAATATCCTTGGCAAATAGCTACATTTAAATTACTTTATCAACTACAAATAGATATTTCTTTTGATTTGAAATCTGTGGTGGACATGTGCATGATAAGTACCTGTAGGGAAAATATGTATGTCTATCTATCTATCTATCTATCTATCTATCTATCTATCTATCTATCTATCTATCTATGTGTCTGTGTTTATATGCACATATATGTATGTATATAAATACATCTTCACATTTTTGCTCCACACTTTTTATTAAAGAATAAAAATTCATTGAACATCATCTCTATTAAATTTTTCAAGGGATTTTAAATATTTTTAAACATGAATAGGAAACTCCTTGTTGGAAGAGAATCTGAAGACATTGTTTTGTCTTACTAAATAAAATTCTTTCTTTTAATAGTTGAAAAACAATAAACATGGTTTGATCCTTATTCCTTCTATCCTTCAATCTCTTGGGTTCCTATAAATATGTAGTTTCTTATAGAACATTGATTGAAAAGTCATCTTATCAGGGGTGGCTAGGTGGCACAGTGAATAGAGCACCAGCCCTGGAGTCAGGTGGACCTGAGTTCAAATCTGGCTTCACACACACACACACACACACACACACACACACACACACACACACACACACCAGAATAAAACTAGCCATGTGCCTTGGGCAAGTCACTTAAACCCAATTGCCTTTCAAAAAGAAAAAAAAGAAGAAGAAAAGTCACCTTATCCCTTGAAACAAAGGCCCATCTTTTTATTTTTAAATTTTTTAACATTAAAAATTTTTATTTAGGGGCGGCTAGGTGGCGCAGTGAGTAAGAGTGCCAGCCTCGGAGTTGGGATGACCCGGGATCGAATCTGGCCTCACAAAATGAGCACCCACACATAAATAATGACTAGCTGTATAACCTTGAGCAAGTTACTTAACCCCAATTGCTTTAAAAATTAATTTTATTTAATTTTTTTAAACTTTATTTTTAATTTATGGAATGAAATAAACATTTCCATATTTTCTTTTATTTTCCTCCCTCCTGTCCTAGATATGGCTATCATTAGTCACAAACACACAAACACACAAATGTATGTACACGTACATACACATATGTAAAATTATTCTATACCCACACACAAAGAACTTTAGTTGTTTCTCTGGATGCAGATAGCATCTTTCTTCATATGTTCTTTATAGTTAATTCAGATATTTATAATAGACAAAATAACTTATTTGTTCATGGTTGTTTTTAAAACAATATTGCTGCTACTATATAAAATGCTCTCTTGGTTCTGCTCATTTTGTTCTTCATTATTTTGTGCAAGTCTTTCCATGTTTTTCTAAAGTCACTGAGCTCATTATTTCTTATAGCACAGTAGTATTCCATCAACAATTCCAAGCAATGACAATACCAAAAAGACACAATTTAAATATTGAAGAAAAACAATCAAGATTTCACAAGGCTTAGCAGTTTCTACACTTAAAGACTATAGATCTTGGAACATTATATTTCAAAGAGCAAAGGAGCTGAGATTGTATCCAAGAATAATTTATCCAGCAAAGTTGAATATAATCCTAAATAAAAAAGGACATTTGATGAACCAAAAGACTTTCAGACTTGTAACAACAAACTATAACTCAATGGAAAATTTGATGCAAAAGATACAAAAGAAATACAAGAAAAACATTAAAGACTAATTATAAGACAATGATAATGTTTACTTTAATATATGGAAATGTTATCTGTATTCTTTTTTTTTTTTTTTGCTTTTTGGAGGGCAATTGGGGTTAAGTAACTTGCCCAAGGTCACACGGCTAGGTTGTTTTTTTTTGTTTGTTTGTGTGTGCGTTAAGTGTCTGAGGCCGGAACTGAACTCAGGTTCTTCTGACTCCAGGGCCAACGCTCTGTATTCTTAAAGTTCTTATTATTAAGGTAGTTTGAAAGAAAGGTTATGGCTGAGTTGTGTATGATGGGGTGGTTCTAAAAATCAAAATTGGGTAGGAAGAGTTCAAAAGGTTCTCACAAAATGGGGTGTGAAAGGAAGAACTAATAGAGAAGAAAGAGTCAGGGTGGAGGGTTGGTAATGTCGGAACCTTACTCTCCTCTGTTACTACCCTGTTTGCTTTAGTTCTTCATCTGCAAAAATGAGCTGCAGAAGGAAATGGCAAATACTCCGGTATCTTTGCCAAGAAAAAAACAACAACAACTGGAGTCATCACATATAGGACACAACTGAAATAACTGAACAATAACAACATACATTACATAATGTATGTACGTTATGCATGTACAAGATATATGTATATTTTGTGCTACCCCAGAATGGTGTTTATTTTTAACATACATGTTCTGTCTCCCAGAGAAAATGAAATTCTTATAAGAGCATCCTCTTTTGAACATTCTGAGTTGAAAGAGTGGTGTCTCAAAGTCAGAGAGGAGAAAGTCCAGAAGAGGGAGGTCCATAAGAACAAACTCAGTGAACAGATCAAGAAGAAGAAGGCCTGAAAAAAGATGATCAGATTTCTTGATCATTAAATTACAGGGAACTTTAGAGAGAACAGTTGTAGTTCAGTGATGAATTTGGAAGCTATTTCATCTTTCTTTCTTTTTTTTTTAGAAACAATCTATAACTTAATTAAAGATAATGACAATGAGGTAATATACTGAAATTTTGTGATGCAACCAAAATATTACTTACAGAAAATATAATTTTCTAAACTGTTTTAATAAATAAAAGAGAAAAAGGTCAATGAATTCTGTACTTGTGTTTTAAAAATATATACATAGCTGAAAAATTAAAATTTTCTAGCTGAATGTAAAATGTATCTCATTTTTCTATTTGCAACTTCAGCATATAGCACAATGCTTACTTGGCACATAGTCAACACTTAATAAATGCTTTTTCAATCATTCATTTATATGGTAAAGGACTGAGGAGTGAAAGGAGAGCTAAATAAAGAGTTTTATATCTAGGAGTTGGCAGAAAAGTGGGGGAAGAAGTAGAGAATGGTAGTTTGTGGTATAAGTATGATAGAGAAATGGGCACTTTTAAGGCAAAAAACCAGGACACAGGGGAAAGCTTAAGTTTAGGGAGAGAGAGGATGATTGAGGGGACAATCTAGGTCACAAATGGACCCATTTTTAGCAATAATGGCTCAGAAATCTTTTTATATAGCATGACCTTATTTTCTAGCTCACTAGATTTTTGTTGTACCCATCTTCCATTCAAATCATCATTACCAGAAGGCATTTATTAAAAATCTGCAGATGGTGCTATCACAGACCTTGCATGACATAAGATCACAAATATTGACTGACAATATTACAGTTTCGGTTAGTACTAGTGCATAACAAGCCTGCTAGAGGATGGGGCATCTTTGAGGGAAAACATTCATTTCTATCTCTACGGCTATTACCTGGTTGGCTTGCACCACACATTTTTTTGGGGGGGGAGGAACCAATATTCTTGGAATCTTCTAGGCATTTGGTGTGAAAGTTGATTTTCTCAAAACTCACAAAATAATTACATAGTTTTGCTCAAGAAAGAGGAGGAGGAAGAAGAGGAAGAGAGGGAAGGAGAGAGGTTAAGAATACAGAAGAAAGGTTAAGAATACAAACTACAAGAAATCTGTCTAAAACTACCCCCAAGTGCTTCTTACCAAATTAGGTCCCATGTTCTTAGTCCTGTTCCTTCCTCCTAGGACCCAGAGCTGTACTTCATTTCTATACCCTTCACAAAAAGGATGAGTAGCTCCTGAACATTCTTGTCTCTTTTATCTGGAAAAACCAATCAAAGAGATACTTGCCCTGAATAATGAATGGAAAGCTACATCTTCAATTCTACATGACTCACTAGAGCCCACAATTTCAAATCAAGAAGAACCTAGCCCATTTTGCTGTAAAAAGTTGTCTTTTATGTTATGCCCCATGACTAATTTGAAGACCTCTTCTGTACTGGTCAGTGCTAAAGTGAGGGGAAGAAATTATCTTTTTCACCTCTCACCTTCTGCATGGCTTTCAGCCTTGCTATTGCCAAAGACTGGGGATTTAATGATGCTTCAGGGAAGCCTCTAAATGATGAAGACCTGATTGGTAAGCATGTTCTAAATACAAATAGATGGTCAACAATATGCCAAGATGGGTATTCCTATTGAGTTAAAAAAAAGTTTCATGGGCACCATGTTTTTTTTTTTTCTTTCATGAGGACTATACCTTGCAGTCACTGAAGAGAAAGTTTGGGGAAATGTTTCTCCTTCTTGCCATGAATCCAACAGCTTTGTTAGAGGGGAGGTAAAGAAAGAGCAAAGAAGTCCCATTCCCCTTCTCACCAAGAAACATATTTTCCTGCAGAAATTTTTCCCAAAGTCAATTTTTGTTGAACTTTTTAAGTGATCATTTAAAGCAATATGTCAATGTATTTGACACATATAGGCCATGTCACTTTGGTCAAGTCATTTAACTAATCAATGTTCTAGGGAGCTCTCTTAAGTTTTGAACTTGCAAAGAAGCTGTCAATACATCTGGTTATATGAATTTTCCTCACCTGGGAGTTCCCTATATCAATGAAATCACATGTTCAGGCCTATCCCTATCGCTAAAGCTGATGTTATCCCAGAATATAGCTGGAGTAATGTACATTTATAGCAGTATCATGTCCCACATCTTTGATTACATACATTTCAAATATATTAGATAATCTAGTCTTGGAACATAGCCTCCACTTATGACATTGTTCCTACAAAAACAAAAGAAATATCCTAAGCTCCAAACAACCAACCTGTAAAATGGACGATTGCAATTCAACCTAAAGCCAAACTGGAAATTGATTGTGTTCAAATGAATCCATATCAAACAAGCAGCCCCAAGTTCAATGAATATGAGAGGAGATATTCAACAGGATTCATTTGCTCAGACACTGTAGTTAGAACAAGAGATAGGAAATAGATTCCTTCAAGGATACATCAAAACACAATGGGTGGGCGGCTAGGTGGCGCAGTGAGTAGAGCGCTGTCCCTGGAGTCAGAAGGACCTGAGTTCGGTTCTGGCCTCCGACACTTAACACACACAAACAAAAACCTAACGGTGTGACCTTGGGCAAGTTACTTAACCCCAATTGCCCTCCAAAAAACAAAACAAAACAAACAAAAAAAAACCACAACGGGGAAACATGAGACATAACTGCCATTAACGGGGAGGTGACAGCATCTATTCTGAACTGTGGCACAGCAATCAACCACAGGATAGCTGGACTTCAACAATTCCATCATGCTGATAATGAGGCAAAAAGGAAAAACCAGTAGAGACAAGGAGTGCCTATAGCCATTAACCAAAGGGCAGGTAACCTGTTTAATCAGTGGGGAGGGGACTCCATGTCATACTTTAATCATTTTGGCTGTATTCATATACATGAGAAGTAATACCTTGAGCCCCATGTTTTTTCAGTACAAGAGACAATTCTGTATGCTGGGAATTTAAAAGAAAGGGATAATTTAGGATCCACTACCCCATTTGTGACTATGCAAGTTATAAATTATAGCCTTACAAAATTCAGCTGGTTTTGTTCACACTGGTTTTATTCTTTGTGTGTATATTTATTCAATTTTCCCAATTCACTCAGGTTCCCAACTATTAAACCTTGCCTTGAATTTTGGAAATATTTCAGAAAAAAATCAAAACAAAAATCAATTTCCAAACATCCAGATTTGCTCAGCTTTCCATTGGATACTCAACTAAACTGGTTGAGTGTTGGCTTAGGGACAAGTCATTTTCATAACTTCTTTCTTACAGGTCACTGTCTATGAGCAGATGGTAAGAGAATCCTCAGATTCCCATATCATATATTCTATAATGCTCAGCTGGACAGAAAAAATGGACAATAGGTGTTACCGACGTCCGTGTCTTTAAAAAAAAAATGCCTGCTATGCCAGAAGGGCCAATTTGGTATTAAGCTGACAAGGAGTAGTTTTTTTTTTTTCATTTCATGAATAAATAAACATGTCTTATCTGAACCTTTTATTATTATTACTTCTCTAGTGTAACAGAGGATTCAAATACTGAAAAATATTTCAATGGATCTGTGATTTCATCAATTCAAGTGTTCTTTGCAGCTATGTAAATCTCAACCCACTCATGCCTTCCCATCCAGTGTGACTTATTTATGTATTACTAAAAATTCACACCAAAGTATTTGTTCAATGGTCTAAAGGTCTTTCTTGCTTTCTACTGAAATTGCAAGTGTAAGAGTGGAATATTCTGGCCATCTATCTGTTAAAATAAGTTATAGAGGCTATAACCTATTTGTGATAATAGCTAAAATTTATATAGCATTTTTAAGGTATGCAAAGTGATATATTTAGAAACACACACATATGCTTAAATTCATATATACATACATATCTATATATACACATATATGTATATAGTAGACCTTATCTTTTACCGCTAGCTCCAAATTAGTGTGAATAATGAATTCTTTAAGTGATTGCATTTGAATTTACACTATTGGAAGTTATAATTCTGTAAAATATGGTAATTACTTTGAGCCCAAAGGAAATAGGTAATATGAATTTGAATGGTGTGACCACTTCAGGGAGTTCATTATTTGCAGTAATCTATATTTAACTGTACATCAAAGCGTAAATATATTTATCAGATTCCCACCCCCACCCCCATAAAGCAAGTTTTAATAGGAGTAGTAGGATGAAAGTAGGAAGTACAAGAAGTCACTGATTCTTTGGAGGGAATTGATTGTTGAGAGATGAGAAGTCTATAGCTCTGGGTCCAACAACTCTGAAGAAATCCACCCCCCCACCCCACCCCATTCTTCCCAGATCTGCCCTTGTTTGTTCTAACTAAAAGATTGTAATGGCTAATATTTATGTTGCATTTTATGTTTTAAAAGAACTTTACATATGTTATCTCATCTCACTTCAATTCTATTACCCCCATTTCTACAGATGAGGAAAGTGAGGCAGAAGCAAGTTAAGTGACTTGCATATGGTCACATAACTAGTAAGTATCTGAAAAAGAATTTGAACTCAGCTTTTCTTGATTCCAAATATATCTTCTACCCACTACACTGTCTAGCTACTTGTGATATCGGACTTTGGAGGAAACAATATATTTACTTTACATAATTGTTACCTGTGGCTCATTTATATAAGATGTAAATTTCACTTTAAAAAATTCAAGATAGATGGTAAGAAAAATATAATTATTCATTAACAAAGTGGTAACTACATTTTGTTTCTAGTTAAGGAAACATAAATTATTCTGCTACACTGAGTGATGCAAAATGACTCCTGCAAAAATGGATATGTTGATTGCTTACTGTAATAGGGAGGAGAGAGGAAAGGGAGAAGAGAGGTAAGAGGGAGAAAAAAATGGAACTAAAAATCTTATTAAAAATGAACATTGATAACTATCTTTACATGTAATTGGAAAAAATAAAATATCCTTTACATACACAAAAAAGACACTTAAAATGGAGATGTTTCTTTTTAGGACTAAAATTCATTTCTTATGTGGAAGAGTTGGGGGAGGGAGGAGATAGAAAGGAGAAATACTAAATGACAGAGAAATGTTTTTTCCATTGAACTAAAAGTGTTTTACAGACATCATTTTCTTCACCCTCAAAGTATGATTGTGAAGGTGGAAAATAACCTCATTTTACAGGTGGGAATAAAGAAGTTGCCTCTCCAGTCAAAAAGTAGGTCAATGAAGGTGACAGTCTCAGGTACAATGTTTTAGATTGAGTATCCAGGTCAATGTCCTTCAGATAATGCTCCTTTTGTATCTACTTCCAGTATCTAGATAACAATAGCTTACACACACACACACACACACACACACACCACTTTAGAATAAAGAATTTGCAAAGCATCTTACCTATTATCTTAGTTGATTTTCCTTTCCTTTTTTTTTTTTTGCTTTTTGGAGGGCAATTGGGGTTAAGTAACTTGCCCAAGGTCACAAGGCTAGGTTTTTGTTTGTGTGTGTGCGTTAAGTGTCTGAGGCCAGAACCAAACTCAGGTCCTTCTGACTCCAGGGCCAACGCTCTACTCACTGCACCACCTAGCCGCCCAGATCTTAGTTGATTTTCACAACAACAAAGTTGTTGTAGGTGCTATTGTTATCTTCGCTTTATAGATGAGAAAATTGAAACTTAAGAGACATTAAATGATTTTCTCAGAGTCACAGAGCTAGTGTCAGAGGCAGAATTTGAACGTGGGTTCTCATAATTCCACATTCAATGCTATATTCACTATGCCACATATATAATTAATAATTGATATTTGACATATTGTTATTTTTTTTTCAATTGTTTTTCAGTCATGTCTGACTCTTGACCACATCTGGGGTTTTCTTGGCAGATATTGGAGCGGTTAGCCATTTCCTTCTCCAACTCAGATGAAGAACTGAGGCAAATAAGATTAAGTGACTTACCCAGGTCACACAGTTAGGCTAGATTTGAACTCAGGAAGATGAGTCTTCCTAACTCCAATACTGGCACTCTATACACTGTGCCACCTAGCTGTCCCAAATTCATTTATTACAAAGAGTTTATTGAAATGTCCTATTATCTATAGGAAGTTTAAATAAAATGCACTACTGAATGGTAAAAATAAACATTCTTGAACTGTTAGAAGCCCTTCAACTCCTTTTATCTCTGGAATTCATCACTTAGGATACACATGATAGTTTTAAAAAATAGTAATGATCATAAGTCAGAGTTCAAAATGGGAATTACCATGAACTCATTGATCTGAGAGCCTCATACTTGCTCTGACCTGATTTATGACTGGCTAGTCAGCAATGTTGTGGTATATTTAAGTTCCACTGCAAAAAAAAAAAAAAAATTAAAAGCATTTTTGCTGAGTCAATGGAGACTTTATAGCTTTGGATAATGCATCATGTCATTTTCAGTAATTTGGGTGAATATTTTCTTTTTGTAGAACAGAATAAACTGATGAAACATTTAGTCCTTACATGAAAAGATATATTTAGGGGGAAACTACTATGAATAAAAATGTACTGAAAAAGACAATTCAAAAGAATAAAATAATCCAAGGAGCCAAAGTGAAGGAAGAGAAATTCTAGGAGAGAGATTTTTTCTTTGAGAGATTTTTTTTCTTTATCTTTGAAGAAAAACAGATATCTATGAGTCACCAAACCTAGATGAAATAACAATTGTAGTAGTAGTAATAAATAATATTAATAGTGACGATGATGATGATAAAAAGAAAGAGAATTTGTGGTACAGGAACCATGGATCTTGCTATGACAATTTTAGTACATTGCTTCTCATTTTCATAACATTCTATTCCCCCACGCTGTTCCTCTTTTTCTTTCCCCAAAAGCCTCCTGTTAGCACAGACAAATGAAGCAAGTCAATAACATCCACCCCAACCAGCCAGTATATATCGAGCCAATTCAAAGGTAGGTGAAAAGCAGCTGTGGTCTTGCCTGTGAAATAGGCTAATGCTATGGCTTCTGTGCTGTGAGTGGGTCTGCAGACCCCTCTTATTTACACTTTCATCTAAGTGCAGGAAAGTGGTTATTTATGGGCAGAAGTCTGGGAAGGGGCGTTTGTGTCTCTGTCTATGTGTAGTTGAGGGAGGAGATGAGAAGGGGGAATGTCAGGGAGGGGGGCAAGGTGGATGGCTAGCTCTTCACTACAGCAGGCAGGAAAGCAGCTTTGAAAACAGATTGACCTTTTATTACTTTTGAATTGAGGACAGATTCCCCTTTTAAAGGCTCAATTATATTGCCCTTTTTTATGATTTTGGAAGATGCCATGGTAACTTAGGTGATGAATTCCAACTAGGCTGTCTCATGTGTTGAATTGTGGACCATAAACCTCTGCAGTTTTAACCAATCTGGTGCCTTCCCACAACCCAATTACTCTGCTTTCCTGTTATTTCCCCATACACTTGAGGCAGATGACTTCTAAGAGCAACTACATCTGACCAGAAGAGGAGGAAAAAACAAACAATAAAAATAAAACAGAAGCCTAGAAATGCTAGGTTAATCCCATTTGAAATTATATCTTCAAAAAAGTTAGAAGGCAAAAAAATTATGCTGAGATTTGTTAAGGAATAGTTCATTTCTAATTCCACTGTGCCTAGTCTTTCAGGGTAAATTTAGCAATTTAATTGTTGAAAAGTAGTGTTGAGGAGGGAGAATCTAACTTTGTCCCATGAAGTTTGCCATCATTGCATTTTTTTTACATGAGAACCTCATTGGCTCAACATATGGACAGAAGACTGAGCAGAGCCATTAGATTTTGTGTGAGTGTAGAGAAACACAGTCAGTGAGAAATGAAGAATGCACAGATATGATGAGACAGACACATCTCTATTTGGAAGAGGCAGCAAAGTTGTTACACTATTTTCATGGTAGGTCTCAGAATGCTTTTTTCTCTTGGTTTAGGTGGTAAAATTCTGAATATGCTGGACATACAATTGTAGGCTTTGGAAATTGCAATGCAACAACTAAAGAAAATACCCTGAAGGATGAAAGATCAGAGTATAGGTTGCTATGCCTGCCCTTCCAGTAGATCAATTGGGATCTGCTGAGGTGGGATCAAGGGGGTTTTACTATCAAGACCAAAAGGCAGAAAATAGTTCTCTTCAAATTTCAATTTTGTAGGAATCCATTTCCCCTTTTGTAAGATAAATATCATTATTCCTATCCTTAGATTTCCCAACAAAATATACTTAGGGGGAAGGGATCAATATTGTTGCAACACCAATAATTAAACAAATCAATAAAGCTAAATTGAAAAAGTTCAATACCTATGTCCTTCCTAAACTGTATTGCTCAAATAGTAGCACAAAAGTCCATACAATGTCTAACTAGGAAAGAGCAGAGGAGGACTCTAGCCTTACTCATTTTAGATACTATACATTTCATAATGAAGTCTTATAAGTTTTAGTTAATAAGATCTTATTAGTTGTTTGGATTTTTTTTTGGCTGCCATATTACTTTGTTGGCTTATACCGAGATTGCTGTTCACTAAAATCATTAGTTTATTTTTACAGCAATTCTTGTTTTGATTAGCCATATTTCCCTTATCTCTGTATCTCTTGTCCAGTTGCTTTTAAAGACAGAGTTAACATTTGTCCCTACTAAATTCTGTCTCAATGGATTCAGCCCAAAATTGTAGCCTGCCTAAATTTAGGGATTGTGTTTTTGCCAATCACACTATCAGTTATAATTCCCAGGACAATTATTAGTTATAATTCCCAGGACAATTATTTTTGGTCTGAACCTGTGCATCACAGGGGACTCCCAGTATGAAAACTCCCTCTGCAGATACAGCAACTGGTTTGTAGAGCCTGTCATGGGAGGGGGGCTGAGAGTTTGTGCCTTCATGACATAAGTAGTTAGTATGTACCAGAGTTAGTACTTTAGCACTCTTGATCCCAAAATGAGTCCTTTTTCTATTATGCCATACAATTTTTATCCAAGCCTCTGATAAGTGTACCTTCTATGCCTTCAACCAAGTCATAGATAAAAATTAAGAGGAAGTGAGGGATAGTGGAAAGAGTACTGGAATTAGAGTTTGAGGACAAGAATTTGAATCTGCATGCTTCTACTTATGATTCATATATCTACTCATACTACCCACTGGGTACTATACAGTATTTATGGGTGTTGGCTCTATATCTACCTCACAGGGTTGTTGTGAGAATGGAATGCAATAATATTTGTAAAGCAGTTAGCATAGCTGGCACATATTAGTGCCTAATAAATGCTTATCCCCTTCTCTTTCCTTCCCATGTGATCTTGGGCAAATTACGTAACCTCTCACAGTCACTGTAAAATAAGAGACTGCGCCTCTTACAAGTTTAAGTCAGTGATCCTGGAAGCCTGTGTTGAACAAAATAAAGTTATAGACAGATCCTTGGAGCATGCTCGTAGATACTTAACCAGGTTTGATGTTGCTTCATTCATCATAAGACTTTGGGTTCAGTTCCAAATTGTCCTTTATGTACCCAGTATATTTTTCTGTCTTTCCCAAAATGATATAAAAGTATTTGTCAAATGCTTGCTAAAATCCAGGTAAACAGTACCTATGGAATTTCCTTGATTTAACAGTCTAGTGTCCCTATCAAAAAAAGGTATAAAGTCAGTCTGGTATGATTTGGTCCCATTATACTGAATCCTAATAATTGGTTTTCCCCCCTACTTCTACATGTGCAGAAGCTTGGAAAGAATGGGGAGAAAGGAAAGTGGTTAAAAGCATGTCCGTATACTGAGAATAAGCATGTTCCAATTAATTAACTGTGAGGTCCCATTCTAAAATTTCACTATGGCTGGGAAATAACTCTTAGTTCTTCGACTTCTTTGCTAAGAGAGCACAAACTGTGTAAGTGGGTACAGTGGTGTAAAGCATCTGAATATGAGCCCTGGTTAGTATATATTGAGTAAATACCAAACTGACTTGGGAGAAGCAAACCATCTGGAAATCTTGCAATTTTTATCAATGATGGGAGTATTCACATGGATAAAAATCATGGATCATTTAAGTATTAAAATATAAGGAGTGGAGCAGCTAGGTGGCACAGTGAATAGAGTCCTGGAATTAAGAGGATCTGAGTTCAAATCCAGCCTCAGACACTTAATATACTTAGTAGCTTGTGACCTTGGACAAGTCAACCCCTATTATCTTGCCTTCCCCCCTCAAAAATGTAAGGAGTAATATAATAATAATAATTAATGATGATGATTAGAGGAAAAAAGCATTTATTAAATGTGTAGTTTGTGCCAGGCACTGTGATAAGGGACTTTAAAATATTATCCTATTTGATCTGCTACAATTCTATGAGGTAGGAGCTATTATTTCCCCCCTTTTAGAGTTGAGGTCACTGTAGCAGACAGCATGTAAGTGGCTTGCCTGGGGTCATTCAGCTAGTAAGGATCTGAAACCAGATTTCATCTTGGGCAGACGACTGACTCAATACTCTATGAACTGGACCCCCTAAGTGCCTATATGAACTGCATGAAAGGATATGACACTGGATTGAACATTTTCAAATGCCTTGATTGAGTTTGTCCATAACATCTCAGCAAGATCTAGTTTTAAATGCCACCTTAGAAAATGTTGCATGACCCTGGGCAAGTCACTTAAATTTGCAGGTCTTCATTTTCCTTACCTATATAATGAGTTAGTCTTGATGCCCCTTTGGGTCCTCGCCTCCCAATCTCCAGCTCTAAATGGACAATTCTGTTATTTTGTTATCTTAAGTGCTGTATATCATTTTGTCTGTAGAGGGATGTAGGGCAGGGGTTGAATGTGGTCAGGGCTTCTCAGTATAAGTACAAGAGAGGTAGGCAGTGTGTAACTAATCAACACCTTTTTATGAACAAGTATTATTTTAAGCTTCTGTTATGTCCTGGGCAGTATATGAGATTGGGTTGTAAAACATTTCATAAATAAGGGAGGGGATCCCTTTTCCCTAACTTGAATTGAATAAAAACCCAAATAGAGACTCAGAAAGACACTGAAGGAGCTCTCTCTCTCTCTCTCTCTCTCTCTCTCTCTCTCTCTCTCTCTCTCTCTCTCTCTCTCTCTCTCTCTCTCTCTCTCACACACACACACACACACACACACACACACACACACACACACACACACACACACAGAAGGTATCTGCAGAGATAGAGATATTCAGAGTGAGAAGTTCCACCCATTCAATTACTAAAAAAGATCCTCCTATTATAGCTAAAGTGAAGTGGGTTGAATTTTTGGAAGGGAATTTCTCAAGTTTTATTTCTACTGCTGCATGTATCTATGCTGCTCTATATAAGCACAGGAATACAAGATTTATGCAAATGTTCTTTCGTAACATTAGATAGCACTCGCCACTGACCTTCTGCATGGAAGTCAATATCACAGACAAATTAATGTAGAGCTGTGCAAAAGGCCCTTATTTCTGTGTTGTCCTAGATTCCCATTTACCTGTCCTAAAAGGAAGAACACATCAGCCAATTGTGTTGTTTTTTTTTTCTTTTTTCATTTCAAGAGAGAGATTATAACAATTACCTACCCAGTCAGTCTGTGTCATTAAGTACAAACGAGTCTGAGATGAGAAAAGTCAAAGCTCCATTTTATTAGTCTTAATTTTAGTTTTTATTTTTAGACACCTAATTTACTTTCACATTTGATACCTTAGACAAAAGCAGAGTCAACTGCTGATCTCTTGTTTTTCCCTGCAGTGAATGTAATTGGACACTATCTTAGCTGTGGCACAACTGTTCAGAGCAATACAGAAGAGCAAATGAAGACTGCTAGATTAAAAAGAAATCTTTTAATATATTTGTGATTAACTGGCAACTATAATAAGAAATTGCAGGAAAACAGAAATAAGCAGGAAAGGTTAACAAGGTAGGACATGGAGGAAATTATTTTGGCAAGAAAAAAGGCAAAACAAATCTCAAGCTTTCTATCTGACATTGACTTGTTTTGATAAATAAATAATAGAGGAAAAGAATTTCCATCCACAGATTTACACATTTTCTACTCTTCCAACTGTGACCTTTGTACCTGGTCACAAATGTGCGGCAAAAGACTAAAGCTATGAATTATGTAAAATGGGGCCAGATTCAGAGCACTTTTCATCAGGAAGATAGAGTCATACTATTCCATATGTGAGGAAACATTTCTGTCTCAGCTGTTTTTATTTATTTTCTCTGGCCTCTTGAAAGCATGTTTTCTTAATTTACCTGCCTATTAGGATTATTTCTTCTCCTTCCTCCTCTCTATTCTCAGCTCTTATAAATAACTTTGCTGGAGAGGTCCAGTGGTGTCAAATTCAAATAGAAATGGTAGTCACTAAGCCATCTATAAAGATTCCCATGAGGTACATAGTGACTTAGAAAACCACATATTAACATTATCTATTCTCTGTTGTCTTTTTATTCATTTTGGTAAATATTTCCAGCTGCATTTTAATCTGGTTTAGGCTGCAGTTGGGAATGTTGTCTCTGCATGCAATGGGTGTTTGATACCTCTGGAAGAACCGACAGAAAGCTAGTCAGGAAAAATAAGATTTAAATCCCATAGTGACAGTGTGACCATGGACTAGTCACTTGACTTCTCAGTCACTCAGACAACTCAGGAAGACTATAAATATAAAAACAGTTCTTGGTACACCTTAGCAAAGGGTGATTTTTCATTGGAAATTCCCTATACCAATGACATATAGTATGAATTGTACACACACACACACACATACATTGTACATATTATGTGTGTATATAGAGATATGATTTGTATGTGCATCATATAACTTTGCTGAAAGGCAGTATGATACAATAGAGGGCTGAACCTTAGAGTCAGGGAGACCTTGGTTTAAGTCCTGTCTTTCACACATGCTGTCTGTGTCAGCATGGCAAAGACATCTGACTTCTCAGTGTCCAAGACACTCTGTAAGACTATATAATATAAATTACTTATTTATATGCATGGTGGAGAGAGTTTCCACAGTGGGAGTACATTGAACCAATGAAACCACAGGTTTAGGCTAAATTAATCAAACTAAATAACCACATCAGACTGGCACCATCCAAAGAAAGAAAGAGTTGAGCGACATCACAGAGAACTACATCACATGATAACATGATACATTATACGGTAACCTCTAGGTTTATATTTAGTGGTAAATAGGCAAATATGTGAAGGATTGTCAATTTCAATTACTCGGGAGACTTCCCAGTAGGAGGAACTACCTTCTTCAACAAAAGGCAGCACATTTCTGACGACAAAAAAAAATTCTCTGGAGTTGCCTGAAACAAAAGCTTCAAGTGTCATTGCCAGGGTCATACAACCACTAAGTTTCAATGATGGTATTAAGCCCAGCAATTTAACTACTTACTGATGAAACTCCTGACAAATTATTTATATACTGGTTCATTTTCAAAGGTTGTAATTAGGAATTTTACAGTTATACATTTGATGGGCACAGGTTGGTAATATTGCTGATAAACTGTACAATGCTAAAGAGCCTATATGATACAAATGTAAAATCACAGGATGTCAGATCAGGAAGGGACCTTCATCTAGTTCAACACCCCCATTTTACACAAGAGGAAATTAAGGTCCAGAGAGGTAAAGTGACTTACCTAAAGTCATACAGCTAGTCAAAATTGAGCTAAATCAATCATTCTGCCCTTGAGTCCAAAATCAATGTTCTTATTATATTTATACCATATTAGAATGCTGAATAGCTAACCACAACTATAAAAATGAGTGATCAACAGAGAAAGGTAGTACAAAGTAATTGATTTCATATGTATGTGTATATGTATATATGTGTGTATATATGTGTGTATATATGTGTGTATATATATACATATACATACACCCACACACACCCCCCCATATATATATACATACATCACAAAATCTTACTGAAATTGTTTGTAAGATCCAGATTTGGAAGGGGCATCAGAAGGCATCTAGTCTGATCTCATTTATAGATGAGGAAACTCAGGACTACAGATGAGTGACTTGCCCAAGTCACCCAAGTAGTACTAAATGTCAAAGGCAGAAATAGAAGCCAACTCCTTTGACCTTGGAGTGAATATCCTTCTCTTGTTGAAAGGGAGTAAAATCAGATGGCACTAAAGGGTGGCAGAGACAAAAAAGACAGATATTGCATCATAGAGAAAAAGGACCTCAGAGCCTCCCACAGAGCATACATTAACTGCTAAGGAAAATCAGGCAGAAGAAGCCTGCTTTCTCCCACTAATTCTTTGACTTCCTTCTGTGTCTAAGATGGATGAGCCAACATAGGTCAAGTTGGGGGAACTGAGGTAAAGAGACAAGAAGTAGTGACACATTCTCCTGTTTGCTTTCCATTTCTTCCTTACTGCTCCAGTGCCCAAATTTACCTGAAGTTTGAAAATTAGCTCCCCACTTCTGAATTCCAAAGGAATTCTGGGTCATGAGGGTCGAGACTGCCATTTGGAGATTCTACCTCCCTTCTCTCCTTACTTTTGATCTTCTGAATCTTTCGCTCTCTTCAAAGCTTAGCTTGGATGCCATCTCTTACAGAAAGCCTTTCAGGGTATTAGAATTGTAAGATGAGGGGGCAGAGCCAAGATGGCGGAGTAGAAACAGCGCATCCAAGGCACTCTCCCCCAGATTACCTCCAAACTATGTAAAAGGGGACTCTGAACAACTTCTGGAGCCCCAGCACCCACAGAATGACACAGAGAAGATAACCTCCTGCTGAGGACAGCCCAGCAGCCCTGCAGGAAGGACCAGATCCTAAAAAGAAAACTCCCAGGAATATTATAGCCAGGTTCCAGAATCCCCAGATCAAGGAGAAAATACTCCAAGCAGCCAGGAAGAAACAATTTCAATATTGTGGAAACACAATCAGAATAGCACAGGACCTGGCAGCTTCTACACTGAGGGATCGAAGGGAATGGAATATGATATTCCAGAGGGCAAAGGAGCTGGGAATGAACCCAAGGGTCACCTACCCAGCAAAACTGAGTATTTTATTTCAGGGGAAAGTATGGTCATTCAGTGGACTAGGGGACTTTCAAGCATTCTTGAGGAAAAAACCAGAGTTGAATAGAAAATTTGACATCCAGACACAAGAAGCAAGAGATGCCTGAGAAGGTAATCAGGGAAAAGAAATCAAAAGGAACTTATCAAAGTTGACCTATTTACATTCCTACATGGAAAAATAATAATTGTGACTGATGAAACCTTTCTCAGTATGAAAATAATGGAAGAAGGGTTTATGGTCATATGAATACATATGTGAATGTGTGTATATATGGTTACAGTTATATATGGATAGAGGGCATAGGTTGAATTTGTTGGGAAGGGAAGATACTCAAGGGGTGAAATTATGAGGTGAGAGAGGAAAGTGGCAAGAGGAGATGGGGAGAAACAGGGTAGGATAAACTATCTTATGTAGAAGAAGCAAGGGGAAATGGCTGCAGGGGAGGGGAAGAATAGGAAGGCAAAAAGGCAAAACCACATTCTCATTGAATTTGGTTCAGGGAGAGAATGACATACATACTAAATGGGATATCTCAACCTGCAGCAGAATAGGGGGAAGGGGGATGAGAGGAAGGATGAAGGATGGGAGGGCATTCTTGGGGGGAGGGGAGGTTGGAAGTACCCATTATAGAAGAGGGACAGGATCAAGTAGGGAATGGACCAGGTGGGGGGTGGGATGGGTGGGAGGGAATTATAAGCAGCCTTGTCCAATTTTTCTACTATGGTAATGTTTTGCATAGCTATACATGTACAACACATATTGAATTGCTTATCTTCCCAGAGGGAATGGGTGACAAGGTAGGAAGGGAATGGATCTGGAATTCGAGGTCTTAAAATTAAATGTTTCAAATATATACAAATACTATTATCAATACTCTTTTGCATGTAATTGGGAGATAAGATGTGCAGGCATTGGGGTACAGAGATTCACCTTTCTCTAATGGAAAAGTCGAAGGGGGTATGGGAGAAGATATGGGAGAGAGCAGATTGGAGGAAGGGATATATTGTGGGACTGCTATTCTGGGAGGGTGGGTAGGGGAAAAATGGGGGAAAAAATTATAACTTAAAATCTGTCAGTAATGAATGATGTAAACCAGAAGTTAATAAAGCATTTGTTTAATTAAAAAAAAAACAAAAGAATTGTAAGATGAAAGGATATCAGATGAGGAAGAGACCTTTTTTTTCTTTAATTCAAGTCTTCTTGTACAAAATGACTAATATGGAAATGTTTTACATGATTGCATATGTATAACCTGTATCTGATTGCTTACCATCTCAGGGAGGAGGGGAGGGATAGAATTTGAAACTCAAGACTTTAAAGAAATCAGATGCTAAAAATTGTTTTAATATGTAATTAGGGGAAAATAAAATGGATTAAATTTCAAAAAAAAAAAAAGATAGGCTAATCTAGTCCCCTCATTTTACCGAAAAGTAAACTGAGGTCCATAAAGGTGAAGTTATTTGTTCAAAGTCATGAAGCTAGTCAAATATAAGACAAGTCTATCAATGATATTTATAAAGCTAATAAGTGTAAAGAACTCTGTTCCAAGTCGGTCATGGGAAACTAAATGCAAAGGCAGCACATTCATTCAGTAAGCAGTTATCCAGAAACTGCGTTTTGCCTTGACATGAAATTGTGGGCTATATCTCCCTGTTTGTGGTGGGTAAACGATGTTTCCTAACCATAATTTAGTTTAAATAATACCCTAGGTTGGGAGGCTTGTAGAATTAAGTACTTGCAATACCCTAAGGAAAAACTAATGTAAGAACCAAGGTTTTTTACATGTTGATAACCTCTTTCCTAAATATTAACACACACAAGATCATCATCATCATCATCATCATCATCATCACCTAAAATGCAAATTTTTTTTAGAAAAACAAAGAGATATACAGCAAGATGCACTTAGTTCTTTGCTTATATACAATATTCTAATGTCTCTTACTCCTAGCCCTGTTTTGCTCTGTTCAGTGGTCCTTATGTCTTTTTTATTGGTCCACGATTGGGATGCTGTTTCCTGAGCTTGTTATTTGACCTCCTACCTCTTTGTCTTTGGATTTAGTGTGTAAGATAGTGGGTTTTATTTTTGGTAGAAACTAACAAAATACCTCATCCATATAAACATGTAACAAATACTTGATGATGATGATGATGAAAAGGTAGCCACATTTTTATCGGCATTAGATTTATAAAGATTCCAAGCGACTTTTATATACTATGAACATATAATATTATGTTGAAATAAAATGTAGAAGTTCCCAAGGTGATGGTAAAAAACACAAACCCATTTGCTTGTTCTACATTAGCACAGATCCATTTACTTGCTTTCCATTGGTTTATAGTTCTCTTTTTCCCTGTGGCTACTGCTTTTGTCCTTGAAGATACCAACTAAGTCAGCATTAGCTGCAGTTCTGATGCACCTGAGTCATAGGTTTTTTTGAAAAATCCTTGGGTCTAAACTTTAGAATTATAATATCTCCAAGTCTCACTTGGTGAAGTGGCTATTATATGAGGCTTTTGTTTATGAGTGCCATACATGACCAGGCTGCAGGACATTGATACTTCCCAATTCCAACAGATGATTTTATATCATTGATATAGCACTATGGGTTGCAGTAATTCTCAGATTGGCAGTGCTAAAGGTGCTGTTATGGTACCCACCAGATTCAAAATGGTATACACCAAAGGATAGGAATGAGAAGCAGCAAGGTTCAGCAGAAAGGGTACTAGATTTGAAGTCAAAATACTTGTGTTTTAATCCCAGCTCTGCTGCTCACTGCCTATGTGACTTTTCAAGCCTCAGTTTCCTCAAATGTAAAAGGAGTTAGAATAGATAACTTTTAGTGCCCCATCTTGCTCTAAATCTATGATCCAATGATAGAAAGAGCTAGAATAGGAAAGACTAGTAGAAATAGTTCTACCGTGTAGGGGCCAATTAGGCTAAGGAAAGGGGAAAGAAGGGAGAAGGAACACTACACTCCTCCCCTGTTCCAATTCTTTGTCCTTTCATCCATCATTGATCTCTGAACTCAGATAACAGGTTGACTTAAGAAAGTGGACAGAGTAGGCACTTAGGTTCAGGAGAAAAGGTTCTAAGATTCCTCAAAAACTTTCCTCACCTTCTATCTGGTGCCCCCAAATTCCAGAGAGAGGGAATTTTCTTAATGTAAGATATTTCAGTTGGCACAGTAGATAGATCTGGTGACAAGAATAGATGAGTTGAAATATTACCTCAAATACTTAGTGGCTGGGCAAGTTGCTTGACCTGTCTAAGCCTTTGTTTCCTCATCCATTAAATGGTGATAATAACTTCATAAGATTATTGTGAGGATCAAATGATATATATGTGTGTGTGTGTGTGTGTATAAAACCCTTTACAAACATCTCAAAGCATCATATAAATGCTAGCTATTATTATTATTAAGCATTTAATAAGTGCTTCTTGACAGACCGATTCTACTTTATTAACCATTGTCCTGGGGCTACAATGTTTCTGACTATTTCTATTTTTTTTAGAAAGGGCCAATTTATATGTTTACCTTTAAAAAATACCTAAACTGTTTAGGCTAGAATGATTGAACCAATCAAATAATATAATATATAATGGGAATAATTATCAAGCTACATAAATAAGTTTGCAAACCAAAAGCCCAAATACAGAACAGAGAAGACATAGTTGTGTCATTTATCTATCTGTATAGATATATACAGATATATATGTATCTGCATATATACAGACATATTCATGCCTATATAATATGTATGTAGATATTCACATACATCTTATGTATACTGGTGGGTTTTAGTTGGGTACCAGCTCAATGATCCAATAGTCTCAGGTGGCAGCCAAAGAAGCTAATGTAATCTTGCTACTTTTATTCAGTCATGTCTGACTCTTCATGACTCCGTTTGGTGTTTTCTTGACAACGATACTGGAGTGGTTTGCCATTTCCTTCTCCAGTTCATTTCATGGATGAAGAGCTGAGGCAAATACAGGTAAGTGACTTGTCCAGGGTCACACAGCTGATAAGTATCTGAGGCCAGATCTGAACTTAATAAAATGAGTCTTCCTGTTCCAAGCCCAGTGCTTGGAATTCCAAGCCCACCATGCCACCTAGGTGCCCTGTATTGTAATTTTAATCTGCTTTACACATACACACACACACACACACTCACACACACACACACACACCATATATGCACACATATATACGTAGATATAAAGTAATCTTAGTTGGCTTTACATATATACATATGCACATATGCATGTACATGTACACAAATACACACATACAAATACATGTACACAAATACACACATGTACATGTACACAAATGCACATAGGTATATTCAGATACACACATACATACATATATATATACATATATATACATATTTGATATTTAGATCAGGAAGTTATTATTCCTAAATATTGCATTGGTTGCCAGACTCTCCCTGGAGTATTATTTTCAGATATGGGGATGAATTAAGAAAAATATTAAAAAACTAGAGTGTATCTATAGAATGTTGACCAACAGGGTGATGAGTTTTGAAATTATACCATATAAAGAATAGTACAAACACCTGGGTATAGTTAGCTTAGACATGAGAACACTTTGGTGGGGGAATAGGTGGGCATTAATTGTTTCCCAATTCTCGAAGTGCTTTCGTAGAAAAGGAAAAAGATTTATTCTATGAGTCTCCAACAAACCTAAGACTAAGGGCTGTCAGTAAAAAGAAGGCAGTTTCAACAAAATATAAGAGATTCGTAAAAATCAGAGTTTTCTATATAATAGAATGGACAATCTCCTAAGATGATGAGTTTCTCATCTTTGTCACATTTGAGCAGAGAATGGATGGTCAGTTGTTGAAATGTTGCAAAAGGAATTCATGTATCAGCTATGGGACTAGGCTAAATGATCTGTGTGGCCCCATCCAAATCCAATTTCTATGATTTTTTCCTATCTTTTCCCGAAATGCTAAGCCCAGTATTTTGCTAACATTCAACTTAAGTAAGCTTTCCATTACAATGTAAAAATTAAAGATTCCTAATTAAAAATAATTGAGCTTTCAAACATTTGGATGAGGCAACTTTTACAGTAATTGAACCTGACTTCTTTCTCTAAAATTCTAACACATAAACAAAGAAACAGGAAATAAAAATGCTTTTATTTAAACCAATGTTTATGTGCAAATAAGATATTAGGGATTTTTCTATATCTGACAGCAAATAATAATAATTCTCATTCATATAATACTTTTGTACTTTACATATTGCTTTTCCTACAACAATTCTCTTCTCCAAGATCCTAACACAGAAACCAGAAAACTGGAAATAAATAATATTTGTACTTTAACAAATGCCTGTCTGCAAATAAGTTATTTGGGACTTTTACACATTTGACTTAATAACATGTAAAAACAACAATTTACATTTATATAGCACTACAGTTTATGCAGGGTTTTCCTTACAAGAACCCTATGATATAGAGAATACCAATATGAGTCCCATTTTACAAATGAGTAGTGATTTGCTCTGGGTCACATGCCTACTAAGTGGCAGGGTCAACATTTTAAAAGAATAGATTTTCTGATTTCAGGACCAGTGTTTTCTTTTCATTCAATAGGCTATCACTCAAAGTACTTTTCTTAACTATAAGCTTCATTCATCCAAGTTTCCTGACTTGAACATTTCTAAGCAAAACTCAAATTTCAAATTCCTTAAAAGCAGCATTTCCATCTTCTCTTTGTTCTGCAATGGGTCACATTCCTTCTGGGTCCTCAGTTCAGTTAAGGGCAAATTCCATTCCTACTCTGATTCAGTTGCCCTTGTATCAGAATTTCTGAAATCAACCTCAACAGGTCTAACAATAAGTAGAATCTGCTGTTTCCTTGTTTTCTCACGTCAATACTTCGCAATAACAGGCATTATCAAAGGAGGACTTACTACAGTAAGGAAGGACATGCCTTTAGTATGCTCATGACCTAAGATAGCTGCCTACTAAAGGTCGAAAAGGTCAGCAAATCCCATGCATGTTTGGCTCTCTTCGTACATTTGCTAGCTATTTTTCTGAGCCAAAAAATTATATATCAGACTCTCCTCTCCTTCTCCTCCTTCTCTGAGTTACGCGCTTTGTTGCTGGCTAGAAATTCTCTCAGTTTTCTGCCATATGAAGTGCTATGCATGCATCTGATCACATTTTCTTTAGTGTGACTGCTCAACCATATGCTGCTTTGAACTCCTGCCCTTCCCTTCACTCTATATGCAGGCCCAGAATCCTGGGCCACATCCCATAAAGATAGGCTGTGGTTTATCTACCACCACCAGAGGAGCCTGGAGCACAGTTATTTCATAGCTACTATTAGGAGGATAAACTTGTTTATAAATATTGATGGATACTGATGTCCTGGAACTGGGCACTCAAGAGGAGACTGCCTGCTACTCCAATGTTTCTTTTTTTCTAGTGGCATAATTAATTTAATACAACAAATTCCCTTTCATTTTCTTCATACCAATAATGTACCATCAGATTTAAAAAAAATATTCTCAAATGATACTATTAGGAAACAGGAAAACATAGAAAGGCCAAATGGTAATGGAAAATCTTCCATAGATTCAGTTACCCTTTGTTTTTTTTGGCCCAGGACTAGGACTTCCTTGAAGTTGAGGGCAACATTCATTGTAGAAACTATACCCAGCAATGTGGATTTCGAATTTGTTTATAAATGGGAGTCTTAGAGAGCTGTCTGGAGCACTGACAGTTGAGGTGATTTGCTCAAGATCACCCAGCCAGTAAGTGACTGAAGCTAGATTTGAACTCAGGTCTTCCTGATTCTAGGTCTAATGTTCTAGCCATTGCACTACTTAGGGGCCTAAGCAGCATAGGGGTGATCTTAGGACCATGAAGTTCATGCCAGTAGAGCCCAAATTCTGATCATTCTTAGTCAGTTGGAAAGCATGGGTCTATTAATGGGACACTATTAACATAATGGTGGAGGAAGTCAGCTGTTCAGTTTCAGGGAGGTCTGGAAATAGATATTGGGGTCCAGGGCATGGAAAATTATAATTCATAGGAAGCAATCTACTTAGTGAGAAAGTAAAGTATAATACTTGGAAACTAGATCTTGATTAAGATCAGCACAGCTCAAGGGGCAATACTGATGGAGGACTTACATTGTAAGTGAACTGCTAATGTGGGATTATTTCCCCCTGCCTAAAGCCAGGACTGGTTTCTTAGTTTACAGGTGGAGAATAAATAGTTGGCCTTAGATTCAAGGAAGACCTTAGTTCAAATCTAGCTCCAACATTTACTAGCTGTGCAATTCTGAGTAAGTCATTTAAACTCTGTCTGCCTCAGTTTGCTGCACTATAAAATGGGGGAAATCATAGCACTTCCTTCCCAGTATTGTTGTGAGGATCAAATGTGATGCTACATTTGTAAAGCACTTTGTTTTATACTTCTAATGTCCATGTGAAATATATGGGAGGAAAAGAGTATGAAATATCCTGTGTTCTACAGATAAATAAATAAAATACAATAAATAAATACAAGAGTGCACTGCACATTATAGGTGAAAAATAAAAATAAATAAGTACTGTTATTATAATTACTATTGTCATTACTTAACTGTTCTCAACCTCAAGGGCTAATACTACTTGTATTAATAATAGCTAACATTTATGTAGTACTTTCATAGAAAATGTCCAAAGCTGGATTTGAACTCAGGCCTTCCTGAATCCAGGTCTAGCACTCTATCCACTGAGCCACCAAGCCCCCGTTCCACTGTACTTCTTTAGAGAACTTAGATATTTCTATAGGACCACAGATTTAGAATTATTAGAGGCCTTTGAGGTCAGCAAGTCCAACTTCCTCATTTTTCAGTTAAGGACACCTAGTCATAGAGAGGTTAAATGATTTCCTTAGGTTTACAATCAATAAGTGTCTGGGCCAGGAATCAAAACTAGGTCTTCTTGATTAGCATTCTAAAGCCCTGTGCATCGCTGAACACTGCAAACCATCTAGTAGCTGTAAAGGCTCTCTTCTGGGCCTTTTTAATGCATACTAGGGAAGGCATAAGGGGCAGCTAGATGGTGCAGTCGATAGAATACTGGACCTGGAGTCAGGAAGACCTGAATGCAAATGTGACCTCAGATACCTTCTAGTTGAGTGAACCTGACCAAGTCACTCAACCCTGTTTATCTCAGTTTCCTCATCTGCAAAATGAACTGAAAAAGAAAATGGCCAACCACTCTAGTACTTTTGCCAAAAAAGACCCAAATACAGTCATGAAGAGTTGAGTGTGCTTGAAAAAGGACTGAACAACAACAGGGAGGGTATGAAACCTAATTTGAGATCCCAGCAACAGGAGGACTCAGGAAAAGAAAGAGAGGGCAAAGATACAGCTATAACATAGTCACCAAAAAAGAAAAAAGATACAACTGAATCCCTGGAGGGAGCAGGTTGTATCTGTAACTCAGACAGTAGAGGGGTGTTCAGGTCTTTGGTATGACATCTATAGGTTGTAACAGGAGGAGGACAAAGGCTAATGCTCCTGGGTGTGAGTGTGGAGGGGGTATTTCTGACCTGGAACATAGATTATGTGAGGCTTTAATGAAAGTCTTCCCAGTCTGGTGCAGGAACATTTATATCCATCCAATTCTGCAAAGGAGTTCAAGGAGGTAGGCAAGGACCAGAGGTGGACAGGAAGTTTGAATTGTTATCCACCTCTGATGTTACATAAGTGGGGAGGGGCCAATTAACAAGCTGGCATAGGCATTTGGAAGTTTCTAGCATGGTATACGCTAGAAACTAAAAATGCTAGAAAAGAGAGGATGTGTGAAGGAAGAGGAGGAGCAGGAAGAGGAGGAGGAGAAGAGCCTAGAGTTGGAACAGAGACATCCAGACATCAAAAAGGCTAGCCCTCCCACCCCAGCAGAGGTTTTTTGGTTACCTACAATGGCCTATATGTTGCAAGGAAAGGGCTTTGCAAATTTTAAAGAGTTATATAAATGTGGGCCACTGTGTTGTTTGTTTTTGGTGAAATAACCTCAGATCGTGAGCTTGAATGGACCTACTATATGAGATATGCTGTTTTTGCATGATACCCAAAGGTTTTGAACAACATGTGTTGGGGGCCAATATATCGCTTCACTTCTAGGTTCTATATCCTGTAAAATCCACAGGGTTTGATGGGATTCATGCATATGGAAATTCTACTTGAGAGACTCCTCTTGGCTTCATGGAATGCTCTGAAAGGGGGTTTCAGCACAGTAGCACCTCCCCAGGAAAGCACAGCTCGTTAGAATACATACATTGTAAAGAACTAATGTGCCAAACCAGGCTGGCAGCACGCTCAGAGCTTTTATGGGCCTTGCCATCACTGAACAGCCCCAGTCTGGCCTTAACTCAGTCGTGCACAGGCTTTGCAAAAAATTCCAGAGCAGTTAAGGGATGTTACACGCTGCCGTTTTGTGTGCTATGAAATCTAGGCATGGCAAAACAATTTAAACAGGAAAAGTCCACCTGATCCCCGAGTTCACTTGCTTGCCTACTGCAACCATTTCATAATATAAGAGCAAGCAGTTATGTGGTTTATGCTGTTAAATGCCCCCTTTTCCTGATGCTGCTTGGAAATTACAGTCATCACATCCGATGAAAAACCATCTGAGCTAACTTTAAACACATTTAAACACGTTTTCATGAAAGTGTTGACTCCCATGCAGACACTGCCAGCAAAACCCAATCCAGCCTTGTGTATCTTGTAGAGAAAGATCAGAGAGACCGGGATAAGAATTGTGTAGAGAGAATAGATCCAAGTGGGGAGATGACTACAGATATTCAAACCACCAGAGAATCAAATTTTCCTCCAAAATATAATCCCCAGTTATAAAATCTAGAAAGCAAGCAAATAATGTAAGGGGATAAAATAGTTTTATCAAAAAGGCATCTTTCTAGATGAAACAAGCTAAAAAGCTACATGAGATAGAAAAAAAGAGAAAGGAATACACTTTACATCCCCTTAAAGTCTGTCCAGGTTCTGAGGGGAAATCTTCCTTGATTCCGTAACCAGATGAACAAATAATTAATTTTAAAATATTCAGCTAAGGATTAATGTGGATTGAAGAATCTTGGGTTTGAAATAATAGTAATTACAAGGCCAAGAGAGAGTTGCTTAGTAAAAAGTAGTTATACTGTCCTGACTTTCCTGTAAGCCAATCAGTGCCAGGCTTACCATGTCTCTAATTCCTATAATGATGGGAAAATGAGAACATAATCAGTACCTGGCCCCCTGGGAGATGCCCCAGCCACTCTGAGATGTGTACACTGAAGACCCAAAGCTCCACCAGCTTTAGCGGAGATCTTTTCCAGGTTTTTTCTTTGCAGTTCAGCCACATACAATCTTAGCTTGAGTCTCACTAAGAGGAAGAAAGAGGAGCTTTGAATTTTGAATAGATCCATCTTTACAAGGACTTTGGACAAAACCTAAAGGACTGTGCTGGCGTGGAACCCCACTGTCAGCTTTTGTTATCTTTGGCTGTTTTGACTCATTCTCCATCCTGTTTTAAACTTCAAAAAGTCTCTGGAAAACATCATGTTTTGATGTCGGGATAGCATAAGTAAAAAGGGAGAACACAGTCAGATATGGGGACATCTTTATTTAACAATGAGTGAAATGACACAATTGAACAACAACACTTTATCATCATATTACAGCTTTCATTGACTCAAATATATTTATCTTGGGGTATCTAGGTGGTGCTGTGGATAGGTACTAGGCCCGGCTGGAGTTACAAAGACTTGAGTTCAAATCTCTTCTCAGATACTAGCTGTGTGACCCTAGACAAGTCACTTAACTTTGTTAGCCTCACTTTCCTCACATATAAAATGAACTGGAGAAGGAAAAGGCAAACGACTCTAGTATCTTTGCTAAGAAAACCCAAAATGGGGTCATGAAGAGTGTGATATGATTGAAATGACTGAACAACAACAGCAAAGTGACAAAAATTGAAATCTATAAATTTGCTTGAAAAACTTGACCACCAAAAAAGCAAAACAACCAAGCCAAACAAAATACGAAAACAAAAATAAAACAAGGACAAAGACAATAACAAAACTCAAGTCAACAGGCAGTTGTTGAGATCACCTTAATATAACCTGAGGAAAAAAAGAAAGAAATTTTGTCCTTTGGGTGATAGTGTCTAGAAATTTGATGCCAAAACTGAGGAAAAGCCTTTTTTCACTGTGATCTATCAAATGACTCTTGAGACTCCCAGGGAAAGAAAACTTTTGGGAAGAAAATCCAAAAAAATCAAGGCTCATGATTTAGTAAAGTGTGTGTTTTTCATACAACATCGATTGCAAAATGCCGCTAATGGGAAGGTATGGACAGATATTATTATAATCTTACCCACTCCCCTCCAAGGAACACTGTGTTCCTTCCTTGAGGGGAGTAGAAAGGGTCATGAGCTGGATTGTTCTATTCTGAGAAAGGGCATACTAGACTAGTATTACGTTTATCTGTTCCCCTAAATATCACAGCCCTAAATACAAAATTTCAAAAAAGTTACTTTCTTGGCCTGATCTCTTCAAGGGGCTGGGGGTAAGGAGGACAACCCAAGCTTTAGCCTGTATAGGCTTGTTTCCTTCACAAGAAATGTTAGTTACACAAAAAATTGCCAAAAATAGTAAATAGTGGGTAAACCTGTGTATCCAAGCAAATCTATAAATCCACGAAGACTCACTTTAGAAATTCCTGCAGTGCCTGGGGCCTCCTTCTCTTGGAATAGCCATTCTAGTCCATTGAGTTTTTATCCTGGAATATCTCTCTGCCTTGCTAGCTCCTTTTTCCCACTGAGGTTCTTCCAATACTTCCATATGGAGGAGGTACCCAGGCTGGCCAAACTTTATTCTGCTTTTGGCTGTGCTTCTATCTGGAGTTCAGAAGCATGCCCCGGGTTGGTACCTTCTCTCCAACCCCAACCCTCCTCGTATTTTCCAGCTCCCTTTTTGTGTTTTATCTTGTGGCAGTTAGTTCAGTGGATAGTGCACTGGGACTGGAGTGAGGAAGGCCTGAATTCAAATCCAATGTCAGAAATTTACTAGCTGTATGACCCTGGGCAACCAGGGTCTTAACTTATATATTCCTCAGTTTTCTCAATTATAAAATGGGCATATTAATACCTACACACATTCCAGGGTTTTTGTGAGGATCAAATGAGATATTTGTAAAGTGCCTGGCATACAATAGGTGATTAATAAATGCTTATGCCCTCTCTCCCTCCTTTCCCACATTTGAATGGAAGTTTTTTGAAGGTAGAAACTATCTCTTTTGCTTGCTTATATTTGTATCCTTACAGTCCCTGGTACATAATAAGCACATTAAGTGCCTTTTGCCATATATCAAACAGAATTTGGGAAGTCTTACAGATTAGAACATACCAGAAAATACTCAGAGGGAATTAACTTTCCCTCTGGGAGTGAGCTACCTTAGTTCAGCCATGAAATACAACCTGTTTTCATTGCAGGTTAAATCCCCCAGTTTTGGGGGATGCAACTAGATATCAGGGACACGAATAAGAAGTCAAGTTCCCTCTATATATCTTCTATTTACAAAGTCTTTTCTTTCTACAAGTCTCTTCCTAAACAGACTCTGGGACCACATGTGTATTTTTTCAAAGAAGAAAAGAATTGTTGCTATTGTTTGTTCTTTGTTGGGTTTTTTGTGTTTTTGCTTTTTTGGAGGGCAATTGGGGTTGAGACTTGCCCATGTGTTAAGTGTCTGAGGCTGGATTTGAACTCAGGTCCTCCTGACTTCAAGGCCAGTGCTCTATTCACTGTACCACCTAGCCACCCCTTGTGCTTTGTTTTTCAAAGAGAACCAATGACATTATAACTGATGTCTTGATTTGCACATAAAATAGATTTGAGTGAGGCAGAGTTGCACAAAGTTGTCAGCCTTCTGTGCTCTGTCTTCCAGAGTCATAAAAGTCCAGTGGCAGGACAAAAGTCAAGATGACTTGAGATGGCCCAGGATGAAATGGATTAACTTGGCATCTTCTGTGTCTAACCAAGCCCTAAGTGTTCCACAGCACCTGCTTCAGCTGCCTTCATGGATATTAGAACAAATTTGCCCATTCCATTGGGGTAAGTCTTCACGTGCTTGAGATGGACATCCCCATATTCACCAACAGATAGAAGCCTATCAGTTATCTTCAACCTGAGTTATCCTATCTGTTGAGACAGTTTACTAGTATGTGGCTGCTGTACATGCTTATAGCTTCTTGGAGCCATAGATGAGAATTGGGTGAAGACAGATATTAAAGCAGCCCTGAAAATGGCTCAACAAGTAAATTCCCCTATTACCCATTACCCAATAATCAAAGTGATCAAAAGATATAGCCAACAGTTCTCAAAGGAAAAATTTCAAGCTGTTACCAAGCAAATTAAGTCAACAAGCATTATTAAGTACCTAATTATTTCTTCCTTAACCATATGAAAAAAAATTCAAACCACCAACAGTAAGTGAAATGCAAATCCAAACAAGCCTGGATTTTTATCTCACATCCAGAAAATTGGCAAAAATGACAAAAGATTGAATCAAGTCAGTGTGTGTGTGTGTGTGTGTGTGTGTGTGTGTGTGTGTGTGTGTGTGTAAAGACAGGTACATTAATTAATTGTTGGTTGAATGGTAAATTGTTATAATTATTATGGAAAGAAATTTGGAATTATGCAAATAAAATTCCTGATGCTTATGTACATTGGCCCATATATTCCCCTGTTTAGGCATTTACCCCAAAGACATCATTGGCTAAAAGAAAGGCTCTATATTTGCCAAAGTATTTATGTCAGCATTCTTTATTGGTAGCAAAGAAGTGAAGCAAAGTTCATACCTAACAATTGGAGAATGACTAAACAAATAGTCGTACATGAATGCAATGGAACATTATTGTGCTGTGAGAAACTATGAATATGATGCATACAAGGAAGCATGGAAAGATTTGCATGGACTAACACAACAAAATAAATAAACAGGCCAAGGAAAACACTCTATACAGTGACTACAATGATGCAAATGGGAAGACCCAAACAACCACAAAACAACTGAAAACGAATGCTGCAAAATCAAAAAGGACAAGTGTGTCTCCAAGAACAGATGAGAGAAGACATTCTCCCCATTAATTTGCATAGCTGGGGAGCCTTGAATGTGGAACACTGCATAAGATGCCAAATGATGATTGGCTTTGCTAATTTGTTCTCCTTTTTTCTTCAATATATATACATATATATATATACATATATATATATGTATATATATATACATATATATATGTATATATATACATATATATGTATATATACATATATATGTATATATATACATATATATACATATGTGTGTGTGTGTGTGTGTGTGTGTGTATTATATGGAGTAACTCTGGGAGGGAGAGGAAGGAGAGATTCAAGGAAAATATAGGTGATTAAAAATGAAAGATACCAATAAAAATCTGTTTTTTAAGAATAATCTTCCCTACCCAGGCACATACAACTATTAAAGATACACAACTACCAATTATTTTCTTACCCTTCCTCTCAAAAACTCCAGGAGCTCTCCTTTGCGTTGAGGATCAAGTAGCAATATTTGAGTTTGACATGTAAATCTCTTCACAATCTGGCCCCTTTCTTACTTTTCTAGTTCTTTTAGACATTACTCCCTTTCCCATACTCTGAACATAAGATTCATTGACCTACTTGACAATCCATACAAATAACATTACCATCTCTTGTATCCTTAATTTCCCTATCCACCACTCCACAAAGAACTTTCCCCAACCCCCTCCTGCAGATTTACAAGTTACACTCTGCTCTGCATTTCTTTAAATTCAATCACATTATCAAGCATCATTTTATATTAGTTATATAAACTTCCCATCTCCCCAAGTATTTTAGAATCATGCTCTGCCCACAGTAGGCACCTAATAAATGTTTTCCAAATGATATTGGATAGGTCACATTTAATCATTCCAGAATGGCAATATATTTTCAATATAAGGACTTGCTTTTATTTACATCTCCAGAAATTTCCCAGAAATCACTAAACCAGCATTCTAAAGATATTCACCACTGTTTAACATTTTCCTCATTTCTACATATGGCTAGACACTCAAAACCTTGTGAATTTTACTTTAGGGGATATGTGACTTGAGTATAGAAACCAAGTTCATCTAAACAGTGGAAAACCTCCCTGAACCACCCCAAATATACCATATATTGTAAGCAACAACTGGTAGGTTTTGTCATTGCTTCTCTATTTGACAAACGGTACTTCAATTGAAGAAGATGAAGTGGGATGAAATTATGAAAGACAGAAACCACAGAGCCTGAAAAGTGACCTAGAAATCTTCATTTTAGCAATCATTGCGGTAGCTGAATTCAAGTCTGCAGCAGCAGGGGTGAAATTATGCTACAAATTACCATGCTATGCCAGAGAAATTATTCTCTGTTTCATGGTTATTAAATGATAGATAAATAAATAACACTGTAGGACTGATTGACAAAATATAAGTGACCTAGAGCTAAGTGGGGCACCATGCAAATAGCTCTGCACAGTCACTAACATTTTAACACTGAAATGAGATTTGTCACAGCACAGAAGCCATAAGATGGTATGTGCTTTCATGAACTAACAGACAACCAGGCCCTAAGAATGTCTACATCTAAGAACCTTGAGATCCAAGGTATAACAAAATGCTTGCTTTTATATATGCAGAGGACTCATGGTCACAAGGGAATTTGAGGTGGGTTTTTTGTTTGTCTGTTTTGATTAGATTAGTAATGATAATGGATATGTACTGATTTCACCCATTCAGTTCAATATGATAAACATTTATTTATCAAGTACCTACTCTGTACTGGGCAGTGTGGCAGACACTGGGGATACAAAGACAAGATTAAGGGACTTACATTGTACTGGAGGTGAACTACATGTGCAAATATGGGTCAATAAAAATATATATATATATATATATATATAAAGTAAATAAAAGCAATGTTATTCAGTTGAGTCTGACTGTGACTCCATTTGAGGTTTCGTTGGCAAAGATATTGTAGTGGTTTGTCATTTCCTTCTCCAGCTCATTTTACAGGTGGGGAAACTGAGGTAAACAGAGTGAAGTAACTCGCCCAGGGTCAAACAGCTAGTAAGTGTCTGAGGCCACATTTGAATTGAGGAAGACAAGCCTTCCTGACCCTAGGCCCAGCACTCTTTCCACTGTACCATCTAGCTGCCCAAATAAAAGCAATTAAGGAGTACTAATAATTAAGAGGATAAAAAATGGACTCTTGTAAGAGGTGACATTCAAGCCGATCTTTGAATGGTGTCTGGAATTCCAAAAGGCAATGGGAAAATGGGGAGGGAATTTCAGGCATGGGGGAGAGCCTATGCAAAGGCATGGAGAGGGGAAATGGAATTGAAAGAAGTAAATTAGTTTGGCAGTATAGAGGGCATGAGGAAGAATAATATGTTATCAGTTTAGAAAACAACCATGGACTCATCAGTCTTCTTCAGTCTCACATATTTAGTCCCTTGCCAAGTCTAACCAGTTCTATCTCCTGAATATCTCTTTTACCCATCCCCTTCCCTCTACACACACACACACACACACACACACACACACACACACACACACACACACTCAGTGGAATATTTGGGATTAAATCTGCAATCTCTGTTAGCATTTTGTTCAAATCAACAGGGCTAAACAGCTACAGTGACAAATTATGGTAGACTAACATTAATTTTTTTATCTTTTTGAATAGTATTTTCCCCAATTGCACGTAAAGACAATTTTACCAATTTAAAAAAAATCTTGAGTTTCAAATTCCTCTCCTCCTCTCCTCCCTCCCTAAGAGGGTAAGCAATTTGATATAGGTTATGCATGTATATGTCATGAAAAAACATATTTCCATATTGTAGAGTAACATTTATAAAAGACAAATAAATCCATTGTTTTGCTAGATTACTATCCCAATATCTCAGGTGTTTAAGTGACCCTGGCTACATGAGGGGTGTGTAAATTTCAACATATCCCACCCAGCTAGAAAGGATTTCTATATAGGTATTGTCTATTCGCAATACCAGCTAAGGTTAAAGAACTATTACAGATAGCTGGCCATGAGGTGATGAAAATGTTGGACAAAATAACTCACATAACTGTTTGCTAAGACATAGAGGGGTTACAGCCTGCAGCAGTGTATTCTATACCATGTAAATGGATTGTTAGTGGTGTTGTTATTGGCATTATTATTAGAGAATTGCCTGGGACATTGAGAGATTAGGTGACTTGCCTATGGCCACAAAGGCAAGAAAAGCAAACCACAAAGCCATGTGACTAAATCAAAATTTTAACCCAGGTCTCCTTGAACCTTAGTCATACTTTCACTATTCCATGCTACCTCTCAACTAGGCAATTTTCTGAGACTATAATTTAAGAGTTGTTGATCTATAGTGGTCGAAGAAATGTCTTCTAGGCTTAAGGCTCTCCATACAGATAAAATCACAGGTCTGGACCAAAAAACCCACAAAAAAATGATGTTGTTGTCTGTATAGGTGTATTCACTCTGATTAAATCACAGATCCTTGAAGTATTAAAATATTATTCTATTGAGATATAAGACTATCAGGTTAAAAACCTCAGTCCATTCTGTAAAATCAGGAATTTGGTATTTTTTTTTCATTGTTATTATCTGGGTTTCATCCTCCTGTGATACTAAAAAACATGTTTGTAGCATTTTTGTGTCAAATCTCTCTCTCTCTCTCTCTCTCTCTCTCTCTCTCTCTCTCTCTCTCTCTCTTTGTTTTTTGGAGGGCAATTGGGGTTAAGTGACTTGCCCAAAGGTCACATGGCTAGGTTTATTGTATTAAGTGTCTGACGTCAGATTTGAACTCATGTCCTCCTGACTCCAGGGCCAGTACTCTATTCACTGCACCACTTAGCCACCCCTCAAATCTCTCTTCAAAAAACTTTGAATATCAGTTAATCTATGGAAACCATAGTGAAAATTAGCCATACCCTCTTAATTCAATACATTTGCAAACAAAAAAGAAAAATTAGTAATACATCAATACATAATCAACATAGCTATATACAGATACCTACATTTATTTTTAAATAGAGGGACAACTAAGAATAATAGGATTTGGAGTTGGAATGAATATTAGACATCATAAAGCCCCTCTCATTTTGCCAATGAGGAAACAGAGCCCTCTCCCCCCCGCCCGCCCAAATAAAAGCAAAATAACTTGACTGAGACAACAGAGACAATAAGTGGCAAAGTCAGGATATAAATCTAGGTATTGGGCTCTTGAGCTATATTGTGGATGAAATTGTGTCTGAAAAGTTAAAAATGAGAACAACTTCCAATGGCTTACATTGGGTGGGAGAATCCTAAACTTTGATATGGTAATCTGGTAAGGGCAAAATAGAATTCCCCTTGCCCCTGATGAACCAAGACATAGATTCCATTACATTGCCAACCTATTCAACTTCTAAGGACCCACTACATCAAATTAAGTCTCAATATTGCTGTTGATTGGTGAGAGTGAAATAGTATTTAGGTATAGTATATAAGATGCTAGAACTTAGAGCTAGAAAAGATATGAGGGAACATCAAATTCAAAATCTTCATTCACATGTAAGAAAATTAGCTTAGAGAGGCTGAGTTTCTGATGACCAAAGGCTGGTCCAAATTCATATAGGTAGTAAGTAGGAAAACTGAGATTGAACTCAAGGCCTTTAAATCCAAGGCCAATGCTCTTTCCCATCCTGCCTCTAGTGCCATTGATGGTTGCTTATCAAAGGCGTGTTGGTGAATATACTTCTTTGTCACAGAGTCAGCTTCCTAAAATCTGCCTACCTTATGCCACCTAGGACCCCAGCACTTGGATCATCTGATTTTTTTTATGTTTGCACTTTGGTAGATTTGTGATTGTAGGTATTCCCTCTGTCAAAGTCAACCACAAGCCCCCTCTCTCCCAGCTCCTCAGCCATCTCTTTTCATCTCATATGATTCTTTTCCCATGTCCTTCCATAAATCCCACATAAAAGGCTTACCCAGTATTCTGGTGGCCTCCCTCTAATTTGTATACTGGCTTGTAGGCACCAATGAATAGTAAATGTTGTGCTTCTATTCTCTCCTTTTCTGGTTAAGACTGGTTCACCTTTTTTTCTGGTTATACATGAATTCAATAATGTTTGTTTTTTGTTTTTTTTTTCTTACAACATTGAACATTATCATTGGTGATATTATACAGTCTATTGATGTTTGCTATGAATTTTCCATTAACCTTTAAGTTATTTGTAAATTTTTAAACTGTGAAATGTCTTAGTATTCCATGATTCACAGCTATATAATAGACCATCACTAGGAGGAGACTGGAGGGGAAAGAGATGGGCATTTGCAGCTGTTTGCACAGATAATAGAGAATATAGCTATCTTTCCAGCGTGTGTATCTGGGATTTGATGGAAAACCTCCCAAGACTTGTCAAACCTGACAACTACTATATATTCCTGGTGATTCATAGGGGGACAAATTATATGCCTAGAAGGAGCCTAGAAAGCATTTTGAGACCTTATGAAATCATGGTTAAGAAACTGATGATTTAAGGGACAAATGAATTGTTTTCACCAGTCTAAGACATGGGCTTTAGTAGATAACGGATGAAGTAAGCGGGTCAAAAATGACTAGTTAAGGGAAATGAATAGCTGCTTAAGAAGATAGAATCTGAGAATGAACCAGTTTAAAATATAGAACAGATGGGCTCTTAACACAAGATTGTGTATTACATATATATATGTGTGTGTGTGTGTATACACACATATACAGGCACACATGTATGTATATAATGATGGATGTTAAAAATATGTTTACCTCTGATCCTTTGAATGTAATTAAGATGGCTTTCAAAGTCAACATATACAATAGAAAATTTATAGTAGTATTTTTGTAGTAACAAATATTGAAAACAAAATAGATACCGATCAAGTGGGGAACAGCTAAACAAATGGCGACATATTAATTTAATGAAATAACACTGTGCTATAAGAAATTATGAATATAATGAATACAGGAAAATACCAGCAAATCTACATAATCTGATGGAGAGTCATGCAAACAGATCAAAGAACACCTTATACACAATGCCTATGACAACAGAAATGGAAAGAAAAACAGCCACAAAATTTCAAAAGTTTATGTTGCAAAATTACAAGAACAAGCATAGTCCCAGAGGAAAAAAATGAAAAGATGAATGTCTTAATAATGTCTTATAATAATAATAATTCTTAGAGCAAAACTTAACAAGGACAGAAAAGCAAGCTTCTCAGTGGTCAAGGTGTTCTAAATGGCTTGCTGCAAAGATCTCTTTCATTACTTCCCAGTTCCCATTCAGAGTTGAACAAAGCAGGATTCAATCTGGGCATAATCTCAGATATTCTTGGTGTCTGTGGAAATAGGAGAAATAGGAAAAATATCAAGTAACTTTCCCAAGATCAAGTGGTTAAGTAGTGACAGAGTAGGAATGGGAACCAAGATATTTTTAATTTTAGTCCTTTGTATTGATTACAGGATCAGTTTAGGATTCCTTATAGTCTCATTACATGTGTAAGGTATGTGTAGGATTCACCAGCTTGTGTACTTGTATCTTTTTCAAAAGCTGCTGCAAAATCATAGGTGTAATCATACTATGCAACTAATTGTCATTTGGGAGAATTATAAGAAATTCTTTCTAGAATTTTTATCAATAACTTACATGATTTATAATCTCTTGAATAGTAGCTATAATTAAATATATCTCTGGGACAGATTTTAGCTTATTAATTGTCAACTTTTAAAAAAATTCTTTCAGGAAATGTTTTATTTTGCTATCTGAAGCCAAACAATTTGCTTCAAGTTTTTGTAAATACATAATGAGGGTAAATCTGTCAGAGAATGGCACTGAAACAAGGAACTCTGACAATGCATGTTGTACTTGGTACAATATGTACCCAAAACTTCTTACATATTGGCTAGTCTTAGTTAATTTTTGGTTTTGAAATGCCATCTTATGCTTATATAACATGCATCTCCAAGGAGATTTACAAACACGTTTGTTTCATTAGCCTTCATAGCACATGGAGAATGAAGCACACAGAAAAATGTTGTGATTTGTTGAAGATGAATTAGAAAACCAGAGGCTTAGAATTAGAAGGGTATCCAGACTAACTTTTCCCCAAATTTTGACTCTTGTACACAATATCTCTAAAAGGTAACCAGCCAGTCTCTGGTTAATGACTTCTAATAGTAAAGTCAGTATCCCCTAAGGTAGTACTTTTTTTTTACAGTTCTAATTATTAGAAAGCTTTTCCTTATGTTGAGCTGGAATTTGCATTTCTGTAACTTCTACCTATTATTTCTTCTCCTAATGCTAAGCAGAACAAACCAATAATTCCTCTAAATGAGTGCCCTTTGGACATTTGAAGAGTACTATTCTATGTCTCTACAGTCTTCAGTTCTCAGATGTCAACATCCCCATTTCTTTAACTAGTTTTCATATGGCATGGTCTCTAGATCTCTCACTCTAACCAGCGTATAGAAAGAAATACTACTTCATATACATCATACACCCTATTTCTGTTCATGTAGCCTAAGATGGCATTAGATTTTTGGCTGCCCCATCCCACTCCTGACTCTTATTGAGTTTTCATTTCAAAAGAATCCCTAGGTGTTTTTTTCTCCCCCAGTGGTTGGCACATAGTAGGTGCTTCATAAAAGCTATTGATGATTGATTTGTTGACTTAACATCAACTGCCATCTAATCACATCTTCCTCATCTTGTAACAGTATGTTTGATCTTTGAAAACCTCTGCAGGATTTCTCATTATTCCTATAAATTTTCATTTTGTTAGCTTCAATCCACCCTTCAAATTTGTCAGGATCTTTGATAATGCCTATTTTGTCATCCAGGGCATTTACTATCTCCCAGATTTATGTCATCTGCACCCCAGCTATACTCTCGCCCAAATCACTGCTACAAATATCGAGCAGCACAGAACAATGGATGGGATCCTGGGGCATTCTACATAATAACATTGCCATCAGTCAATAGCTTTGAGTCCAGTCAATCAACTTTTTCTGAACCCATCTAACTGTATTATCACTCAGGCCACATGTTTCTACATTGTTTATAAGGAGAGACTCAGACTCACTCTGTCTTCAGCATTCCTCTGATCTACATATCTGCTAAAACAATTAATCAAAGGAAATCTAGCTACTCTAGCATTACTTGTTCAAGTTGTCAGTCATTCTCTCCTTTCTTTCTACTCTCTAACAGGCTGACCATTTCTTCTGATTCTTAGACCATACACAAGGGCAAACATCCAGATTTAAATAGAGAAGTTCAATCACATATTCAGTTCTTCTGTCATGATAGCAAACATCTGGGTTTTTCATTTTTATAATAAATTAGCTTTCATCTTGATGCTAGATTCCAGATCAGGTAATAAATATCAGCCTTAGGCAAAATTGGTGAGTAGGTGAATATTGTCTTTGATAACTTCTTCCCTACACCACTTTCATGAATCCTTTCCTCCCTTTTCTGATCCCCCATCATCCCAGAGGCACGATGCTGTCACCCACATCAGGACCTGAAATTCATCTGTCTTGTCTCTTACAAATCCTATATCGTGTCAATTCTATGTCCTACCCAGAGCCAGAATAAGGTAACAGCGAGCTCAAAGAGAGGTTTGAAATGTACAATGCTACATTTTAAAGTTGTAATGTCTGTTATTCTCCACCCCCCCCCAGATTTGGAGGCTGTGTTGTAACATACATGAAGCGTAGCACAAAATAACCATAGCTGAATCATAAAGAATATAATTTTCTGACATTAAAATTCATTTCATTTATAAAAATGTTGCATTAACAACATTAATAGTATCAACAAATGATTAAAATGATTAATACAAACACAATGGGAACATGATAGCAATATTATAAAGCATTTTTCTCCCCCTCCCACTATCTGCTTTGTCAGCCCACAATTCTGGCTCTAGGCCTACTTTTCCTGTGTCCTTCCTATCTTATATTCTGTCTCCCTCAGTTATGAAACTCCCGCCTTGGGACTAAGTCTTCCTGGAAAAGGAGGTGGCCAGAGATATCTAACTGGTCATAGACTGTCCTTTATGTTTCTCATGACAGTTAGCCGGCTGTTTCCTTGCCACATGCATATCATTTCCAAACTCAGCCCACTTTCTATCTCTTGCTCTTGGAAATTCAATCAAACCACTACTTCTAAAAAGAGTTTTTTAATCAACTCCACTGTGGTCCCTGTGAACTTCCAAGACCTAAATGCCATTTCCTGACCAATATTCCTCCATATAGTTCCTCTCCCTACTAGAATTTAAGCTACTCCAGTGCAAGGACTATCCTTCTTATGCATTTGTATACCCAGAACTTAGAACAGTGTTTGGCACTTAGCAAATACTTAATACATTTCATTTATTGTTCTTAAAGTCAGTGATCTCTTTGAAATAATTTGCTAAAGGTATCTTTTTAAAGTGATTCAGATCATTCTGGAGCCCTAGACTTGTGACATATTGCTTTATGAGGCAGGTCAAATTTAAACTTATGTTCCACATTCACAGAGGAGTTTAGCTGACAGAACACTGGACTGAGGGTCCAAATATATTGTTTATGATCCTAACTCAACTTCGTACTAGTTGGCTAATTTTAGACAAATTACTTGTCTTCCTGGAGCCTCTTTTTCCTTATATGTAAAATGGAGAGGTTGGGAGAAAGTCTGCTTTGCTTTCTAGACTTGCTGTGAGGCTTAAATGAGGTAATGTTTATGAAAATACTACATAAACAATAAAGCATTTTACAGATAAATATAAGGTCTCATTATTAATGAAATAATGAAGGAAGGAAGAAGATTGCAAAAGTAACAAGTTCTCTGGTGACCTGCGATTTTCTCTTGGGGTGGCAATATTTATATGCTAAATTGTTTCTGTGTATTTTCCCATGCTTTATCCTTTGATCCCAACAAAATTGTACTGTATTTGCTAAGCCTGTTGCTTTTGTCACATGACTGGATCAATTCTGCTGTCATCTCTTCCCTCCTGTCGTAGAGGCTCATGGGATATAATTATTGCAGTAACCTTTTTTTTCTGACAGAAGTGCCAGCCCTTTGCCAGATGATTTCAGTGACACCTAGATTCAAAAACTAGAATTACCTACACTATTATTGTTGCTAAGCATTATATACATATATATATATATATATATATATATATATATGAAGAGACTAAGTTTCAAATCATGCAATTCTGCTCAAGATATTAACAAACATCAAAGATAGGGTTCATTTTGATCACTGTCTTCAGCTTTTTGTGGAGTATTGTTCATGTAAAAACTCCACTTAAGAAAAAAAGGAAAGAGCAGTGTGCATTCCTTTACTTTGTCTTTAATGAATTTTATAGAAAAGTTATGAGTCAGGGAAGAAATAAGTAGATACTGATAAGCACGTACAAGACATATGCATATATACATATATACACATACATTTATACATATGCATATATATATGTATATATGTGTATCTATGTATATATATTTTGCCTTTCCAAAATAGAAACCAATGTAAACAACATCATTGAACCCATCATCTTCCTTAATTTATTAGACAGCATGACATTTTCTTTTTCTATCATATAATAACCTGGAGCTGACCTGCCACAAGAATTTGATGGCAGGAGCATAGGAATTGAAACAAGTCTTGGTCTCTGCACAGAGGCTATTTGCCGTACCGTACCTGGAATGGATTCTGACCTAACCTTCTGTTTCTTGGAATTCTCAGATTCCTTCAGCTTAGTTCAGGTGTCACCTCTTAGATACAGAGAATCTTAATCTAGGCCCCACGAACTTGCTTTAAAAAATGGTAACCTCATTTTAACATAATAGGTTTCCTCTGTAATCCTAGGTATTTTATTTTATGCATTTAAAGACATTCCTCTGATGTCACAAAACTACTCCAGCTCCCACTATCTGAAGGCCAGGTAGGTTAGATTTCACTCTTCAACTCAAAGTTCTCTGATATCCTTAAACAGATTGCGAGAGATGGCTTGGTTCTCTGCTTATGGCTCCACTTTCCACCATTGGCATTCCCTCAAGTGTAACAGTTGATCCTCTGGACCTCAGTTCCATTTAACCAACAACTATCAGATTAACTTTTATAAAGGAATATACACTTCAAAAAGTATAGTAACAAACATACTCCTTTAACACATGAGAGACACAATTCTTCTCCCTACCCCCATCCCACTTTTTACTACTTCATTTTATAAGAAAAGGAAAGGGAATAGGTTCATAGTTAGTTCAGTCCTTATAAATCACAGTCCCAGTTCCAAGTCCAAAACCTTCCATGGGCTAGAGCGCCAGGCACCTTGACTTCTCAGGATTTCCATGTCAGGCTAGCTGCACCATACCACCTGCAATCCTAGCTCCAAGGTTGCCATATCTTTAATTCAGGGTAGGTGAGTATCACCATAGACACGGAGAAGCACAACCAATATGGAAAAGAAACAACTACCTCAACTTCATAAAAGCCTAGAAAGACTTACATGAACTGATGCTGAGTGAAGTGCGCACAACTAGGAGAACATTGTACACATTAACAGCAACATTGTGAATTAACTAACTTTGATAGACTTAACTCTTCTCAGCAATAAAAGTGATGGGTTTGGTGTTATTGGAAATGCTGAAATGTCAGGTTACAGGGTGTTACCCACCTGGAATGAATCCACACACTCGAACCATCATGGGACCTGGCCTGTGGCTAAACTAAGATTGTCACCCTCTATAGAAAGAGATGCCAAAAGAACTGCAGAACGAAAATAAGTGGTTCCGACACAGCAGTCTTAAAAAGGTGGACAGTTAATCAAAGGAGGCTCCCCTTCTCCATGTAGTAGGGAATGCAGAATCTACCATGCTAGGCAATCTGGACATCTTCCAAAGGCCCCTCAAGGGCACTTCCATGGTAGGTGAACTGAGCTTGTCCAGAAAAAAACTGGGTTACACTAAAAGGACATTTGAACGCTTTTCCATACAGCTGAAGTAGTCCATTACCCACACACACACATAGTCTCATAGTCTCTCTCTCTCTCTCTCTCTCTCTCTCTCTCTCTCTCTGTCTGTCTCTTTCTCTCTCTCTCTCTCTCTCTCTCTCTCTCTCTCTCTCTCTCTCTCTCTCACACACACACACACACACACACACACCTTTTAAGAATCCCTTTCCTAGAGGAAGACTTTGCCCATCCTATTAGTTAGTTAGATCATTTAATCACAAATTAATGAGGAGATCCCTGACCTTTCCCAAAAATTTATGCCACCTAGACTATCTTATCTAGGTGGAATAGTTGCTTCAGCCAACTAGAAAACCTTACAAAGAATTTAATAAAAAGTGAATTCTTGTCCACTGTGTTCCACTCAGGCAGGTTTGGGCATCAAGAGTAGATCTTTTGTCTAGATTGTCCAAGGTTGGGGATGATTCAGAAGTAAATGACAAGAATAAAGTCACAGCTCCCAGTCCCTCATTAAAATAGGTCCATCTTTCATTCATTCTCATTGCTTGTTAACCAATCAATTAATTTCTACCCCTAGGAACATCCACTCTTCCAAGAGTATATAAGCATTGAGTGGGCTCCATGAGGGTTCTTTGGCATTTGAGTGTGTCACAGACCCCTTTTATTAGTTATTGCTATTATGATTAATAAAATGATTAATTACCCAGAAGTTATATCTCTCAAACTTTTATATGTCACACTTGTATTTCTTTCTCTGTTTGTATATCATTCTTACCAGTAGAATGTAAATGCCTTAAGGTGAGAGGCTACTTTTCATTTCTGTCTTGGTGGGCCCGGCCCCTCATACACACACATGTCATGCACACAGATAGTTCTTACAAATGCTTATTAAATTGAACTGAAAGGGATATTATAAGAGAACCTTTTCTTCACTCCTGAGTTCATTAAAATCTACTACAATTTTAACTACTTCAGTTTATTGCCAATTAAGCATATTTATCATAGGAAAGAAAATGTCTAGACGTGTGTTATAAATGGAAGAGGTGGAAACCTAGTTTGGAGGCAACAAACTACATAGGAATTGCATGTTGCATATAATAATATATCTAATATTTAGGTAATGACAAGATTTGCAAAGAACTTTACATGCATTATCTCATTCAACTTTTGCAACCCTCTTAGTTGCTATTATTGGCCTTACTTTATATAGGGGAAACTGAGGCTCAAAGAAATCAATTGACTTGCCCAAGGTCATACAATTGGTAAGTGTCTGAGGCAAGATTTGAACTCAGATCTTTTCTCTAATTCCAGAATTCTTATGTACCATATCATTTAGGTATCATAATTATAAAACTGTCTTAGGGATCAAGTGTTAGCACTGCAATGATAACATGACCCCTGAATATATCAATCATTTTTTATTGTTTTTTATTGTTTATTTTTCCATTATTTACTGATTATCATTATTAAAATTATGGTTGATGTTGTTATTGTTGTTGCTGGTTGTCGAGGTTTAGGGGTGTTCAAGACCCCAAAATACCAACATGCCCAGTCCTTCCAAATGAATTCTACTCAAGCCTTTTCTCAGTCAAAGCAAAACAAATTTGTTAAAGATTCACCATAATGTGTAGACTCTTAAGGAGCCTAAACATTTGTGATGCTTATATTGGACAAGCAGGACAGAATAATCTGACAAGAGACTGAGTCTGTGCTAGGTTGATCTCAGGCCCTTCATGGAGGCGAGATGGATCTTATATACAGAAAGATTGTGGGAGGAATTTAGGGGTGATCTGGAAGAGGGGTTTGGGGAGGGTCTTGAAGAGGAGTCTAAGTGATGAGGTATGGGGCTGGGAGCCCTCTTGACCTCTCCTTGAGTCCTTGAGGTACAGGCTCTGGGAACCTCCTTTGGACTCTTGATTAAATTGTCTCATTTGATGAGACATTTGCATGAGGCAATAAGCCTTACATTTTGGCTGAGCCCAGACCTCTAGCTTAGTTACTAGCCTAGCCTGTTTATTGTTCATCTACTTCCCACCCAAAAGCCTATCAAAATATCAATCCACCCTTGAACTGCCCAAGCCTACCATAGTCTGTAGTCTCCAGCTACTTCCCACACTTAATTACTCATTGACCTCATTAACTTCTCCAGAAGAGCCTCCCCAAACTCCTCCTCTAGACCACCCTTAGATTCCTCCCACAGTCTTCTGTATATAAGACCCCATCCTGTCTTCATGTTTGTGAGAGCACCATAGAATAGTGAGAGCTCCACAGAATGGTGAGAACACCATAGAATAGTAAGAGTGCCATAGAATGACCTCGCATAGACTTACTCTGTGTCTAATTCAAGTGAACTTTTAATAAATTTTACTTTTCTTTGGCTGAGAAGACTTGAGTCGAATTCATTAAGCAAGACCCAGAGTGTTGGTATTTTGGGGTCTCCAGAGCAACCCTAACCCTCTTTATGGGTAACCTCTTGAGGATCTTGAGGTCAGACTCCAGAAATGGGATTAAGGGTGGGAAATAGCTGAAGGCTACCTGGAGATGACAATGGAGGGTTAGGCTAGTTTAATGGTAACAGGTTCAGGTATAGATATTTTGATGGGATCAAGGGTGGGAAGTAGCTGGACAATGGAGGGTTAGGCTAGGTTAAAAGTAACAGAGATTTGGGCCTCACTATAATGAAAGGCTTATGGCCCCAGGCAAATGCCTCATCAAGTGGGAAGATTCAATGGAAGTTCAATGGGTTTCCCAGAGCCTGTACCCCTTCACTGGTGACTTCACTTTCTGGTTACCATGTTACCATTATTATTTTGTGATGCTTTTCAGGTAAGGTCAAATGATTGAGAGCAGATTCACTGGCCCTCCACCCATCAGACTAATGATAATATTTGATTAAGATGGAAATGCTCATTCCTCCTGACCCTGAGAAGAAAAAAGAAATACATAAAAGAATTCAGAAGCAGGAGCAGGTGGTTTGAGACAAATCAAATGCTATTTTCTGTTCTATTGTCTTATCTCCTCCCTCTAAAAGGAGAAATCTTAGCACCTGTGTCACTGAGTAAGCATCTTACTATCGATAAACTGTCTCTGCCAAGTATCTTTCATGAAGCAAATGTGCACTTGTATCCCTCACCAAAAAAAAAAAAGAAGTCCATTTAGAAGGCATTACTAAGATGGCTTTTACTTACAATACTTAGGTTTAAAAAGAGGAGAAAGGAAAAAAAAAGACTATCCTGAAAATCAGACCCCACAACTTTAGGAAAAAGCCTGGTCCTCACAAGAATGCTTAATATTAAGAAGTATCATAGACCAGGAAGAAGTACAATACAGCCCGGATTCTCCTTTACCCGTCTGGCTGTGGGACAGAGTCCTAGTTAATCAAGGATATTCTAAAAAAGAAAACAAGAAACTACCAAGACAGATGAATAATTTCCAAAGAAACTGATTACAATAAAGTACACCAAACACTATTTAGTAAGCTTTTACTGTGTGCTACTAAAATTAGACAATACTGTAAAGATAAACAATTGTGAATGAGGACTGTAACCAATATCTTCATGATTATCCATGATTCCAGAGGACCAGTGATGAAATATGCCATCTACCCCCCTGGAAGATGGGTCATATGCTCAGGGTACAGAAAAAATATATATGTTTGTATATAAATTATATATAATATATAAATATAAAAAAATTATACAACTTATACATATAAAATATAATTGTATATTATATGTGAAATATCTGCAATATATATAAATAAAACAAAATCATATTCTTTTACTTTTTTCCATATGGTTGGAAATTTTAAAAAGAGAGTGTTGGGGTTGCTACAGATTCAAAATGTTGCATGCACTTCCATATGAAGTTATTTTATTGTTAGTTTTACCTAGTATCTTTTACTTTGTTCTATAAATCGTCTCAAGAAGTGAGAGTAATCAATAAATGTGATGTGAAAAACAAAACATATCAATAAAACTTAAAAAAATAAAATCAGACTGAACTAAATTTGATCTTGGGTAACTAAACAAGGGTAGGGGGAGAGGAAGTTGGATCCTAGGGGGTAGCCCAATGGAGTACAGTTCTGGAGTTGGAGCAGAGAAAACCTGAGTTTAAATCCTGCCTCAGCTAATTATTAGCTATGCTACTTTGGGCAAATCTTTTAATCTTTCTCAGTCTTGGTGTCCTCATATAGAAGATGTGGACAATGATAGCACAAAACTCATAGGGTAAAGGTGAAATATTAATAGCATTATATATATATGTATATATAAAGATATATAATGTTACATGAACCTTAAAGAACTATGTTTTTTAAGTAGTAAGTAGTAGTAAGAGTAGCAGTAGTTGTAGAGGTAGTAGTAGTAGTAGTAGTAGTAGTAGTAGAAGTAACCACAACATTTCCTACTGTGGATAATTGTCCTGAGATGGAGAAAGGAATAGGGCCAATAAAACTAGTAATATGGCCTCCCATTTATATGAGGTTTTCAGGTTTGCAAAGCACTTTCCTCATAGTAAACTTCTGAAAGAGGTAATGCAAATGTTATCACCACCATTTTATAGATGAGGAAACTGACACTTAAAGAAAATAAATTATATGATAAAATTAACAATAAATAAAATTAATATTAAGGAAATATGTTTATATAATAAATTAATAAGAATAAATTTAAATAATGAATTAATAATAAATCAAAATAAATTCAGTTCATTAACTAATATTCATTATATCCCCAATGCTATGATAAGCACTGGGATTACAAAAAAAGGCTAAAAAAATAGTTCATAGTCTCAAGATATCTTGTTCACAGATTCTTGTTTATTGGCTTACTACCTGTGATGTACACTGTACTGTGTGAGGCACTGAAAATTCAACCATAGGGTAGGCAAGACCAATATAATTGAAATGACAATTTTACCAAAATTAATCTATATATTCAATGCCATTCCAATTAATTGCCAAAAGTTATTTATGGGGCTAGAAAAAATAATAACAAAATTCAGTTGGAAAAACAAAAGGTCAAGAATATTAAAGGAACTAACAGAAAAAAAACTGTAAAGAAGGAGGTTTAGCAGTACCAGATCTTAAACTATATTATAAGGTAATAATTATGAAAACTATCTGGTACTAGCTAAGACATAGAAAGGTTGGGGCGGAGCCAAGATGGCGGAGTAGAAACAGCTCATCCAAGCCACTCTGCCCCCAGATTCCCCCCAAACGATGTAAAAGGGGACTCTGAACAACTTCTGGAGCCCCAGCACCCACAGAACAACACAGAGAAGCTAAACTCCCGCTGAGGACAGCCCAGCAGCCCTGCAGGAAGGACCAGCGCAGTGGTCTGGGACCTGGCAGCGTGCAGCACGCAGAGCGCAGGAGCCGAGCCGAGCCCAGGTCCGCATGAGCCGAGGTTTTAGCCCCAGGGCGGCAGGGCCAGCAGCCAGATGGAGAAACCCCAGAACACCAGGAGCTGTGGCGACTCCAGAATTATCAACATAGACTTGCCTAGGACAAAGTAAGAGGTTAGTGTCCTATGGACTTTGGGACTGGTATTAGGGAATGCGTCGGCTCCCTCCCCTGGGGGCTAGAAGCCGCTGAGGACAAACGCCATTTTGTAGTTTTCAGAGGCAGCTCCCGCTCCCAGCCTGCAAATTTGTAGGGAGATCCAGCGATCAGTCTTGGGGGATAATCGCTCTTGCTTTAACCTCCCTGGATCTGGATTGTGATCTAGGGTGGAAGTCGTGGGTGGGTTTACAGCTTGCCAGAAACGGAAGTTGCCCCTCACACGTTCGGGACGAAAATTCCTCTATCTGGCCTTAAAGCCATAGTGTGGCAACAAGCCCAAAAGTCAAGTAATTAAGTGGCAACATGCCAAGGCAAAGGAAACAGAAAAATGCAACCCTAGACTCCTATTTTGGGGGCATAGAGCGGGAAAAGGACTGTGAGGTCAGAAGTCCTGCTCCAAAAGCCCCAGGGAAAACATGAGCGGGTTGCAGGCCATAGAGGACCTTAAGAAGGACTTTAAAAATCAAATAAGAGAAGTGGAGGAAAAATTGGAAAGAGAAATGAGAAGGATGCAGGAAAAGTATGAAATGAGGGTCAACAGCCTGACTGAGGAAAACAACACCTTAAAAAATAGACTAACTCGAATGGCAAAGGAGGCCCAAAAGGGCAATGAGGAGAAGAATGCCTTAAAAAGTCGAATTTGCCAGATGGAGAAAGAATCTCAAAAGTTCACTGAGGAGATTCATTCCTTCAGAGTTAGACTGGAGCAAATGGAAGCTAATGACTTTATGAGAAATCAAGATGCTGTTAAGCAGATCCAAACAAATGAAAGATTAGAAGGCAATGTGAAATATCTCATGGGAAAAACCACTGACCTGGAAAATAGATCCAGGAGAGACAATTTAAAAATTATTGGACTACCTGAAAGCCATGATCAAAGAAAGAACCTAGAAATCACCCTTCAAGAAATTCTCAAGGAAAATTGCCCTGATGTTTTAGATCCAGAGGGCAAAATAGAGGTTGAAAGAATCCACCGATCACCTCCTGAAAAAGATCCCAAAAAGAAAACTCCCAGGAATATTATAGCCAGGTTCCAGAATCCCCAGATCAAGGAGAAAATACTCCAAGCAGCCAGGAAGAAACAATTTCAATATTGTGGAAACACAATCAGAATAGCCCAGGACCTGGCAGCTTCTACAATGAGGGATCGAAAGATGACAGGATATTCCAGAGGGCAAAAGAACTGAGAATGAACCCACAGGTCACCTACCCAGCAAAACTGAGTATTTTGTTTCAGGGGAAAATATGGTCATTCAGTGGAATAGAGGACTTTCAAGCATTCTTGAGGAAAAAACCAGAATTGAATAGAAAATTTGACATCCAGACACAAGAAGGAAGAGATGCCTGAGAAGGTAATCAGGGAAAAGAAATCAAAAGGAACTTATCAAAGTTGAACTATTTACATTTCTATATGGAAAAGCAATAACTGTGACTGATGATATCTTTCTCACTATGAAAATAATGGAAGAAAGGGGTGTGGTCATATGAATACATATGTGAATGTGTGTGTATATGGTTACAGTTATATATGGATAGAGGGCATAGGTTGAATTTGTTGGGAAAGGAGAATACTCAAGGGATGAAATTATGAGGTGAGAGAGGAAAGTGGCAAGAGGAGATGGGGAGAGACAGGGTAGTGTAAACTATCCCATGCAGAAGAAGCAAGGGGAAGTGGTTGCAAAAGAGGGGGAGAATAAGGAAGGCTAAAAGGCAAAACCACATTCACATTGAATTTGGTTCAGGGAGAAAATGACATACAAACTAAATGGGATATCTCAACCTGCAGCAGGATAGGGGGAAGGGGGATGGGAGGAGGGATGATGGATGGGAGGGCATCCTTGGGGTGAGGGGAGGTTGGAAGTACCCACTATAAAGAGGGACAGGATCATGTAGGGAATGGACCAGGTGGGGGGTGGGATGAGTGGGAGGGAATTATAAGCAGCCTTGTACAATATATCTACTATGATAATGTTTTGCATAGCTAGACATGTACAACATATACTGAATTACTTATCTCCCAAGAAGTAATGGGTGACAAGGGAGGAAGGAAATGGATCTGAAATTTGAGGTCGTAACATTAAATGTTTCAAATATAAAAAAAAAAAAGAAATACCAATTTGGAAGCGATAGGTAGTATGGATCTGAAAGGCTGTTGTAGTAATAGGAGCCTAAGTTAGTAGAGACCTAAACTCAAGTAATGGCATTCATCCAATAAGGAGATATTGAGGGGAAAGGGTGAGTCCAAGAGACATTTTGGAGGAAGAAACAACTGTCCTTGGTGAAGGAAACTGGATGCTTACCATCCTTCCTTATATATACTTCGGATTCCAGATCTAGAACTATAGGGGACATCAGAGGCCATCTCGTCCTACCCTCTTATTTTGCAATTGATGACATTAAGGTCTAAGGAGTATACATGACTTGACCATGGTCAGAAATGTAATAAATCTCAGAGGTCGTCAAAAAAAAAAAAAGAAATAGAAAGGTTGATCAGTGGAACAGAGTAGATATATAATCTACAGCAGCAGAGGAATATAGTTACTCAGTGTTTGACAAGTGTAAAGACTTAAGTTTGGGGGATAAGAACTCATTATTTGGTAAAAATTGTTGGGAAAGCCGGAAGGCAGTCTGGCAGAAAATGAGCAAAGACCAATATCTTACACCATTTACTAACATAAGGTCAAAATGGATACATGACCTAGATATAAAGAATTATTACAAGAAAATTTGAAGAGCATTGAACATATTACCTGTTAGACTTATGGATGGATGAACAATTTATTAATAAACAAGAGATAGTGTTGTGAGATGTAAAATGGATAATTTTGATTACATTAAATTAAAAAGGGTTTTGTACAAATAAAACAAATGTAGCCAAGTTAAAAAAGGAAAGCAGAAAACTGAGAAAAAATTTATACACCTTTCCTCAGATAAAAGTCTCATATCTCAAATGTATAAAGAACTTTGTCAAATCTATAAGAATGTGAGTCATTTTCCAGCTGATAAATGGTCAAAGGATGTGAACATGCAGTTTTCTGAGAAAGAAATCAAAACAATTTATTGTCATATGAAAATGCTGTAAATCATTATTAGAAAAATTCAAATTAAAACAACCACGAGATGTCATTTTACACCTACCAGATTGGCTAAAATGATAAAAGAGGAAAGTGACAAATATTGGAGGGGATATGGAAAAATTGGGACCTTAATTCATTGTTGGTGGATGTGTGAGCTGATCTAACCATTTTGGAGAGATATTTGGAATTATACCCAAAGAGTTATTAAACTGCCTATACCCTTTGACCCAGAAATACCACTATTAAGTCTGTTTTGCAAGATGACTAGGGAAAATGAAAAAGAACATACATGTTCTAAAATATTTATAGCAGTTCTCTTTGTAGTAGCAAAGGACTGGAAACTGTGGGGGTGCCTGTCAATTGGGTAATGGCTGAACAAATTGTGATACATGATCATGATGGAATATTGCTCTGCTATAAAAAATGATGAGCTCTATGATTTTAGAATATCATGGGAAAACCTCCATGAAATAATGAAGAGCAAAATAAACAGAACTAAGATAATGTTATATATAGAAACAGATGTATTATTTTAAGAACAGCTTTGAGCATCCAAGTCATCCTATTATAAATATCCAAATTAACCTCAAAGTTCCTATGGAGAAAGATGCTGTATGAATCCAGAAAAAGAACTGACATGTAGATATGTATACATATATGTATGTGTGGATGTATATGTGGTGTGTGTGTGTGTGTGTACACATATACAAATTTGTGTCTAAAGTCTTTCAAAGTTCAGGGTGGGAGAGAAGGGAAAAAAGGTCACATGATAACTTTGTAGTATAGTTGAAAGGAATAGCAAGTTGTACATAATGAAACTACAATTTCAGGTACAATCCTCTGTTTTTCTATCCCACTTTGTTATGGAAATACTTGTTTTATTTTTTAAGTTCAGAATAAAAGGAAGAAAGAAGGCAAGAAGGAAAGAAAGGAAGGAAGGAAGGCAGGAAGGAAGGAAGGAAAGAAGGAAGGAAGGAAGGAAGGAAGGAAGGAAGGAAGGAAGGAAGGAAGGAAGGAAGGAAGGAAGGAAATGCAACCATGAAATGAAACCTCACAAAACTTACATGGAGTAAGAGGTGAGTTACAACATGTACACAAGTTAGTAAATGCAAAGCTTACTAACTATTAATTGTGTATTATTAATATGAAATAGTTTTAAGAGGGATAGAGGACTAATAGTTCTATTTAGGGGAATCAGAGCAGACATCCTATAGGAGCTAGCATCTAGTGTAGGAAGTGGAACCTGAATTGTGTTTTGGAGAAAGTTAGACATTTCAAATGGCAGAGGTGAGGAAGAAGTACATTTTTGAAATATGTTACATGTCCATGAACAAGCAGACATGGCTTCCATTTGTTCTTAGTCATAGAAGTGGAAGATGTAATTTCAAGTATGAAAAACAGCTTTGTTATCATTGTTCAGTAATTTCAGTCGTGTACAATTCTTTATGACCCCATTTGGGGTTTTCTTGGCAAAGATACTGGTGTGATTTCCCATTTCCTTTTCCAGTTCATTTTACAGGTAAGGAAACAGGCAAAAAGGGTTAAGAGAATTGCCAAGGATCACACAGTTAGTACATGTCTGAAACCAGATTTGAACTCATGAAGACGAGTCTTTCTGATTCCAGGCCCAGAACTCTATTCACTATGCCACCTACTTGCCCCAAGGAACAGTTAGCAGGCCAGTTGAATTGGAAGGGAAAGAGAGTGTAGGGAAATAATAGGCCTGGAAGAGTAGATGGAAGTCATATTGTAAAGGGAATTAAATTCCAAAATGAAGATATTTTACTTTATCTAAGAGACAATCGGAGGTGCTGAAGATGTTTGAGGGAGGTGTGTTTTAGTAATATAAACTTAACAGCTATGTGGATGGTAGATTTGAAGACGGCATAGCTGGAAGAGGAGACCAATTAGGTCATTGCACTAGTTCAGATAATTCTCAGCTTATTTTTAGGTACTATGCTAGCACTGGGGTTACAAAGACAAAAAAAAAAAAACACCTTGTCCTCAAAAACCTTCTATGGGAAGGGGATGGAAAGGAGAATATAAAATGATATACAGAATAGATATGAAATAAATTCAAGGCAATTTGGGGAAGGGGCACTAGCATCTTTGGGGGATCAGGAAAGGCTTCATACTAAAAGTGGAACTTTAGCTCAGTCTTTAAGGAGACAAGGAATTCTGAAGAAAGTGAGATATGAGTGATTTCCAAGGCATGGAAACAGTTGAAGCAAAAGCAAGGAGATTGGAGATGAGGTGCCATGTATGATTAATGATTTTTAAAATGACCAGTTTAGGTGAATTCCAGAATATAGGAGGGGTAGAAGATTGAAACAGATACCCAAATAATTGACATCTTTATTACTACTGTAGCGGTATTCTGTGTCAATGACTGGAAAGTAGCAAATATCTAAGGGAGAATTTTAACCCAGGTCTTTCTGATTCTAGTTCCAATAATCTTTTCACTATACTACTTTTCTTCTTGTCTTTAAATTCTATAACAGTATCCTAAATTTGAAGTTTCATTCTGAGGATGAAGTCTTGTTATCATGGCATTTTGTATAAGAGAGCTGATTCTTCATCCCTGACTACTGCAATATCAGGAAAGTCACTAGTCAGCCCCCAGAAAAGAAGCCATCTAGTTGAATATGTCTACTCTTTCCATTCTATCTGACCCAGCACAGTAGAAAGAAATCAATAAGTTGCATTTTATCAGTCTCTTGGTCCCAATTCCAAACTCAGATTCAAGTCAGATGTCATTGGAAATCCAAAGGGTCAGAAAAAACACAATTGATTCCAAAGCCTACTCAAAAGCCCTGTGTTGCTAAGCAACCAGATCCAGGATCACAGCAGATTGTTTCGCATACAACAAGCACTTAGTCAATGTTGTGCTGAATTGGAGCATATTGTGTCGAATTGAATTAGGCTTATGTTGTTGCATTTCTTGATTTGAAATTGTTGTTCCCCTTTTCCTTCTATATATTAAGATGCTGATCACAATGGCACCAGGACCTATGGATCTATCTTAAAATCATGGCACCAGGAACTGTTTGGGGAAGAAAACTTAAATGTGGTGTGTCAGGTTGAATGATCACTCTCAATTCACTTGAATTCAGATTTTCCCTTTCTAGAACATAAGGCCCCATGAAGGCAGGTACTTCCCAACCTTTCTATCTCCTAAAAAGAATATTTGCCCAAACATGAAAGGGCATGGTTTCCTGTTTGATTCCTCACATATTACAACAGTGAATGAATTTGGAAATTGAGGTCATTCCCCTCTAGTGGTCTTTCTATCTATTGGCACTTATGTACTCACTTCACGGACCGCAATTTATTTTTGTTATGTTGTTTTATAAGTCTGCTCCTTATTGATTTCAAATGAGTGTTTTTGTGTGTTGTCTGTTGAAGTCAGTGATAAGATTGCTAAGGATAGAACTGGTGCTTCTAAACCTTATGCATCCTTCTACAGTGTCTATTAAAGTGCTCTGCGCACAGTAGGGGTTCAATAAGTATCCCTGCTGGACCGCCCTAAATCGGGTCTATTTATTTAGCAGCTATTGGCTTTTATTTCACAGCTGTTCATGCTGCTGACAGCCAAAAGAAATTGATGAGTATTCTTTTATTTTTTTCTTTCGTGCTTGACTTCTACCAAAAAAAAAGATTCCTTTTCTTTTTCACAGAATTGTACATTAACCCCAGGAGCCTGAGAAATGTCCTTTCCCCTACTATTTAGCCCATAACTAAATACATTACATAGTATATCCAGAAACAAAAACATCAGCTGCCAATATCATGGGGTTTATAATATTTAGGGGTAGTAAGATAACAGCAAAAGCATACTATAACAGTTACATATGCCCCCTACCGTTAAATGGTGTCAAAAATTCCATGTTTAGAACAAGTGAAATTTATAGTGGTTTAAATTTTTTAAAAAGTCATTAAAAATAAAAACAATGGAAGAAAACCTATAACCTTACAGCTCTAAATCTATGATACTAAAGTGAAATGATAGTAGGAAGCAAGAAAATTAAGGATTTAAATGACAATTAAGTTAAATTAAAAAATAAAATAAAAATTAAGAAGGGACATCCTCTGGGAGTGCCAAAAGCTGTAAATGTTGTTAAGAAAAGAAAAACATGCTGTTCAACCTTCTGCTTTCTAAGAGAAATTGCTGAAGACTTTGGCAGTTTCCTTCTGACCAGCAGGATATCCATGCCTGGTTTCCTGGTCCATCTGACAGGTCTGAAATTAAGGCACAAGAAAAAAATAATGTAGCCCCTGACACCAAAAGTTATGTAGATAGAGGGAAGAGATTACCTCACAGAGTTGACATCCAAGAATACCGTGGTCTATAATATGTTAGCAGAATATATTTGGATTGACAATTTGTTTAGAAAGCTATAAAATTATGAAGTTTCTTGATTAAGAAGTACCTGAAGAAATGCACTCTGTGTGTGTGTGTGTGTGTGTGTGTGTGTGTGTGTGTGTGTGTGAAGGAGGGAATAAGGAAGCTCCAATGACAGTAGAAGTATTTTATATAGGATGTACATACTTAAATAATTCCCAGAAAGAAAATGATATTGCCTCATAGATCTCAAGCTAGAAGGATCTTTAGAGATCATCTAGTCCAATATTCTCATTTTATAGGTGAAGGTACTAAGGCCCAGGGAACTTATGGAGTTTGTCCAAAGTCACATGGGAAATAAATGACAGGGAGAGAATTTCAACCCAGGTCCTCTAACTCCAAAACCCGTGTTTTGTTTTGTTTTGTTTTCCCCCAGTGTACTATGTCAGCAAAAATGCAAGTGTTAATATAGTAGGGATAATAATGATTTATATGGCTTTCATTTGGATAATAAAATGCTTTTTATTAATTAACTAAATGCATCTTGTACTTTAAGATTGGATGCATGCTACTGTAGCTACTGCTGCATTGAGAGCATGGTGGCTAATGCTGATAATGTTTTTGGTTTTGTGCAATCATTTGATTTCATCAGCTTGGCTAACTTTGGCATAGAAATTCTATGTACTGAACCAGATCAGCAATTTATATGATAGCAAGTAATTACCTCCTCCTTCTCTTCCCCTCCTCATTATTTCTTCTTCTCCTTCTTCTCCTTCTTCTTCCCCTTCCTCCTCCTTCTCCTCCTCTTCCTCCTCTTCTCATTCTTCTCCTTTGTCTTCTTCATTGTCTTCATCTATGTTTTCTTTCTTTTTCTCCCAGATCACATGCTTGTCAGTACTGGGTTAGGAAAGGAATGCAAGAATCTAAAATTCCTTTTATTATTTGCTGCACACATAGTCTCTCTTTCTCACTGTACATTTTACTTATTTGTAACACAATTCAGCAATCTAAGAGTTCATATGCAGACTAAGTATCATAGATAAGCAGTTACTAGCTTCAGTAAAAAAAGTTGTATGGGTTCTAGTCAGTTTTTTTTTTCACACAGTATTTTCATTTTAAATTTGATAGCCAAAAGAAAAAAAAATGAACATTTAGCCTAGAACTTTGAAGGTGACTTTTTAAATCACAATGACCGAACTGGTGTAATTTCACTTTTCTTTTTTTTTTTTTTTTCATATTCTCTCAAGCTATTGTTTACATTTGGACAAGAGTTTGTTGTGGTTTGGTCATTTTTCCGCCATGTCTAACTTTTCATAATCCCATTTGGAGTTTCTTGACAAAGATCCTGAATTGCTTTGCCTTTTCCTTCTCTGCTTCATTTTACAGATGAAGAAACTGAGGCAAACAGGATGAAGTGATTTGCCCAGGGTGACACAGCTAGTAAATGTCTGAGTCCAGATTCAAAGTCAGGAAGATGAGTCTTCCTGATTCCAGGCCTAGCACTGTATCCACTGATCTGCTAGTTGCCCCCCCAGTCAAGAGTTAGTCCCACATAAAATATTAACTGTGTTATTAACAAGAATTAGTCTCATGTTAAATCATCAAAATAGTTCTTTGAACCAAATACAAAATATTTTGTAAATAGAACCCTTTTGAAAAAATATCTATTTTCAATATTATAAACAGAATTAGTATTTGACTATCAATGGTGGAGTAAACATTGTCTATTTCTGTCTTGGCATTACTAAAAACATCTAGGCAAATAATCATTTCTCAGCTATATATAGTTTATATGCATATATTATATATATAAATGAATAACATGTATGCATAACATATGTGTTCATACATATGTAACTTAGGGAACACTTGGTAAGGAGGTTCTTCTAGAAGTGCAGATTGGCACCTTCTCCCAGATTTTAGTCTTAGAAGAGTTGACTAGGGTACTGAGATATTAAATGACTTCATCAGGGTGACACAGTTAATATATGTCAGAGACAGAACTTGAATTCAGATCTTTCTGGCCAACAAACAAGTTATCCATACATTTCCCTATGTTGTACCATACCACACAATATGATTATACACAATATGTATATACATAGAGTATTACATATAAACATAAGTGTATCTGTGTGTATGCATGCATGTATATGTGTATATATGATGCTCTATGTTTGGAAGAGGACATTGAAATTAGCATTGGTATTTCATCATAATACTTAAAATTCAGAACCAATACTTCTGAAAGCACATGCACTATCAAATGTCTAGAAGCTTTGCTTTCTGACCTTGAACATGAGTTCCATCTTTTCATAAAATATTGATGACCACTCTGATTATGCATTCCTCTCCTTCTAGCCCAGACCCTCGTCACCACCACCATATCTTATTTCCTGTTTCAGTATCTCATCCTCATGGTTTCCATCTGCAGCTCTCTGGAGGAAAGCCCTTCTGTTGCTGTTGTGAGGTGAATATGTTTTATAGTCCTCAAGATTTATCAAAGATCACAGTTTTCACTCACATGCATGGGTTTTATATCCCCAAACATCATGCAACCGAATGCCAAGAAAGTCAGTCATGGTTACATGTGCTTTTAAAGCTGAATGTAACCTGACCCTTGAGCTGCCTAAAAAATCAGCTTGTTTTGCATTTGAACTGGGCAAATAGAAAAAGGAAAGGAAAAAGGAAAGGAAAGGAAAGGAGGAGGAGGAGGAGGAGAGGACAGAAGAGGAGAGGAGAGGAGAGGAGAGGAGAGGAGAGGAGGGGAGGGGAGGGGAGGGAAGGGGAGAGGAGAGGAGAGGAAAAGAGGGAAGGGAAGAGGAGAGGAGAGGAAAAGAGGGAAGAGGAGAGAAGAGGAGAGGAGGGGAGAGGAGAGGAGGGGAGGGGAGGGGAGGGGAGGGAAGGGGAGGGGAGGGGAGGGGAGAGGGAATAGGAAAAGGAAGGAAGAGAAAAGAGAAGAAAGAAAAAAGAAGAAAAGGAAAAAAGAAAAGAAAAGAAAGAAGAAAGTCCTAGCTTTGTAGTTCATTCCTTGCAGTTGGGTGGGGTGAGGGAAGGGGGAACTTTTCTCTTTTAAAAAAAAAGGCTCATCCAGTCTATGATTGAATTAATAAGAAAAAGATATAATAGGAAATAATGTGTATCTAATTATTAATGTACGATAGAAATGAGCTTTTATATTGCAATTTATATTGCAATTACCTTCTTTGTGTTATACAGCAGAACAATACAGAACTTCTTTATTAATGTCTAATAGCATGGTAATTTAAAATATTCAAGTTTTTTTAATAAGGTAGTGTATGAAATGTTACCTAATTTGACAAGATTAATTATACAATTAATTTGATACTGCTCTCAATTAAATTAGTAAAAATTCTTAAGCTAGATGCTTTTGAAAAGAATGCTGGAACCTCACATGAAGTAAGATTGCCTCTTAAACATTATATTAATTAGAAGGAGATGAAATAATGCATGTTTTGTTAATATAAAGGGCATTGTCAAAAAGGTAGTATTTTATGACTTTATTATTATTATTGTTATTATTATTGAAATTATCATAATAACAAAGTACTAGCCCACCAAATCATTCCAAAGGATCTCAGATAAGAGCAGAAAATACAGTGGAATTATTTCTGCAATGGAAGTTTAAGGAGAACAGGCTTGTTCTGGCATAATAGAGAACAGGCCTGGCCTAGCAGAAAGGGAATTGTGTATTCACTGTGATCAGAGAACCTAAGCTATTTAGCTCAACAGGACCTTAGCTCAGCTCATAGACTGTCACAATGCATTCTGGATATTTTGTGGCTTTTTCTGCGTTGTTAATTTTAATATATAACATATAGTGCCCTGCCGATATTAAATGTATAGTAAATACTGTCTGCTGAATTTGCTGAGTTGAATATTAAATACGTGTGTGTATGTATGTATGTATGTATGTATATATATGGCGATACATCATACTAAATCATATCATATATATAAAATACTAAATTATACTGATCTCCTTTTCTATAATAGCTGCCTTCCTCAAAAGTGTGCAAAATGGATATCACCATGTTTAATGTTTCTGGTGAATGCCATGGCAATTTTGGAGAGGAGTGGATCACAGGTTCAGAACAACAAGGGACTTTAGCAGCTACCTACAAAACCCATTCATTTTACAGATGAGAAAATAGAGAGGTTAAGAGGCTTACCCAATATCACACAGGTAGTAAAATAGACATGCAGTCCAGGATGCTTTCCAGGGTATCAGCCTGCCTCCCTGTGTTCTCACAGAAAATTTGGGGTCCACTATAACATTTTTAAAAATGCACTTAAGATTCCTAATATTCCCTGCCAAAAAAAAAAAGCATCTTGCCTTTTGCTTTGAGTCTCTCTGTGTGTTTAATTCTCCTACACAAGGTCTGTACATGCATTTAAGAGCACACATTATTAAAATATCCCACACAGATATTAAAATTCCCATCTCCCTGGGAGTTCTTACTGATTCCACCAGACTTGAATACTTAAGCAATCACATGGGTTCTGCCATTACTTCAAGTTATTTAGCAGAACTCCCTAATTGGAAGGGCCACTTGGAGAAGCTTTTTCAAACAAATCAGCATTACCTGCTGTGAACTTCACAGTAAAGTTAATATTGTCACTTTAAGTGAAGATATTAAGCTATCAATAAATGTTTATGGACCCTAATGACTGACTAGTTTATAACAAATAGATACATAGATTGAACTTCTATTCAATGTCCAATTTCAGCCAAGAGTTTCTTGGCTGTGTGTATTTTGTATATTTTAGTTGTAAATATTTTGAGCTGCCCAATGTAATATCAACAGAAGGACTGAAACTGTTCCACTGCTTGTTTTAAGCTCTTGTATTTTTGATGCAAAAGAAATCATTCTTCTCATGTTTGGTAGGATGATTTATAAACTTAAAGGGATCCAAAGGGTCATAGTCCTTTCCCTCTGGGCACAGTTCCAATGAGGACCACAGACAGGCTGAAATCTCAGTTCCCTATCTTAGACTGAACAACCAAAAGTGTTCATTAGATCAGTGCTGTTCTATGCCAACTACCCAAGTATAAATATATGCTGAGTATGATCAAAGCTATGTTTTCACCTATACCAGTTCTCTTATCATGTACTAATGTTTCATTTTTGCTGCTCAATTTTTAGGCCAAGGAGAACAGGGCAAATAATAAATAAGGGAAATTAGATAAGACGATTTAATTTCTTTTGCCTAAGTTTTAGATGTAGAAATTTTGCCGTAATACTTTCTAGGTGAGTGACCTTATTAGTCATGTAATTTCCCAGTTACATTATCTGTAAAATGGGTATAAAAATAGTCATACTACTGACATCACAAGATCCTGAAATAATGTACGAAAAGGGTATGTAAACCTTAAAGTGCTATATAAACTTCAATTGCTATCATTATTATTAGTGACTAATTATGGTAACTATGCTGCCCAACTATCTATGTCCTAGCCAAGTTAGAAGTTTCATAGAGATATTGGTATTCATTCCCTTAAGGAAGCATCCTTCTTGGCCGGAATGCAGGGGCTTAAAGGGCTTGCTTAATTTGGAGGTATTGTAACTCTGTCTCCAGAATGGGTTGCCCTAGCTTTTGAGGTCATAGGAACATAGGATCATAGATCTAGAATGAGAATGAGCCTTAGAAGCCAAGTAGTACAATCACCTCAGTTTACAGATGAGGAAACTGAGATAAGGAAGTGATGTTGCAGATAATAAAAATCAGAGATGGTATTTGAATCTAGTTCCTCGAACTCAGTCAATCCACTTTTTCCATGTTCTCAGTTATTGTTTCAGTTTGGGGTTGGGGGCCAGGATAGAGCAGATGCTGTCCCATAACCTTTCCTTGCTGCTCCTTCCTCTCTACTCTCCTTTGGGTTCTCCTCTTTTGTTCCAGATAAAGGGGCCACTGTTTTGAGCATTGATTGGTTCATTCAACTCTTCTGTGAAGACTCTTGTTTTAGCAATGAAACACAAGACTACCTCCCTTTTACTATAGCACCGACAGATAAGATGTTGTTGCATCTTAATACATTGTTGCAAAAATACTGCATTTTTAGATTGGGTTAGGGAAAATACTTATTAAATTTTAATGTTCAAATTTAGAAAATGCATCCGAAATGTTCACATGGACTGTTTGTGCCCGATCTGTGACAGAGTTTTCCGAGCTCCTGTTGGGCTGATTAGCCGGGTGGACATCCTGAAACTTGACTCTACCATAATGATTCCATTTTGCTTCTCTTCAGGAATGAAGGACAACAACCAACTATGTGTCAGACATGACTTAGGTTCTGGGAATACAAATATAAGCAAAGAGACAGTCACTGCCCTTATGGAGTTTACATTTTAATGTGGGAAAAGAATGAAATGGGGGAGGAAATTCCCTGAGTGGCGGTAAGATGGAAAAGTCTTCAGGAAATGGGAGCAAAAGCAGGGAAGGGGTGGGGGAAAAGTAACTGATGTGTGTCTTTAGAGGACACATCCACAGAATAAGCAAGTCATCCTCAGGTGGTGATATAGAAACTGTTGGGGAAAGGGGTAAGTAGAAGAAAGGAAAGAGAAAAGTGGAGGGGATAGAAATGCTCCATGAATATCTAACATACAGGAAGTTAAATGAGTTCATAGACTCTGAAGAAGTAGGGAAGATCTATAGACTGGGAAGTGTTGGAATCAACTCAAAATGGCCTGCAAGAGTGATTATCAAAGGAGCTCGCACACCTCAGAAACCAACAACTGCCACAAATCAGGTCTTTATTGTTGTGTCGATTGTCTAGGCTTAATAAAGTGGTAATAATTCAGATTAAATTCAAACAAGAAGGCATACCACCCCCCCCGAAGCATGATTGTTAAACATTTAATCTTTATCTCCCTGTATTGCTCTATGAACATTGCTTAAACTCAGAAAGAATGCAGTGGAAAGCTAAGAGAATGAAGGCATCACCTGATTGGAGAACTGGTCATTTGTAGACTGCTGTTGCTGAAGATGAGGAGGAGGAGGAGGAAGAGGATGATAATCTGCATTTAAATGCTTTAGGTTTATCTCAATTCAACTTCACAAAACCCCTGCCTATAGATGGTCAAAATAAAAGAAAGAGAAGTAGAGAAGGGATTGTAGCAGCAGGAATGGAAGCATGTGATTTGGGGGGAAAGGGAAGGGAATGGAACTTAGGTATTATTTAGACTAAACTCATTTTAATTGAGACCTAGAAAGCTGAAGTGGCTTGCCCAAACTCATAGAGTTAGTAATAGAGCTGGGACCAGAACTTGGGTCTTCCCTAACCACCATACCTTTCATCCTCCTCCTCCTCCTCCTCCTCCTCCTCCTCTTCCTCCTCCTCTTCCTCCTCTTCCTCCTTCTTCTCCTCTTCTTCCTCCTCCTCCTCCTTCTCCTCTTCTTCCTCCTCCTCATCTTTCTCCTCCTCCTCCTCTTCCTCATCCTTCTTCTTCTTTCTTCTTCTTCTTCTTCCTCCTCCTCCTCCTCCTCTTCTTCTTCTTCTCCTCTTCTCCTTCTTCTCCTTCTTCTCCTTCTTCTCCTTCTTCTTCTTCTTCTTCAATAAATGGGACAGTTAGAAGTCACTGAATATAGGTTGAAGGTTTGGGGAAGTGTGTCCCTGGTTCCTTTTCTAGCCATAAAACTAACTAGTTGTGTTGGAAGAGAAGTAGAGGATTGAGGAATTCTCATCTTCCTTCTTGCCAAGGAATATATCTTCCCATAGAACTTTTCCCAAAGTCAGTTTTGCTGTACTATTTTGTTAATCATCATTTGTAGCAATGTGTCTTATCTCCTGAGAAATACTAACTGTGATCCTTTCTATGCTTGATACAGCTCTGTAGGACTCAAGTGGCAGAGCAGATACTAACCTGCATTGGGAGAGGGAGTTCTCCTACCTGAGAGCCCCCTATACCAATGAAATCACAAATCTAGTCCCTATCTCTAATACAAAATAGAGTAACTATGAATGACTGTACCTACAACTATACCTTTTTTGTTCATTATAGATTGATAAGAAACATTATCTTTCACTCGATAGCACCAACATTGCTGTATTTACCATAGGTTTTATTATAAAAAAAGTTTTATGCAATTTCATTATGTAGTTATTGTTAGTATGTGTATCCTTTGGTTCTGCTTTATTTTCACTCAGTAGCATTTAATATGTCTTCCCATATTTCTTTATATTTGTTATATTCACCATTCTGTATGGTGCAACGATATTCCATTACATTCAATTTATTTAGCTATTCCATTAATGTTGGGCACCTAGCTTTTTTTTAGTTTTGCTATCACAGATAGTACTGCTATGATTTTTTGTTTTTTACAAATGGGTGTTGGTTATTTATTGATTTATTTTTGCTTGTCACCAACCTACTACAAATATGATACTAAAAGTGGATCAGGAGCAACACAGAGTTTTGGAACATTTATGATATAATTCCATTTTCTTGTCCAAAATAGCCAAATCACAGTGAATACCAGCAATGAATTAGCTTACATTTTATATCACATTCCCATCAATATTGAATTTATCACCTTTATCTGTTTGATAGGTATCAGGTCATACCTTAGAGTTGCTTTAGCTTTTGGGTGTTTTCTTCTGATTATTAGTGGGGGGTTTAAAGTACTTTTTCTATGGGTTGTTCACAGTTTAGTTATTTTCTTTTGAAAACTGCCTGCTTACCACATTTGACTCCATGTTTATTAGAGAATGACTATTAATTATATAAATTTGTATCAATTCCCTATAGATTTTTTCCATTTTATTTTGAATGTATGTTTATTTGAACACATATTTTTAGTTTTATAATATGTTATACCTAGTTAATAATTTTCCCCAATCTATAATTGTATAAGATATAGTTCCCCCTGATATTAATTGCAGCATGTCCCTTCATCAAAAAACCTTTTCAAATTTATAGTAATTTGTTTGAAATTTATTGTCACATGATCTAAATTTTTAGTTTAAATAGTTATTCTAGTCCTATTTTCTATCAGACTGTGACTCAGTTTTTTTCCTTGCGAGTTTTTGTTGAATATTGAATTCTTTCTCTAAAAATTTATATACTTTGGTTTATCAGACAGCAGATAACTGTATCTTTGTTTATAAATCTTGTTTCTCTAAACATGCCATTGACTTATTTTTCTCTTTTTTGTTAAGTAATTTAGCTTTGCTGATTGCTTCTTTATGATATAATTTGAAATCTGATGATACCTTTCTTGCTTTGAGGACTTGAAGACAGGAGGAGCCTAATTTGAATCTAGCCTCTGATATCTACTAGCTGTGTAATCCTAAGAAAGTCACTCATTCCCAGTTTGTTTTTTCATCTGCAAAACTGAGGATTATAATAGCACCTAACTCATAAGATTGTTGTATCAAAAGAGATGATATATGTGAAACATTCTATAAACCTTCATGTGCTAGAAAAATGTTTGCCACATAGGCTTACATTTTTTTTTCTCATTTGAATTTTGTTTGTAAGGTGTGTGTGTGTGCGTGTGTGTGTGTCTGTTGCCCAAGAAGAAAAAATATATGTGTCTACATAGGATTGTAAATATGTGGCTCACAGGGAAACATGAATTAACATCTCCAGAGTCTCCTCCTCCTCATACCCTTCTTTAAGGGAGACTGCAAGGAGAGGAACAAGCATGTGGGGGTGGGTCAATGGCTGGCTACTCTGCTCAGAGAGGAGGGAGGGAGGTACTGAGATAAGTATTTATCTACTCCCCCAAATATTGTTGGTCTAGGGGAAATAATTTCTAAGTTCTAACTGAGCACCTGATAGCTATTCCTTAATAAGGAAGGAGTAATCCAAGCTATGTATTCAAAACTTGATTCTCTTCCCACCAAATGCCAATTCCACAATGAACATATATATTGCCTTATCATTTTCATTTTTCTGGATTTTGGATTATTTATTTAATAACATTTGTAGATATCCATTTCTTTTAAATTTTTAGTTTTGATGGTAATATGTTAACATGTAATGGGTTTTCAAAAATAAGTAATTTCTTCTGAATTTACTGTGATTTCAACTTCTTTTTTGTAATTTGGTTTTCTTATTCAAAAATGAGTTTACTTTAAAAAAAACAGCCATTTATGGGGAGGCTAGGTGGCGCAGTGAGTGAATAGAGCGCCGGCCCTGGAGTCAGAAGGACCTGAGTTCGGATCCAGCCTCAGACACTTAACCCACACAAACAAAAAAAAACCTAGCTGTGTGACCTTGGGCAAGTTACTTAACCCCAATTGCCCTAAAGGGGGCGGCTAGGTGGCGCAATGAGTAAGAGCGCTGGCCTCGGAGTTGGGATGACCCGAGATCAGATCCGGCGTCAGAAAATGAGCACCCACACATAAATAATGACTAGCTGTGTAACCTTGAGCAAGTTACTTAACCCCAATTGCTTAATTAAAAACAAACAAACAAAAAAACCAGCCATTTTGTTCATTAATGTTTTTCACTTTCAATTTTATTTACTTCACCTTTAATTTTCAAATATTTCTCTTTTTGTGCTTGCTGTGGACTCATGAATTTATTGAATTTCTATGATTTAAACTTCATATTTAGGGACTTAAATCTACCCTTTCTGTTAACATAAATGGTCATATATGTAAATTTACTGATCATATGTATATCTAGCTGAGGATCTGTATGTATATATTGCATAGCTGTTGCCATTATCTTCGATATTTTGTCTTTTTGATATAGCATTTGACATTATTTTGAAAATCATTTTACTCTCCACTTAAGTTTGCATTTTAAATTTAAATTTCTTTTTTATTAGGGTTTTTCTTTGCTTTAGGACCTATGAAGGAAGTATTTAAGATATCAGACTTTCTACATGTATTTATAAGTTCTTTAATTTTTATAAAAGTCACAGTTATGGCTAAGAGGAAAATAAACATGTCAGTGCTTCATTCAGTTTTCTCCATTTTTCAAGTCAATTAACTAAACCTATATTAAAATACCTACTATGTGCAATGCACTAAGCTAAATACTGGCAATTCAAGAACAAAAAATAAAATAGTCCCTTCTTTACAAAGTTACTTTTTACATATATTTATCAAATCCAGTTGTTTTCCATTTTTATTCTAGTCCACAACCTACTTCTGGTCTATATTTGTTAAATTTAACAAGGCCTAATAGAAGAGAGTTGAAATCTCTCACTGTTAATGTCTTATTGTCTAGGTCTGGTTCACATCTGTCTAACTGCTAACTTTTCCTTTGAGTACTTAGCTGCCATGAGTAAAACAATTTTTATAGGGGCCTTTGGACAATAAGAAGGTACCCATCGTTTGGGAAATGGCTGAACAAATCATATTATATGAATGTAATGGAACACTATAGTTCTATAAGGAATAATGAAAGGGATGGTTTTCAGAGAAACCTTGGAAGATTTGTACAAAGACAACTTTTAAAGACTTAGGAATGCTAATCGACGCAATGACTAGCTACAGAAACATTACCCACTTCCATACAGAGAGGTAGTAAAAGACTCAAAATATAGATTGTGACCTTTTTTGATATGGTTATTATACAATTTGTTTTGCTTAACTATACATGTTTATAATGATTCTTTCTCATTTTCTCAATGAAGGAGAAAGGGTAGCTGAGAGCAACAAAATTCAAAGCAGAAAATAAAATACAACTGAATTTTTAGAAGTTTTTAGTTGCTTCACTAATTGATGCATGTCCATTCATTATTGTTGCTGGTTTCTTTTCTATGGAGACTTTAAGTTTCATATAATTTCAAATTTTAACTCTGAATTTTAGATTCTACTTTGCCTGAAATCGTCACTATCTAAATGTCTTGGAGTCACTTTGAACCATATGTGTTTTAGGTGGATATGTTTTTCCTATGGACAATATATTGGATTATTTTTTTAAATCCATTTTGAAATTTTTTGTCAGTTTATTGGTGGATCTAGTCCTAATCATGATTATAATTTGCCCTTTCTCTTTCTCCCCACAGTATTTTTTTTCTTTTTTTTTTTTTTTTTGCTTTTTGGAGGGCAATTGGGGTTAAGTAACTTGCCCAAGGTTACACGGTTAGGTTTTTGTTTGTGTGTATTAAGTGTCTGAGGTTGGATCTGAACTCAGGTCCTTCTGACTCCCAGGCCAGCGCTCTACTCACTGCGCCACCTAGCCACCCCCCACAGTATTTTTCTATATTATTTTTATTAATACTGAGTATAACAGCAATTATTTCACTAATACCATTCTCATTGGAGTTTTTATATACACACACATATTCCCATGTCCTCTTCATTCTTACTCTAAACATAGATCCCTGATTTTACTGAAATAACCCTTTAAAAGGTTCCTTACTCTTCCCTCTAATGTCAGATAAGTATATTATTTAGAAGAGGCCCACTCAATCCCATCCCTCTCACTTCAGTCTCTTGGAATTCATCTGAGGCACACACACTTCAGGCACAATAACCTTTTTTTTCTTTTATTCTTTTCCCCTGACCCTTTCAAGTGAAGTAGTCCTCATAGTTCCCTCATAGTTTTGCTGAGTTTGTCAATCAATTTCGAGCTATTTTCCTTTGATATCCCTTTTGCAAGATTGAACTTCAAAGATAATACCTTTTTTTTTCTTCCTAAAGAATACTTTGAAATCACCACAAAGTAAATACTTTGAATCACTACTAATTTAGTCTTTTTTTTTTTTTTTTGCTTTTTGGAGAGGGGAAAGTAGGGCAATTGGGGTTAAGTGACTTGTCCAAGGTCACAGGGCTAGTAAGTGTTAAGTATTTGAACTCAGATCTTACTGACTCTAGGGCTACACCCAATTCACTGCACCACCTAGCCGCCCCTAATTCAGTCATTTTTTAAAAGCCATTTTACTTTATTAAGTGGTTAGTTAATAGTAATAATTAATATGATTTTCTTCTTTTTGGATTCCATGAAGAACTGTTTCTTTCTTAGTCTAACTCTGGAATTCAAGAATTACATTTTGAGCTGAATTTGGTTGTCCTATTTACCAATATCCAGTGTTTGCTATCAATATTCACTGAGACATTAATCTTTACACCTCTAGGAAATTTTCTTTTATAAATTTCTAAAGGACAGCATTTAGATTTTTAGTTTCATTACATTTTTCTGGCAAACCATTAATTTTTTAGGGAATCTCACCATGCTCTCTCTTCTAGTTTCATTATTTTCATTTGTATATTCTCAGATCTTCCAGTGGTGTTATTCTTTATTTAAAATGACTTGTTCTTTTAGCTCTTCATTGATATTGTTTTTTTGCTTTTTGGAGGGGGGGAGGCTGGGCAATTGGGATTAAGTGACTTGTCCAAGATCACACAGCTAATAAGTCTTAAGTGTCTAAGGCTGGATTTGAACTCAGGTCCTCCTGATTCCAAGGCTGGTGCTCTATTCACTGTGACACCTAGCTGCCCCTCTTCATTGATTTTAATTACATATTTACATATGTCAGAACTTCCTTAATTTATATTTTTGAGCTTATTAAGTATTCTGAAAAACCTTGTATTGAATACAGTTCACTGATGAAGCTATTTTCCTCCCTTCTGGTGCCTGCTTTTTAGTTTCTTTTCTCCCATGATAATTATTCATTGTGTTGCCACCTTTTTTTTTCCTTAACTTACTTTTTAGTTGATCTTTTTTTCTGTATTGTAAGCTTTTTCCTGGTGAAGCCTTTTGATTTTGATTGGTTATGCTTTTACTTAGATGGATTTGTTGCTATTTTAGATGTAGGAGTGTTGTGCTCAAAAAATGACTATTCCCTCTGTTATCTTGCCTCTTAATACCAGTATGTTTTCTAAATATTTTAAGTTTTAGCTTTCCATATAAATTGCTTTCTAGAGTATAACCAGTGGGCTATTTTTTCTCCCTTTGTAGCGATGTTCCAATGTGAAACAATTGAAATCATGGTTTTTATTCAAGAAATTACCTTTGTGTCACTGTCATTAATCTTAATATGTATTATATTGGTAAGCTTTGGTAATTCTTAGAATGTTATCCAACAAAATAGCGAATATACAAAATGTGAGCACAGGAAAACATATAAGACTAGAAAATAACATATTTAAGTGAAGTAAATTGGATAGATCATATTCTAGCCTTGATAATTCTCATGTATTATAGGAATTAGCTAAAGCCACCACAGCAAACATTTTAAATAGTTCCTGGTGAAGACTAGTTAGATCTTCCACACAAGAAATAGGAAATTAGACCTTTAAGTGATTAGATATGTGTAAACCAAGTCCCAGATATTTCCTTTCTCATGGTTACTCTGCATATTTTTCCAGAACCCAGAATAGAATCCAGGTGCCTAATTCTTGATTTTGAGCATTTTCCACTACATCACACTGCCCCTCTGAAAAAGGACCCTGAGAATTACTAGTCAGTAATATCTCTACCTGAAAAAAAATTGAATAATAAATCATCCAAAAATCAATTTGCAAACATCTACAAAAGAACAGGTCACTGGGTAATAACCAGCATGGCTTTGTAAGGAACAAGTCCAGGCTAATCTAATCTCCTTCTTTGACAGAGTGACAGGCCTAGTAGATTGAAGAGAAATAATAGATATAATCTATCTTGACTTCAGCAAGGTTTTGATTCTGTCCCACATGACATACTCATTAATAACCCGGGAAAAGATGTTCTAAATCAATGTTCTCCTAACTGTGGCCTGGCAGAGGCTTCTGGTGGTCCTTGCCTTCCCCCCTGGGTAGTTCATTAGTATATTCATGAGGCAATAGATTGGGTACTAAGAGGGTCCTTTATTCCTTAACAACCTAAATCTGAAGCCTATGCAAAAAGGGATTCTTTTAAGAACCATACACATCTACTCTGCTGACCCTTTTAGTTGTGGAACTGAGAAAGTCAAAAGGAAGATTGTGGCCCTCAGGCTCTCTAGACCTGTTGGCCAGTGAGTTCCTTTCCAGTCAACTGGTGAGTTTTCCAAAAGGAATGGGACCCAGTGACCTTGCTAACTAGACACAAAGAAGGAAGAGCCTGTTTGCCCAAGCAGACCTTGCAACAATTAAGAATTCACTAATATGAAGGTAGAGAGTGAAGAGGAGTAATTTGCAAGGTTGACTAAAGACTTCATGGCTACCATGTGCACCAGAACTGAATGCCAAACAAATAACTTATAAAAAACACCTTCATGAAACATAGGAGCTGTGCATAAATAGGAGATTGTCAGCATTCTTATACTGGCTAAATCACATGCATCTTTCTGGGTCTATGTAAAATTATAGCAGTCAGTTACAGGGTAGCCCAGTCCAGTAAGGGGGGGTTTCAAGTTAAGAAAATGAGACAGGCATCTGAGATGGAAACTCTTTGAGGTTTCTTTTTCTCACTCCATGACCCCATACCCACCCATCTCTATTGATCATATCTTCAGAAAGCCTGCACCAGTAGGAGACAACACATCCAACAAGGAACAAAATGAAAACACTTTAGTACTGATACCAAAAGACAGTTGTGCTCCCAGGGAGACAACTTTATGACCCTTTGCCCCCAGAGAATTCTGGTTATGGACTAAAAAAAAAAAGACTTCCAGACCACAAAGCACAAGAAATTGTGAGCTACACTTTTGCCACACACATATATCACACATATACTTGATAATCTACTCCAGTTTGGAGTTCGCTTTTCCCATGGACCTGGGCCTATTTGTGGAAGAATATGTCCTAGGCTATTGAGGGGAATGTTTTACATCAGCTCTTCTTGCCTTTGCTAAATGCTGATTTTCTATTTGTTTATGGGAAGAATCCCAACAGGAACTTGTGAGAGAAACTGAACTCCTTGGGGTGCCCCTAGAACTTCACTCTCTGGGGGCCCCAACTTGTGGAAGTGAATGCTAGTTGGGTGAGTTCCAGAGAAGATGCTATACCTATTATATGCATACATGCTTTCTACCCCCAATAAAATAAAGTCTCCTTGAAAGTAGAGACTTTTTAATTCTTACTATTTATTCCTTCAAGACTGAGGCACTCAATACAAGCTTGCTGATTTGGTGAGTCTCAAATATGATAATCAAAGAAGCAAATAACATCAGAAGGCATCCACTCTATATTCCTAACCAGTGCAGGAATCTCCTCTTATTATTTTATGTGTTTTGGTAAAACCTATGAACTTCTTCTCAGAATACTATTTGTAAATGCATAAAACAGATTACCAAAAAAATCAATTATATTGAAATAATCATATATTTTCCCATCCAAGTTTACAGACCCCCCTGAAAAAGGTGCTGTGAATATTACATTGGCTCTAGACACCCCTTGCCCAGGTTAAGAATTCCTATTCTATAATTTCTTAAGTTTTCTTAGATGTAAGGGGTACAATGGGAAAAAGGTAGGTTTAGGCTCAACATAAGCTCTGAATAATTAGAGTGACTTAAAAGAAAAATTGGAAGTCTTCAAATATAATGGGCTCCCCATCACTGGAAGTCTTTAAGTCAATACTTGCATAACCACAGGGTAGATGGGGGCAGGCAGGAGGGGAAAGATAAAGGATGTGGTAGGAGTAATACAAGTTTCTGATTAGATTGGGAGAGTGGACCTGATGACCCAATGAGGCCCCTTCCAATTCTGAAATTCTGTGAATCTATGAAATCTTGTTCAGGCTTGTCCTTCCCAATTCCAATTAATAACAATTCCTCCTGTGTAGCCAGACTTAGTTGTCCCCACTACAAAATCTTTTCCCACTCTCTCATACACAAGAAATAATACTTTAATAGATATGAGACTAGGTTTGAAATTAAGAGCCCCTGAGTTTGCTCACAATGGGTTGTAATCCTGGCCAAAATCTCTTGCTTTATATGTTACCTTGTCATGCAAAGGCAGAAAGTACTAGGATATAATAAGAATAAAGCACTCTTAACATAATAGTGAATGGCTCCATTTGGATAGTAATACAACTATCACTCTCAGATCCAGGGAAATCAATTTCAGCAAGTAAAGACTTCCCAGAGGCTTCACCTGAACTCAAGCCAAACCTTTTATGAAGTTTAGAAAGGAATGCTAAGTTTTTTTTAATTGTTTTTCATTTCAGTGTGCCCACACTTCCTAGTATTGCCTGGGGCTGCAAGCAGAAATGTAGAAATAGAGTTGGAGGAAGACTATTCTTGCTCTTCCTTCTACTGTACTCAGCAGCAGAAGGTATGAGAAATCTCACTGGAAAGCTTGTTCTCAAGATTTCTCACTGAAGTTTAAAAAAAAACAAAACAAAACAACTGATTGATTAGAATAAGCATGTGAACCCTGAGTGCTCATCTAAACTCAAACCTCTTCTTATTCAAACTTTTCCCAGGCATCAGAAATGGGGTTCAAGCTCTTTTAGCTGAGTCACTTGTCCGGGTTAATGCAAGACAGGGAAAAAGTGCAGGTCAAGAGTGCTCCAATCAAACTGTCAAGCACGGGAATGAACAGGACTTGGGGTCAGGTTATAAGACTTGAAACAGAAATATAGGGATCATGATCAGGGTGAAATAGAGGCAATAAACATGGCCAGGAGGTCAGGACCATGGGAGATTTGGTTCTGATTATTAATCCAAGGCCACGAAAGTTTAGAGGCTAGGAAAGTATGGTGGCAGCAAGGACCAAGTTCAAAAACAAGAAGAAAGGAAGGCTAGGCATAAGGATCAGCTGTAGGAAAGAGAGTGAATATCCAGGTCACCACTTGGCTTCTCTTCCATGGACATCTTTTTACCCAACTCATCTGCTTCTCCCTCGGGTTCTGAATGGCAGGAGTTTTAAATTGCCAACACTTTCACAAGATATTTTTAAAATTTGGAAACCAGGTTCAAAAAACTTACCACAGCATGGAACCCATTATGACATAGTATCAAGAACACTGGTTCTGGAGTCAAAAGACTGGTTCCAGTTTGACCTCTGATGCTTTACTACCTATGTACCTCTGGGCTCAATTTCCTCAATTATAAAATAAGTGGGTTAGATTAGATAATTACCAAGGTCTTTTACAGTTCTAGAGCAGACCCTCTCATAACAATTTTAGGAGGAGATTAGTTATACTTGCTTGTTCCAGTCCACTGAAGGAACTAGGAAGGAGAAGCCTGAAGAAGATTTCATTGATTCTCAGAATTTCAGAGTTGGAAGGGGCCTCACAGGGTCATCAGGTCCACTCTCCCAATCTAACCAGAAACATGTATTACTCCTACCACATCCTTTCTTTCCCCTCCTGCCTGCCCCCATCTACCCTGTGGTTATGCAAGTGTTGACTTAAAGACTTCAAAAAAAAAATATTTCCTGTGATGGGGAGCCCATTATATTCGAAGACTTTTATTTTTACTTTTGAGTAACTCTATTAAGAGCTTATGTTGAGCCTATATCATCCTCTATTCACATTGTACCCATTACATCTAAAAAAAACTTAAAAAAATGTTATAGAGTACTCTTTACTGAAACAATAGCCCCTCCCCTAACCACTATCCCTTTCTTTGGCATGTTGAAAGCAAGGCTTTGTGATTTAACTACAAACAGACAGAAAAGTGGAGGCAGAGACAACAAGGGATGGATACTGGTGTGACTCAACAAGACCTTTACAGTGGAGCCAAGATTAACACCTCTAAACTAGGGTTGCCCACCAATTTCCCTCACAATCACATCAGGAATAATATCAATAAACTAGCAAGCATCTGTTAAGTGCCAACTGTATGCTAAACACTATGCTAGATGCTGGGAATACAGAGAAGAGAAATGATGTCTGCCCTCAGAGAACTTACTTTCTATTGGAGTAATAATATATACCTAAAAAACTACATACAAAATAGATAAAATGTGATTTTGGGTGGAGAAAGGCATTAGCAGGCATCTAGGTGGCACAGTGGATAGAGTGCTAGGACAAGAGTCAAGGAGAAACTGAGTTCAAATCCTGCTGTGTGACCTTGGGCAGGTTACTTAACTGCTGTCTGCCTCAGTTTCCTCAATTGTAAAATGAGGATAATAATAGCACCTACTTCATAGGCTTGTTGTGGGGGTCAAATGAGATAACACTTGTAAAGTATATAGCACAGCACTTGGCACATAGTAGGCATTTAATAAATGTTGTTCCCTTCCTTTCCTCTTCCTCTTTCTCTTCCCCTTCAAGTAGAGGGTAGGGCTTGGACCATATCTTTAAGGAGCCAATGACAATAGGCAGAGAGGGGACCCTAGTAGGGATATTTCTAGAGAACCTGGGGGCACTGTAGTCTTTAATTCATGAAAGGAATAAGGGTTCCAAAATAATCTAGGTCTCTTAGGTCCATGTTGTAAATCAGTAGATTTGATATCAGGGCTGGTTCAGATGTTCTATAAGAAGGCATGAGTTTTTGGTCAGGCAGGGTTTGATTGATTTCCTTCCCCTATGGTCACAGGCAAAAAGACAACAATTAACTAGAAAATTGGGCATTTCCAACTTGAAATGCTCAAAAGTATAGAAGATTTTATATATGGAAGATTCCAGAGAAGGGGCATGACAAAAGAGAAGGGTACTATATAAGAGAAAATGACATACATGGAGAAAAAGAATTCTGTTGACCACAGAAAAACCATAATAATTCTACTATATACATATGTACCTATGTATACATTTATACATAGATCTGTGTATATTTATTTGTGGTTTAGTTGTTTTTCAGTCATGTCTGATTATTTTTGACCCCAGTTGGGGTTTTCTTGGCAGATACTAGAATGATTTGCCATTTATTTCTCCAGCTCATTTTTCAGATGAGGAAACTGAGGCAAATAGGGTTAAATGACTGGTCCAGAGTCTTGAAGCTAGTAAGTGTCTGAGGTTAGATTTGAACTCAGGAAGATTAGTCTTCCTAACTCCAGGCTTGGCACTCTATCCATTGTGTCACCTGGTTGCCCTGTTATAAGTCTACATATGTATATATACATATGTGTGTATTGTGTATTTATGTACCTATAATTTCATCAGTGTAGGGAACTCCTGGTATCTTAGAGCATTGCTTTGGATCCCTGACAGTTTAATTGACCTGCCCATGGTCACAAAGCTATTATGTGTCAGAAACACGAGGTGAACCCAGGTCTTTTTTTACTAGAAGGCCAACCCTCTATCCATTGTGCCATGCTGCCTCTCCTACTATTTCTAAAAAGCTGAATTTAAAAATGTAGTAGGGGTCCTATCTGTGTGATGTTTGCTTTAGAGCAAATCAAGGACTAAATTAGAACTGTACTTCTACATTTCTAAGCTTCTTAGGAAGAAGCCAATTTCCTACTTTTAATAAAATGTAGGGCACTAGAGCAGTGTTTAGAGACCAACACTTCAGAGGCAGAAGTCGTGGAGGTTCTCGGCGAGGGCCCTCATTACAGATTCTTCAATGCCAGTGAAACCTGATTTGAGAATGCCTGCAATGCAGAGTTTCAGAATCCCAGAGTTAAAAGGGACCTTAGAGGTCATCCAGTCTAACCCTTACCCAAAGCATAAATCGCAACATCCCTGACATTATAAGAGTTGAAAGAGTAAAATCCTAAAAATCCTGAGTTTAAAGTTGTAATAAGTGAATGTGAGAAAGTTCTGCAGCAATGATACTTAGCAATAACCGATCAGAACTTTCTCAATATTCAGTGAAAGAGGAGAAAGGGTAAGGAAGAAATGTTTTCTCACTCATTCTCATCCCTTCAAAATAGCAACATCCAATTTGAAGACTTTGACTTTAGATCTTGACCAAAACTGAAAACTGCTGAGATCAAGGAATGTGGGAAATTATACATCTTGAAATGAGTCAACTAACCTTTCCCAAACTCTAAAAAAGATTTGTCTTATGTTTTGCAAAAATGGTAGCAGGAGGGAGAAGAGGGGAGAAGAGAATAATTTAAGTTGCAAGTGGTCACTAAAAAACTATGCCTGAGTACTTTGTCTTCTTTGGATTGGAAAGACAAAATGGTGTCCTAGTGTGATAGCTTTCTACCTTCATTAGATTGCTTTTACAAAGAATCACAAAAGGTTATATGTTGTTTTACTTCCACAAAACATTGCAAGATTATTGATTTTGGAGTGCTGCAATCTATAAAAGCATATAAAAATATCCTGAAACCTTAATGAAAAACTTCCTGTTGTAGTATTTATAATGGATAGGATAGAGAATTGGATTGGATCCAAATAAGAAATAGTAACAATCATCATTGTATATAAGTAAGTTTTATGGATGCCCCCCTTTTTTTAGCATCACAAGCATTTCAATTGTACCTCATTTCTCTCCCTTTATTATCTTAAAGTAGAACAATTAAGCAAAACCAGCCTCAATGGAGAGCATATCTGGCACTAGGTACAACATTCCATTCCTTTAAGTCTCCTAACATTTTACCAAAAGCAGAAAGGTTCATTAAATCATATGCTCTCCAGGGTCAAGATTCACCATTATAATTTGCTCAGTATTTGATTTTTCCTTCTGATAATTTTTTCATTTATATTATTAGTCATTTTGCACATAGTTGTCTTTGTTCTACTGTCATCTGTATCAGTTCATGTGAGTTTTCTCAAGCATCTCTGAATTCCTCATAATTGTCATTTCTTATGGTTCAGTGATATAACATTATATTCATGTGCTATAATTTCTGTAGTCATTCCTCAATTTTCGCATATGGTTTTGCTACCACAAAAAATGTTTTGAATACTTTTTTTCTATATCAGGGCTCTCTTTGACCTTTTTAGTGCACATAACCAGTAATGGAATTTGGGAACCACTTGACATTTCTGACCTGTGACCCAGAATCATTTTCCCAGTAAGTTGATTCTGAGTATGGGTTGGGGCTTGCTCCAGGAGAGCTATTACATCTAACCATTTTTCCACCTTAAGGGAATTTATTTCTCCCCTTTTGCAATCTTGATAATTGGCTACTTATATTACTGAATGCCAGAATGAGAAGCTTTACCTGAGTGAGAAAGGGTATATGTGCATTTCTGAGTGTGAACCAGTGTTTGTATAACATTTATTTTCCTTAATGAAACTCTTTCAGAAAAATCCAGAGATAAATCTTCCTATACTTACTCAACATAGAGAGCAACACTGAGCTAATTTAACTAAAAAATTCAGCCAACAGGACACACTAACTAGAATTTTGTAACAGTGAAATTAGACCTTGGTGAAACTGGGTCAAGCATAGAAGTTGACAACATATGCCAGTATAAATAAGAATCAGAATCAGAACCTTGTAACAAAGACTCAAATATCAGTGAATTATGAAGAGCAATGGATTTTTGTATGGAATTTATGAAATACACAGCTTTTTTCTCCATTATCTCATTTCATACCAATAAGATGCATAGTAGTTATTGGCATCTATTATTTTTGGTGTTCACTAGAGTATGTGTGTGTGGGGGAGATAGTAGGGGACAAAAAATGGGAAAAATCATGTTTAATATAAACTGATTGAATAGAGCAATGTTCTGTCTTTCATATATGAAGATATGCTCCACTGTGAGTATGAAATGTGCTTCAAGTTATATAACTGGAGAGGTAACATGGTACAGTAGATAGAGCATTAGATTTAGCATCAGAGGACTTGTACAATGCTATTTTGAAGGGATGAGAATGAGTTCTTGTGAGAAAACATTTCTTCCTTACCCTTTCTCCTCTTTAAGTTTTTTAGCATTCACTGAATATTGAGAAAGTTCTGATTGGTTATTGCTAAGTATCATTGCTGCAGAACTTTCTCACATTCACTTATTACAACTTTAAACTCAGGATTGTACAAGTCTGTCTACTGCCACTTACTACCTGTGACATCAAATGAGACACTTAATCTTGACCTCAGTTTCCTCATTTGTAAAATAGAGATTGGACTAGATGTCTTCTGAGGATTTTCCAGCTCTGAAGCAATCTATGATCCTCCAGAACATTTGAATGCCAATGGTCACCCATGTAGTAAGTGGGGTAGCCATGGTTTGAACTCAGATCCTCTACCTATAAATATAAATGGACATGCTCTAGCCTAATTTTTAAAATGAAAAAAACCATCCACTTGATTCTCTGCCATATTTAACTATCATCCTACTTCTTTCCTTCATTTGTCTTCCCAACATATAATTCTGCCTCTACTTCCTCAGCTATGTCATTGTTCTTTCTCCTCAATCAAGTGTAATCTGGTTTTCTTCATCTCTACTCTACTGAAACTCACTTAAAGTTACAAATGAGTTCCTAATTGTCATATCCAATAGCCTTCATTATCCTTGACCTTGATGTAGCAGTTGATACTATTGACTATTTCATTCCATCTTGAAACTCTCTCTTCTGTTGGCTTCCATAGTGCTAGGTTATCCTAATCCCCCTGAAGCCTCTCCAACAATTCTTTCTTTATCTCTTTTAATAACTAATGCACACTTAACGCACACAAACAAAACAAACAAACAAACAAAAAAAACCTAGCCGTGTGACCTTGGGCAAGTTACTTAACCCCAATTGCCCTCCAAAAAAAAGCAAAAAAAAAAAAAACTATTCGTCCTCCTATGCTTAAATATGGGTCATTCACCAAGGCTTAGCCTTCAGGCCTTCCGTCTGTATAAACTCTTCTGTTAAAGATTTTATCCATATTCTCAGTTTCTATGTGGAGGACTTCTAAATGTAAATCTCCAGCCCTGACGTTTACTCATTTATTCAACATTTATTAGCATTTACTTTATAAAATGTGATATACTTGGGACTAGGTGAACTAGACACAATACCTACCCTAAAGGAGCCCATCATTGATATAAATAAATATTTACAAATTAGATTATTTTTGATACATCAGAGGAGGACAAAATGCTATGAGATGTGATGAAGGAGCTACAGTACCAAATTTACAACTGTCTACTGGACATTTACATTTGCATGTTCTGTTTATTCATTAAATTCAGCATTCCTAAAAGCAAACTCCCTATTTCCTCATTCGCAAAACATCTTTCCCTCCTGCCATTTATTCATTTTAATGCTCTAGGCATTCTCTCTTTTTCCAGGTTCACATCTGGAAACCCCTCTGTCCATCCTTTCTTCTACTACCCTCATTCAACTCTTTTAAGATGAAATTATTGCCATTCTCTGAATTGGTCTCCTTGGCTTCAGCATCTCATTCTTCCAATCTATATAGGATAGTAGTGCCAGACAAATCATCTTTTAAGAAAATTCAGTCACATCCCTTTTGTATTCAAAAAATTTCAATGATCTACCAGTAGATAAATCCTTAGTCCTAAAATCCAAACTCCTTTCCTTGCCATTCAAGAGCCTCCACAATCTAGTTCTAACCTACTCTTCCAGACTTATCTCTCACCTTCCCTAACTCTTCACTTTGCCAACCCAATTTGTATACTTTTCATCAGATGTGACCTGCATTTTCCTGGCTCTGATTTTTTTTTTGCTTACAATTTCCAACCCATTTTTGATGCCCTCTCAATTTATCCATATCTTCAAGAACAATATCAAAACTCACCTCTTCTGACCACTCCAGGCTGAAATAATCTTTCCCTTCTCTGTTTCTAATGAATGGCAGCATTGTCATCCATGTGCCAACACTTCCAGTGTATCAACAAATAGCTTATTCCATTTATTCTAGTGTCTCTTCTTGAGCTCTTATACATATAATTAATGTTGTTCAACTTTAAGAAAAAGCTTTCATATGAATTGCTTCTCAAACTATGCTTCTCTTTATTTGAGGGCAACATCATTTTCTTGTCTTCCCTAAACAATGTCTTGAACATAATAATAGGTATTCAACACCTTTTTTATATTTAATTTAATAAAAATGTGTCATTAAGCAGGTACATAGGAGATGAACACAAAAGTATATTATTGATATTTGAACATGTATCCCATGGTATATACAACCAGATGAGTGTAGATCTCATCCAGTTACCTTGAGAAGTTATACAATAATTTTAAACTTGCATTCACTGATCAAAGCATTGTTGGACCAATTCTTATTTTGGAATTGCCTCCAGACAAAATCCTTAAAAAAAACCAAATAAACAATCAACTCAAAGGACTGGCAAAACTTTGCCCTCTAAGTATGGAACTGATTTTTTAAAATAACCAAATAGTCATTTTGAATGAGGAACGTTATCCAACTAGTAATGCCATTTATGGCCAAAAGTAATGTGACTTCTTTTCATGTAAACTGGTTGTGAAGGTAATTCCTGAAGAATTGTTCCAGCAATGCTCTGAGCAAGGTCAGTATCACTGGAATAAGCAGAGAGCTTCCCAAGGGGACTAATTAAAAGAGGACAGCTCTCACTTATATGTACAAGTTCTAGTATGTGTCTTTAAAAAGTCAACCTCATTACAGTATAGAGCTAGCTTTGTTTATACAGTGTGACTATAATATAATGAAACTGGTTTCCATAAGCCATGTGTGATGATTAGGTTCATTAACTTTTAGTTATTCTTCAAGTAAGAAAGGAAAGGGAGGGAGTATAGCATAGGTGATCTATTGCGGTTTTATATGCAATGGCAATGAATAATATGAAAACTAAATTTTCCTAGATGATGGAAGAGTTGAAGAAATCTTAAGTGGCAGCTAGGTGACCCAGTGAATAGAGTGCTAGACTTGGAGCTTGGAAGACCTGAGTTCAAATCCTGTTTCAGAGACTTATTCACTGTGTAACCCTGGGCATATCAATTAGCTTCTCTCAGTCTCAATATCCTCATCTGTTAAACTGGGATCATAGTGGTAGCTATATTATAGACATGTTGGGAAGTTAAAATGAGATCATATGCATAAAGCATTTTTCAAGCCTTAAAGTGATGTAGATATACTAGTTATTCTGATGATGATGATGTTGATAATGACAGATAGTTTCAAGACACATGAAATGTGAAAGATGACAAAACCAAGATCTATTGAAGTAGATCACTGGTTCACATTTTAAATTAGAGAGAGTGGGGGAAGGAGGATAAGGGAAAAAAGAAGAAGAAAGGATAGAGGAAAAGGAAGTGAGGGAATGGGAAGGAGAGAAGGAGAAAAAATGGAGAGAGAGAGAGAGAGAGAGAGAGAGAGAGAGAGAGAGAGAGAGAGAGAGATGGGTCCTTTTTAGTTTGGGGGAGAAAAAAGGATTTGAAAGTAGAAAATTTTAGCAGCCTAATCTATTAAACACTTATAGAATGATCAAAAAGGACAGATAATTATATTCTGATAGCTACACACCTCAGCAAAATGGTGGACATATAGCCAAGTAGTTGTGTAAGTCAGTGGTGTTAAACTCAAATAGAAAGGGATCCCTGAGGGCTACATCTTGACGTTAAAGTCACAAATTCATGTAATCTATGTTTTATTGAATTTTCTATTTATTTAACTTATTTATCCCTAGCTGCATTCAGTATGCATGATGCTAGCAGACTTTGAATTTGATGTCTTTGGTGTATGCTGTTGATGTGGCAATATTTCCAAAGTCCTAACTTCTGTTTAGCACACAGGATTTGTTGACATATGTAGAGATCAATAGGACCAAGTTTTGACATTGTCTTAAAATTGGTCATTAAAATTTTCTCTTTTAGGTCTGGCTAAAGAAAACTTTGGCTCTCTAGTAAGTGATGATATGTGTGGCATATTGTGAGACATCTTCAAACCAATTATGTTTCAAAACAAGTCTGTTCCAAAGTAAGAGTAGAAATTCCTTTTTTCCATTCTTAATTTTTCCCATTATTAAATGGATAGAATTAACATCTCACCTCTTTTAAAATGAATTCCTCACCTTTTAAAAAATATTTCCGGGGCGGCTAGATGGCGCAGTGAGTAGAGCGTCGGCCCTGGAGTCAGAAGGACCTGAGTTCGGATCCGACCTCAGACACTTAACACACACAAACAACAACAAAAAAAAAACCTAGCCGTGTGACCTTGGGCAAGTTACTTAACCCCAATTGCCCTCCAAAAAAAAAAAAGGCAAAAAAAAATATTTCCTTACTGTATTCATTCAGCAAACAAGACATTATTAATTGTCTACTCTGGCAAAGCATTGTCGAAGGTTGAGAATAAAAAGAAAACAATGAAAAACAGTTTTTGCCCTCAAGAGACTTGCATTCTATATATCCCAGTGGAATTATCTCATTTTCTATTTAAGAAAAAGAAAAGCCCTTTGACCCAGCCATACCACTCCTAGGGTTATATCCCAAAGAGATCATAGTAGTGGGAGGAAGAACCATATGTACAAAAATATTTTTAGCAGCCCTTTTTGTTGTTGCAAAGAATTGGAAACTAAAGGAGTGCCCATCAATTGGGGAATGGCTAAACAAGTTGTGGTATATGAATGTAATGGAATTTTATTGTGCTATAAGAAACGAGGAGGTGACGGATTTCATAATTACCTGGAGAGACTTATACAAACTGATGCTGAGCGAGAAGAGTAGAATCAGAAGAAATTTGTATACAATCACAGACATACCATATCTGTGACGACCAACTATGACAGACTGGACTCTTTTCAGCAATGCAGTGATATAAGTTAATCCCGAATGACTCAAGAAAGTGAGAAATGCGCCATCCAGAGATATAACTAGAAAGAACTGAGCCTGAATCCTGATGGAAGCAAACTAAATGATCTTATTCTTCTCATTGTTTGGTTTTACTTCTTCCTTACCATCTTTCATCCCACTTAGTACAATATGCCTTTGTAATTGGAATAATGTTTAATATGAATGCATTTGCAGACCGTATACTGTACTATATGCTGTCATGAGGGGAGGGGAGAGGGAAGTAAAGGAAATTTGAAAATCAAGGAACTATGGAATTGAATCTTGTTAACTGAAACTAAACTAATAAATTAATTTAAAAAAAAGAAAAAGAAAGAAAACACATCACCCGAGAATAAACAATGTACAAAGTCAAATTTCTCAACAAAATTGCCTAAATGAATCCTTCTCAGTAATCAATAAATACTTATATTAATTGAATTAAATTCAACAAAGACTTATTGAATGCCTACTAAATGAAAGTTCTTGTACTAAAGAATGAGACAAAGATGAATGAAAGTCCATACCTTCAAAGAATGTGCAGGCTAATGGGAACCATAGAAAGGAATAAGAGAAGCATATATTTAGCTATTCTTTTTTCCCCTTAATGCTGGGCCTATATTTTTATTGGTATAAGGAACTTCTGATGAGTAAACTCTCTGTACTGATGCAGATTGGCAACTGTTATGTAACATACAGTCTTAGGAAAAGTTGCTGGGACATTGAAAGGTTAAGTGACACAGTCACTGCCTATAATACCTATGATCAGAGGCAGAATTTAAGTTTCCGAGGAAAGGTGTTTTAATGGGTTGAAGGCAAGAAATACTCCTGTCCAGTTGGGGAAAATCAAGGAAAAATTTATGAAGAGGGTATCACTTAATCAGGACCTTGAAATTCTATCAGGAGAGACAGGATGGAAAAAAGGATCAGCAAGAACAAAGCTATAGAGGGATGAAAGTAGAAGAAACAATTAAGCAATAATCATTAATATACCTTAATGAGGTATATCACCTCATTACTGTAGTGGGAGCATGTGTTAGATGTTTGGGAGTTGAAGGACACAAGACTGGGAAGGGAGGCTGGGACTAATGTACAAAGGGCTTTGAATGCCAACCTGATAAGCTCAGACTTAATTTAGTAGGCAATAGAGTATAAGCAAGAAGGTTTCTATGTGAATTTCAAGATATTAGTGATTTTTAATGATAAAGGAAAGAAGAAATGATGGGATAAAAGGAGTAGCTGACTCAAGTTCAATTTTCCATTTAGATTTATTTTGAATCCCACTCAGTGCCTGCTTCTTCAGCCATAAAATGGTTATAAGACATTACTGTTATAATTGCCAAAAGCAACCCTGCGTCTGCATACATAATTGACATTAATACTACACTCAGTTTGATTTCTCAGAATAGCTTGGGCTTCTCTAGCTGTGCTTTCCCTCTAATGCTATTTGACACTGATTTATATTAACAGGGGAAAATATGTCAAGAAAACCTGGTTTGGGGGGTTTTCTTTTTTCCATAAAGAAAGGGACATTTCAAGATTGATTTCATGTCAAAGCTTCCCTCACCTCCCATTTTGATTTGACATTACTATATATATGATGGTTCCAAGAGTTGGATTTTTCAATGACTTTTTACCTCACCTTGGGATATTAGGTCTTTTTCATCATTAAAGTCATCATCAAAAAATACACCCAGGAACATTCTAGTTAACCAGGAGTAGGCAATTGAAACCAACATGCAACTGATAACTGTAAATCCTAGGCTGAAGCTTGGAAGTGTCTTTGAGGCCTCAAAGACCTAAATATCTGTACTAAAAAAGCAGTCTATCCAAAACCTTTAAATAAAAGTTCTAGAAAGATTCCTCAGAAATAATTTTGAAAGACTCTATGTACACTTATTACAGCCATAAATGATGAAATTTCAAGCTTAAATAAGAATGGAGACCATTAAACTGTACATAAGGAACCCTGCAGGCCGCATATTGACTTAGAAAACTGCATATTAACATTATTTCTGTTTTATTATATTTTTGTTGATTTTGTTAAATATTTCCCAAACATGTTTTAATCTTGTTCCAGTTGCACTCTGGAGAGTGGTGGACTGCAGTGTGTTTGATACCTCTGATCTAAGAGGGCTGGTTGGCAAGAAAAGTCAAATCTTTGTTATCTAAAAAAGTGCAGGTTTAGTTTATAGAGAGTTATCTTTGCAGAGTGTGGTGGCATATACCTGCAATCCCTGCTCCTAGGAAGGCTTATTGGCACATAATAGAGGCTTGAAAAAGTTTATTGATTGATTATTGATTTTATTGATTTGAGTTCTAGATTCTGTTATTTCCACTTTTTTACCTCTACATCCATGCATTTTTCTGTAGAGATTAGTAATAAACACATATAAAAGGATTATATTATGTTTCAGGGAGCAGAACAAAAGAAAACAGAAAGACATTGCATCTAAAATTTAAGCTGTGTGTTGAGGACATCCATGTTCATAAAGGAGAAACAGGGACATCAAGAAACCAAAAAAGGCAGCAATGATCATCTGGGTGCTGCATTGGAGAGAGCGCCAGACCTGGAATCAGAAAGACCAGAGTTCAAATTTGACCTCAGGCTAGTTGTGTGACCCTGGTGCCTCAATCTGCTTCAGTGTCATCAACTTTAAAATGGAGATAATAATTTCACCTACTGCTTATAGTTGTAAAGATAAAACAAAACATTTGTAAAACACACTTAGTAAACCTTAAAGCACTATATAAATGATTTTCAGACCACCACCACCATCATTATCATGACTTATTAGCAGCAAAGAAAAGAAGGCACCAGTTATGTGCCCAGAGGCTGCCTGCATAGTGATTTATTCCACAATTCCTTTTATGTCTCTAAAAGCCAACTATGTCCAAATCTCTACTCTGGAGAATACAGTCAACATCATTACTATTATTATTGTGATTATTAATAAACCTGGAGGAAAAAAACCAAGCTTTTATCCCAAAAGGGAAAGACTTTTTCATATAAGCAAACAACAAAGGAGAAGGAATAAAATTGTGATTTCATTGGTATCAAAGTCCCAGAGAAAGAAAGAAAGAAGAAATCTGTCTCTTAATATCTTTTCTCTCCCCTCTAGAATGCACATGAATAAAATCAATAATCAATCAACTTTCTTAAGCCCCTACTATGTTCCAGTAAACACTAGGAATATAAAAGGAGGCAAAAATAATCCCAGCCCTCAAGAAAATTGTAGTCTAATGACATTAGAGGTCATCTAATCTAACCCCCTTATTTGACAAATGAGGGAACTAAGACACAGGAAAAGAGTGATTTGTTGTAGCAGCAAGCACCCTAACATACTCAGGATGGCTGCTAGCACAGGTTCTTTAATCTGCTTTTCTAAAGGAAAGCAACTCAAAAGGGATTAACAATTTTAGTGTAATCAAACATATATTATTTATATAGATATATAGGTATATCTATATCTATCTATCTATGGACAGAGAGAGAGACAGAGAGACAGAAAGAGAAAGACAGAGAGAGAGGTATATACATATAGCCTTCTCCAGGATCAGAATCAGAAGACATCACAACTTTTGCGACCAACTTCGCAATTACAAAGTAACAAAACGAATGGGCCTTCTTGAAAAACAAGCCTCTCCTAAGCAAGCTTCTCTTGTTGGGCTCCAAGTGAGGCCCATTAAGGGGCAGGGAAGATCTTCAAATTCCCTTATCATTCATTACATTTGCCCAAATTCATGCAGGTGGATTTTTGACCCAGGTTCTCTAACTTCAGTCAATCCTAGACCTATATAGATATTTTAAGAGAACTAACCTTCTTTCTTGGATCTTCCCATCTTCTTTTGCTTGGCTGACTCCACTCTCCCACCTCTACCTTCCTTGGTGTGACAGATTTAAGTTCTAAGGTGCTTTTTAGATATAGGTTGAAGTTGGCAAAGCTGTTGACTTTCTCTGTCCTTCAACCCCAGTCCCTAGTGTGAGAGACTCAGACCTGGAGTAGCCATATCATTTTCTAAAAACTGTTTCGCCCGAATGACTGTTTCCCAGCCACCTGGCATATGATGAACTTTTAATTATCTCTCCTCTTCCTATATGTTTTGGTCATTATTCTATTGAGGAGTCCTCCTAGTGCCCTTTGTATCTTGAATTAAAAAAATAAAAACAAGCAAACAAATAAAACCAACCTCCCAATTGACTTTTGAAATTTTTTCTCTTTGTTTGGCCTACCTACAATGATCTTGGCAGCCACTTAATGTACCATCCTGGAGATTTTTAAAGCTTTAGTTTAATAATCTTTCTTCCCTTTGATTTCTCCTCTCAATCCCTGATGCTTTGCTTGAAGCAAATTTGCTCATTAGAGAATAATAAGAAATTGTTTTCTCTATTGTATTTCCTAGGCAAGCATCTGGGAGCCCCTTTCTGGAGTCCATATAGCCTTAGAATCACAAGGACCTAGGCTTCCATATTTCCATTTCCAGACTATATCTAGTTTCTAGGAAGAATCTCTATCTGGATTTAGCTTCTCTTCCATGTTCTAAACCTGGTAGCGTTCATACCAACTTCCTGTGTGTGGGTGTTCTATCTCCCATATGATGGGTAGAACAGACACTGTGAGGTCAATAAATAACAGACCCTTTTACCTCCCTAATCTACTTATTTCACCTGCCTAACCCATCATGGCATCAAAGGATTATAGAGTTGGAAGATACCTTAGTGATTACAAAGCTTCATTTTAGAAATGAGGAACCTGAGGCACAGAGAGGTTATGACTTATCCAGGGTCACAAAACTGATATATGTCTGAGACAGAATTTGAACCCAGGCCTTTATGACTCAAAGTTTAGCTTTTTATTTACTATGTTATGCTGCCTTCACACCCTCAAATCATGAATTACATTGATAGGGGTGAGGGAGGAATGACTTTTGGGATTTTACATCTCACAAGGGATTTGGTATGCTTAGTAAATAATAGCAAGCAATTACCGCCACCCACATGAATAAGGTCAGAGGATAACTGAATAAAAGACATTACACTATACTCTGAGGTATTGACTACAAGTGAATAAGAATTCAAAGAAGAGGAAAAATCAGTTAAAGTTTTAGTATAATTGAAGGCTTTTTCAAGTAGGTGGAATGTGGGTTCAGCCATGAAAAATGAATAAAAATTGAAATAAGTTGACAGTGGGAGAGCGAATTCTAGACATTCTTCTTGTTTGTCCTTTGTTCTTGAAGAAGACCATGACATCAGGAATATGGTGTCATGACTTGCAGGTGAATTGGATTTAAGTGAGGGAAGGCTATGCAAGGTCACCAATCTCCCTTCCCACCCCCCACCCCCCAGCCATCTGGGTCCAGTAGCAAGACAAAACAATATAAGTAAATGCCTAGAGAGAAGACTGAGGGGAATCAGCTTTGGGAAACAGCAAAAAGGCCATCCTAATTGGAGCAGGACTTAGCATTGATGAGAAAAGGAAAATGAGTTGGGATAGATAAGATAGGACCAGATTTGAATAGAAAAAAAGCAAAGTAAACAATAATAGCTGAAAAATTGACCTAAACCCTTGCTGCAAACTATAAAACTCAGTCTTGAGGAGAGTCTACCTCCTTTTCTCTATTCAAATATGGTTCTCTCATTTACCTTATTTTCTTTTCCTTTACTCATCAATACTAAGCAGAATCTTAGCATTGTTCCATTTATATTTGTTTCTTTGTTATCTCCCAACCCAAACACAAAGACTAGGTTTCTCTTTTGTGTCTCAAGCACTTAATGCTTAGAGTTTGCCAACTATTTATTGTTGTTTCCTCATGTCTGACTCTTCATGACTCCATCTAGGGTTTTCTTGGCAAAGATTCTGTAGTGAGTGGCTTACCATCTCTGGCTCATCATGTTAGATTAAGGAATTAAGGCAAACAGGGTTAAATGACTTAATCCTGGGTCACACAGTTTATAAGTGTCTGAAGTCATATTTGAACTCACAAAGAGGAGTCCTTCTGGCTGCAGCCCCAACATGCAATCCACTGCTTCACCTAGCTGACCCTTCATACATAGGAAGCATTTAACAAATGCTTGATGTTTGATTGACTTATTTCTAAAATTCATAATGGAGAAGGTAATCAAATCTATTTTATTCTTTGGAAAAAGAGCTTTTGAGGTAAACAAGGTAAAAGTGCTTTAGTCTGCACTCTCAAAAGTTCCCTGGTCTTGAACACATTGCCTATGTTCATGGCCAAACCCTCATTTAAACAGAAAAACCAGTTAAACAAAACACCTCATTTACCAAATGTAACAGTTAAGTGAAAGTAATACAAAGTGCTCACAAGTGTACCTTACTTGATGCTACAGATGTATCCCATAAAACCCAGGTGGTAGTAATTGGGATTTTGAAGAAGAGCTAGATAGCAGGGATACTGGAAGTGTGGAAGTTGCAAGTTTTGGCAATAAGACTGTGGAATGTGGAATGAAGACGTATGATGAATTATTCAGGCAGATTAAGTAGCAACTACCGCCTTCTCCTCCCCACCCCACCAACTCTATCGCTCTGAAAGTGTTATCTGCTTTTATTTTATATCTCAGGATTTAATAAGACAGAGTGAAAATGATTTATTTGAATACTAAATATAGTGCCACACATAACAGGAAATCATTCAACATTCATGGCAAATGCAGAAAAACGGAATAAGTTACAATGTCTTGACAAAAGTTTGTGGTAGTAGTAGGGGGCTGAGGCCTTGTTTATAGAGATTTAATTGTTGGCATCTGAGTGGAAACCTGAACTTCCTTAGGGCAAAAAGAGGCACCCATGAAACCCAAGACAATTCTGAGTCTTTTTCTTAGGCCCCTGGGATAATGTTTGTTTGGCCCAGCACTAATTATTAGAGCCAAGGGTCAATACTTAAGTGGCAATATGGAAAACAGCATATAATTATATAGTTTAGTTGACAAATTTAACTTTATAGTCTCTGCTGACAATCGGAACCGGTACTTTTATAGTAGAGGTGTTCAGCTCTCATACTGCAAAGGAAATAAAGACTTTTCTCTTCTGTCTAAAGGTAGACCTTGGAACCTATTTACTAAGGCTTACTAAACATTTTTCTTTAAGTCTAATACACAATACCTCTTTAGGGACTGAATTAGGAGTGAATCATTTCTTCACAGTATAAAAATGATGATTAGCTAATTGTTTTGTCATTGACACCATCCTTGGGTCTCTTCTCTTGTCTCTCTCTACATTCTCTCATTCCATTCCACAGTTTTAACAACTGACTCTTCAGGGATGATATTAAGTTCCTCACTCTGAGCCCTGACCATTCTCCTGAGTGACAGACCCATCATTTCCACTACCTCCCTTCTACCTCTACCTCTTCCACCTTCCCTTGGCTGTACCACTAGCACTTTTCAAAATCCAAACTGCTCAAAACAAATGGTTCCTCCTTTTGATACTACTTTTTATGTCACCATTCACTTAATCTCCTAGGTATGAAACATCTCAGCATTATCTTTTACTCATCGTTTTCTTTTACCTCCGCCTCTCCTAACTATTCTCTTTTTTTTGTTTGTTTTTTGGAGGGCAATTGAGGTTAAGTGACTTGCCCAAGGTCACACGGTTAGTTTTTGTGTTAAGAGTCTGAGGCTGGATTTGAAGTCAGATCCTCCTGACTCCAGGGCTGGTGCTCTTTTCACTGTACCACCTAGCCACCTCCTTCTCGTAACTATTCTTAATAACATCTCTCACCTTTGACCCTTTCTCTTTATTCTCACTGACCACCAACAAATACAGACCCTCATTATAATCTCCCTGTTCCATCCCAAGAGAATGTGTCTTTCTTTACTAATAGAATTCTATCCCAGGTCATTAAGTAGCTGTTAAGAACCTACTATAGCCTAGCCCTAGGTACTATGTTAAGCAGTAATCAACTCACCAATCTTCTTGAATCCAAATGCATTCTTTTCAAATCCTTCCTTCTCACTGGTGTCAGACTTCTTTATGTATGAATCCGGTTGTATCATTTCTCTGCTTAAAGCCCCTCAGTGTCTCCCGCTGCTATTATTTCCCATTCAAACTCCTTTGCCTAATAGTCAAGGCCCTGCAAAGCCTGATGTTATTTTATCTTTCCAGCTTTACTGCATATCCTCTTGCTCTCATATATTCTTTACTCCAACCAAAATGGACTCTTAGCTCCTGAATTTGTTTTTAAAAGATGGATCCAGGTAGAATAGAACACAGAGGCAATCCTTGTTACTGATGAGGTGGAGGTTTATGGATTGCTTAAGCTCAGGAGTTCTGAGTTGCAGTTGAGATAAAGCCAATCCAATGCCCACACTAAGTCTAGCACCAATGTGAGGAGTACACATAAGTAGTGGCATACTATGGTCGCTGGGCAGTGAAATGGTTCAAGTCAAAAATGAAGTTTTTCTGTTCTCTTCAGTGATTAATGTTGAAGACAGGGCTCTGAGTTATTCAAACATTTTGTCACTGAACACAACAGGCATATTTAAATTTTAGTTGAATCCCTTGATTTCAATGACTAGACTTGATCTTGGTTGTGAGCTGAAATATCAATAATATTTTTACGAGTCCTCCTTAGGAAACAATATGGAGCTGGTATGATAAGACCCAGCTTCTGACCCATTCCACACTATTCAAAATTCCTGGCAAGAATGGAGGTAAGGACAAGCCCAAGACTCTGTTTAGGTTTTGATGGTTCAGAATAAGGATGAATAGCAATTGTTTTCTGTTCTAGCCAGAAACTTTGAGGGTCTTCTGCTCCCAGATCATTGTTTTTGTGATGGCAAATTAGACCATCTTCTGTCTCAATTCTTACCTAGCCATCAGTCATTGAATTAGCATTGTCTCAGACAGACTGATTCCTGGGAAAGACCTTAATTTAGAAAGGCCAAAGTCATCCAGTGCATTCTAGATCATCACCAGTGATCTTGACTTTTGGCTTGCCACTGGATTTTAATGACTCTGGAGGAAGGAGTGAGGTTGACTTCTACCCTACTCATATCCAATTCACAGGTAAATCTAGACATCACCATCATGATGTCATTGGGCCTCTACAAGAATGAAGGATGAACAACAATGACAGTATTCTATCATGAATCTTTTAAACCTGTTTCATGCTTTAGTGCAGATAGAGACATACCTCAATTTAATGATATATTTCCCAGCTTCCTATGTCAGATGATCAATAAATTAGGGATCATAAGTCACAATTCCATAATCATTCAGTTTTTAAAGCTGTAAAACTCTGTGTTCCACCTAAAAGAAGCGTTCTGGTTTTTAAAAGGAGTCTTTTCTGATAACTCTCCTATCATCGGTGATTTTCAAGTATCCTGAAGAAGTCAGGCACTTTCTAAACTACACAGAACGATGGGTTTAAAAATTGTTACTTAGACTTTCCATTTTAGCTCAGCAGGGCCACCCAAATGACATTTCCAGGGGAAAAGAATCAACTTCCAGTAAATTAGCAAACTTCTACCACAAATGGAAATATCCAATTGAATATTTATGGCAAATAAAAAATTGAAAATATATTGAAAAGGGGATTGCTTTGTATTGTTGGCATGCTTAATAATACAAGCTAATGATTTAGACTAAAAATCAGGGTGGTGTTTCAAAAGGGAATAATTAACATTTTATGAGTAACAGTGCAATGCTGTTTATTATTATTAAAATAAAAAAGGCAAATGTTTCCAGTGTTCACTCCTGTTTTCTCTGCAGCTTCCATTTGCAAAGAGTTCACATATCATGCTGAAATAGTACCAATTTATTAATCCTAAACAGAACCAAGACCAGGAGTCACACTTGAGTTCCTGACCTAGCTCTTCCGATGACTTGCTGTGCAACCACTGACAAAAATTTCTTGAAATCATAGAGTTGATGAAATCATAGATATAGAACAAGAATGGACCTTAGAAGTCATCTAGTCTAACTCCTCATTTTCCAGTTATGGAAACTGAGGCCCAGTGAGACTGCAACTTATTCAAGGTCATACTAGTAGTGAGAATGAGGTGAAATTGTAACCCAGGTATTCTAAGCCAGGTTCAAGCTCGCATGACTATCAGTAATGGAATTAGGCGAGGAGTGTGCTGGCAAGTGTTTAACAACTGGTTCTCCAAAAATTCACAACATATTTTGTAAATTTGACCTTTATTATTAACATTGTTTCCATCACTTTTTAAAATATAGAAAATAAACATGGAAATATATACATATACGCACATATAGGTACATATATGTATGTGTATATATGCATGTATACATATGTATTATATATGTATGTGTGTATGTATGTATGTATAGCCCTTTGTAGCATAACTCTAATCAGTTATTGCACTTCCAAACTGGGCAAATAGGTAGACCACCCAGGCTCTCCTACTCCCCACTCTCCCACTCCCCAAAAAGTAACCTTTTGACATAGCTATAATCTTGAAGCATGAAGTGAGGAAAACCTAGGTTTGAATCCCTCCTCAGGCATTTACAAGTTGTGTGACCCTAGCCTAAACAGCTGCCTAAAAATCTTAGTTTCCTTACTGTAAGAAATAGGGATAATAATAGCAGCACATTTAATAACAGCTAACAGTGTTAGGATCATAGGTTTAAAGCTAGAAAAGGTCACTGATCTGATAAGATAGTGACTTTAAAACTTCACTAATATTAAAGCATTCTTGATCAATCAATAAACATTTATTAAGTGCCCATTGTTGGTTGGTTGGTTGTTCTACTTCGTTCTGGAAGAGGACCGAAATGACATTTATGTCAAATCTATGTCAAAATAACTCTGTTACAGTCAAGTTACAGTGTGTCCAACTATGGCTGATCAGACCAATATGCACTTGGAATGGTCCACCACAGACTGGGCACAAATAATCCTTGTGATCATACAGGATAGATTTCCTAAATTTGTGTATCTTGTGTTTCTTTTGAGTTACTTCAATTCTGCTTTGCTTATAGAGCATAGCATCTTCTCTGATGAGGGCATGCCACAATAGGTCACCCTGTGCAGGTGTCTTCCATGTCACACAATCCCAAAGTTCTTAAGAGAGACCTTGAGAGTGTCCTTGTAATGATTCTTCTGACCATCAGAAACATGATAGATAGATAGATAGATAGATAGATAGATAGATAGATAGATAGATAGATAGATAGATAGATAGATAAACACAAAAATAAACAAATAGATAAATGAATGAAACAATTGATATTCATAAGAAGATTACATTTCCAAAGGGAAGCCTACAAATAAGTGGATAAGTAAATATAAAGAGAACAAATACAAACAATTGCAAAGAAGTTAAATACTTTGGGAGGGATGGTAAAGGCAGATTGGAAAAAGCTTTATGTAGAAGATGCTACTTGAGCTTTACCTTGAAGGAAGAGGGATTTTATGAGGTAGAGGTCAAGAGTAAGCAACAGTTAAGTGAAACAGTGGATAGAACATTGGTCCTGAAAGCAAGATTACTTGAGTTCAAGTCCAGTTTTAGACACTTTCTAGCTGCATGACCCTGGGCAAGTCATTTAACCCTGTTTGCTTCTATTTCCACATATGTAAAGTGAGCTAGAGAAGGAAATGGCAAAACATCCCAGTATATTTGCCAAGAAAATTCCGAAAGGGGTCACAGAGAGTTGGAAACAACTGAAAAATGACTAAACACAAAAAAGTGCCTACATTGTAAGGAGGACAGCTAATATTAAAACATAGAGAAGGGATAAGTATCGTGCGTGAGGAACAGAGAGAAGGTCAGTTTGGCTGGCTTGCCACATGTGGAGTCATATTGAAACAGACTAGAAGGATGTGAGTTGTCAAAGCAACTAATGTAAAAATTCAGAATATGTTAGGGTCAGAAAATCCCTGGTCCAGAAAACTGAAGACTATGGAAAAAGAATAGTTGCTGATTGACATACAATATTCAGTGGCAATCTAGCATCCGCCATTTTGTAAGACAGTTCAGTCTATCCTTTGAAAGGAAGTCTGCCCCATACCAAGTAAAAATACTTTAATACAGTTTCTATCTGCTACTGCTGACCACACCTTCCTTACTCTGTCCTCTCCAATACTCTTAACTCTGGTACTGAATGAGTAGGTCAGATATTTCAAGGTTTTTAATAATTAAATGATTTTGCATCTACATTCTCCTGTATTCCTCTTGTGACAAAAGGCTCATAGCTTTCCCAAGACACTTGTTAAGGAAGAAGAGCTCAAAGTATTGCTAAGGAACAGAATAAAAGTAGGTGACCAAAATGAAAGTTTAATCCATGACACCAGATTTGAAGATCATTGAAAGAAGTTAGTACTATGGTGCAGGTTCACTTCCTGGACAGGGAATAATTTTTTTCCTACTACAAAAATTGTTCCTTTGGACATTTTGTTGTATATAGGATGATTCTTTCTATCTTGAACATTCTTGGATCTTTCCCAAATTAATTTTTTATAAGCCTGTTCTGGAGATGGAAGCAAGAACAGGTAATTGGGGATGAATTTAAAAGCATAACCCAATCTTGGAAGATGAGCATTAGGAGTAATAAAGTTCAGCACGAACTGAGTTGGTGAGAAAAGCTAAGAACAAAGAAGGTTTATAGCTATATTTGGTCAAAGATGATTATCTTAGAATTTATAGGACTGTTGTTCCAGAAGGATACAATGATAACCACTGACAGTAGAGAAAAGAAAAAAGATTCTTGATTCTACAATCTTGGAAAGGGAAGGGGAAGAACAAAAATGTTCTTCTTTTTTTTCAATATGACTCCACACAAAAATAATAGGAAGTTGATAAGTGAGAAGATAAGCAAAGAAAGTAGCTTCTTTTAATCCAATCCAATTCAATCCAACCAACATTTACTAAGGACCTGCTATGTGCAAGGCATAGAGCTAGATACTGGGGGTGAAAATAAAAAAGGAAAACCAGAGGCTTACATTGTATTAGGGTCTTGCACTGAGTGTATGCATATATATGCATACACATATGTGTATATGCATATACATAATAATTGAAGCATCTTTCCCTTGGTCTCCCTGCCTAGAGTCTTTCACCATTTCAATGCCATCTCCTCATGGCTGCCAATGTGATTTTCCTTAAGTGCAGTTTTAATCATGCTGTACTTTTACTCAGTAATGGCCCATGGCTCCCTATTGCATGTAGTATAAAATATAAACTCTTTCACATTTAAAACCCTTGACAGCCTGACCCCAACTCACCTTTCCATATTCATTAGCTGTTTTTCTCTTTCTTATACTCTACAATCCATTCAATATCTTCCAGCTATTCCTCAAACACAACACCCCACTTCCCACCACCTTATATTTCCCATGCTTGTAATACACTCTCTTCTCCTTTCTCCCTCTAAGAATCTTCCTTCCTTTAAATCTCCACTCAAGCACCACCCTCTGTAGGATTCCTTCAGCTGCCAGCATCCTCACTCCCCAAACTGCCTTACATTTCTCTTCGGTATACTCTGTATGTATTTATACATGCGCATGTCATCTCACTAATAGAATGTAAGCTCTAGAAGGACAGGGACTGTTTCAATTTTTCTTTGTGTATCCAGGAAATAGCATAGTGCCTAGCATATAGAAGGAGCCTAATTAAGTTCTTAACAAATAAAGACAAAACCAGAAGCAAAGTCTTGAAGCATGAGGCAAATTTGATTTCCCATAAATTAGAGTGGTCTATCTCAAGAACCAGTCATTTCCCTTTTATTAGAGGTCTTCAAACAAATGCTACATGATTACTTCTAAGGTGTGTTGTGGTAGGGATTCTTTCTCAGGCATGAATTGGACTAGACGGTATCCCATGTTCCTTTCAAAACTCCAATTCTGTAATGCTGTGAATCTGTATTATACCTTATTGTTTTCACTTTTTATTTCTTCACAAATGCCCTATAAGTTAAGCAAGACACATATTAATACCCCCTTTTATACAGAAGACAACTAAGGCTCAGATAAATTAAGTGACTTGCCCAAGGTCAAACATCTAGGAGCTCGAATCTTCTGGGTGCTCATCCATTGCAGTCTCCACTATGCCACACTCTTAATATATTGTCTTGCTTCTCCAACATTCATTCTTTTAAACTATTTGACATAGCTTGCTTCAAAAACTTAATGCTGGCATGAAAACTTCAAAGTGTTGTTCTCTATCTTAAAGCAATGGTGTCTTCTTACAATGTATGAGTTTCCTTTGGAATTAACATTTATATCCTTCCAATAAGACACTCCAGGGTGTGCATTATGGTCGAGCAATGACATGCCTTGGCAGTTAATGGCATTCAGTCAAAACTACTAGGGCATGTCATTATTAGGTCATAATACACACCCTGGAGTGTCTTACAGCTTAATTGTTCCCTCTTCCATCCTATAAACTAGCAAAAGACATATTTTACTAATGTTTCTGCTTTGTTAATGAGTTCAGAATGGTTTTGCACATGTGCTCCCTACCAAACATACACCCTGCAAGAAATGCAGGTCACACATTCCCCAATTCTGTTTATTTTGTAACCAAAAAAATGGAATGAATCTGATATTCTTCAAAGTGAAAATTCTAAATGTAATGGCAAGCCAAATTCACAGGCACCAAAGAAACCATATTGGTTTCCCCTCTGTCGATGCCCTTAGCATTTAGCTGCCACTCAGAGACTGTCTCTCTTCTGAGATTTCCAATTACAAGGGAGTTAAATTTTAATTTAGATTAGTGTCCAGGCTAGACTATCCTCCAACTTCTGATCATATTTTTCCTTGTGATCTTAGGGAGGATTTAAACTTGGGCTTCTCACAAATGAAAAGCCAATTCATGAATTTATACCACCCTCAGGTCCTGGCTTTTTTACCCTCAAGTCACACAAGTCTTCCATCAATACTTCAGCTTAGAACCAGAATGTTAAGTCTCTCAAAGAAATGTCATCAACTCCAGGGATAAGGTCCTGTAGTATTGCTACTGAGTAGTAGAGGGCGTTGTCTACTCATACCAATAGCAGGAATAAATCAGTCATGGGAAGAGCCACTCAGCTATTCAATACAAGCTTATATAAGTACCTTTCTAGGTGAGTAGGGAGATAGCTGAGCTTGTGAATAGTTATGGAGGTAACCTTCTAATGAAGTAAGCAGCTTAGAGCCCTCACTTCTAACATTTCTATTCTATAACCTGGCCCACCCAACTAAATCCCAGGATACTGGGTGAAGTATATTGTGGTCACATCTCTGAACTCTGTTAAGACTTAAGGAGAACTATAGCAATTTGAAAAAGACCTCTGTTTTATAGTACAACCTGCCAAACCCCAAAAGGTGGTAATGGGTGGTGAGACTACTTTTACATATGTACATATACATATATACACACACGTGTATGTGTGTATGTGCATATATATATACACGTATTTTACATTCATACACATATAGGTTTATACACACACACACACACACATATATATATATATACAATTTTCTAATTATGAAAAACTAATTTATACATAGCTCCTGGATATGAACAATCACTGTTAACTCATTAATCAATGAATCAACACAACTTTATTAAGCAGCTGACCAAATACCAGGAATTTTGCTAGGAACAGGGGATGCAATTTGCTAAAGTGACTTATGTGAGGGTGAGGAGTCTTAATATTTGGGGGAATCAAGCAAGTTTTCTTAAATAGGTGCCACTTGAGTTGAGCCTTCAGGGAGCGAGGAGCCTTCCAGAAGTAGAGGTGAGGTGGGAGAGCATACCCAATGTAAGTCAGGGCCAAGGCCCCTGTTCTCTAAGACTCTGTACTTACATCAGCCATAGTCTGATCTTTGGGGCTAACACAGCTCTGATTATCATTCTCTAGACTTCCCCACCATACCTCAGCTGCCTTTTCATCCTAGAAGTTCTCCTATTCCCTGAGGTTTTTGCATCCTGAGACATCCTTCTTTTCCCAAGACTATCTTCTTCCATTAGTGAGTTCCTTATGTCAATAATCAGAATTTATTAAATGCATACTGTGTGCCAGGCACCGTAATAAGCACTGAGTTTACAAATATGAAGAAGACAGTCCTTGCACTCAGTAAGCTTGCAATATAACTGGAAAAGCTAGCCCACAAAAGGAAGCTGGGAAGTGGAGGGGGGCAGGGCATGATGTAGAAGTCATAGAAGTCCCTAGATAGTCCAGTCATGTAAGAAATGAGGAAGTGTCTGCTCTGACATCCCCCCTTAAATGGAGATTGTGGAATTCATAGCTTGACCCTCTACTCAGAAGAGCTGAGGGTGGTAATAAGGGAGAGTACCAAAGTAGATGGCTTCTTGAAGTACAATGAGGTTTTCCCAATATGTAGAGTTCTGGGTCATGATAGGGAAGTTTCAAAGTAGTGAAGCCAGGGGAAGAAAAAAAACTACATGAATTCTTCATGGATTCTTCACTTTTGAGGTAAGGCACAGGTCAACCATACTCTCCACTTCTGACTCTAGACTTTGCCACCATACTCCCTCTTCCCTCCTGATTTTTGCTCCTTTTTACACAGCTTCCCCCAGCAAAATGTAAGGTGCTTCAATTATGGGATTATCTTTCTGTTTGTTTGTTTTGGTATTCCCAGTGCTTGGCAGATTTCCCAGCAGATAGTAAAGAGTTAATAAATGTAGGCCTTACATGGAATCACCCAAGAAAATCTGCTTATAGTACAAAGTCTGTTTCAGTAAGAAAGGGAATGAGAAGATAGAATTGGGAGAATAGGATAGAAAGTAGAAAGTAGAGAATGAGAAAATAGCTATTGAGGTCAAACACAAAAAGTTAAAAAAAAAAAATCTATAGGATGTCATTATCTGCAACTGATACTACCTAAGCAGAAACATGACACTGTATTAGGGGCCTCTAAGGTTCTCATAATCAAAGAGTGAAGATAAGACTAATGAACATGCAATCAATATAGTTATATAAAGATCCATTAAAAATGACATGAGTGTACTATGAAGAAAGTGGTGAGCTGGACATTGAATTTGAAGGTTAGATCCTGGTTTGTATTAATCAAGAAAAGCTTCCTAGAAGAAGGGAACCCAGAGCAATGAATAAAAAGTCACCTAGTTTCATTTTTTTTTTTTTTGCTTTTTGGATAGGAAGGTAAGGCAATTGGGGTTAAGTGACTTGCCCAAGGTCACACGGCTAGTTTTGTGTTAAGTGACTGAGGCCACATTTGAACTCAAGTCCTTCTGACTCCACGGTCGATGCTCTATTCACTGTGACAGCCAGCTGCTGCTAGTTTCATTTCTAACATAATAGAAATACACCTTCTGGTAAAACATTTTACTTCTTTGCTTCTCACTTTAAACTTACTTCCCAGTCCCCTGTTTTCATCATTACAACCTTCTTGATTTACAAAAGAATCATGGAAAACAAGAAAGCTGACAGAAATTAGGCAATTAGCAAGTGTTGTTTTGATTTTTAAATAGAAAAAAGGCAGATTTTACAAACTAGAGACCCATGGGTTTGGCATCAATTTCCAAGAAAATTCTAAAAAATTCTGGGTTCTTAGGTGACTTTTGAGCATTTAGATTAGGAAACAACATAAGCAAGTTCATGAGTTCATGAGCAAGTTTATGAGCAAGAACCAATTATTAACATTGCTCTTTTTGATCAGGTAGTTAGATATGTAGATAAGGCAATGGTATAGACTTAGTATTTTAGGGTTATAGCAAGGCATATAACAAAGTCACTCATGATACCTTCTTGGAAAAGATGGAAAAATATAGACTACTATTTGGTAGTAGAAATAACTAGGTAAATGACACAAAGTATCTTTATTAAGATATGAATGCCAATTTGGAGGAAAGTCTCTGGTAGAGATGCAGAACTCCACCTTCACCTCTGACCTATTCAGCATTTTCATCCGTTAATTAGATTAGGACAGAACTTGCTTCCAAAATTTGCTGAAGGCACAAAATCAAGTGGAATGTAGGTAAAAAGATCTTGATATGCTTAAAGAATGATTCAGGTCTAACAAGATTAAGTAAAAAAAATGTAAAGTATTGTACTTGTGTTTTTTAATTAATGGAAAATGTTAAATGGAAGCTGACTTAATGGTAGTTCATGTAAAAGAAAGTTAAAGGCTTTATGTGACCAGAAACAAGTCAATAATTTACTATGATAATCAAAAAAGCTAATGCCACCTTAGGCAGTATTAGTATTAAAGACTATTTTCACTAGAACAGAATATTGCACATGTTGTCAGATATAGTCACTGTATCAGATGTTTCTGCTTTATTGTCTTTCCATATGAAAAGGAAGGGTTTCATCTAAGGGAGGCAAGGGTTCTTTTTTATAACGACTGAGATATAAAGTACAAAGATATCAATGATAGATAGTTTTAAATGTAATGGTCAGAAAGGGGATGTAAAATAAAATATTCCAACATTTTTTCATAATGATCAGACCACAGTAATTCCTGGAAGCACATTTTAAGAAGGGTATTTATAACATGACTAAAAAAGAGAGAAGGGTTTCCAAGAGGATGAGGTCTCAAAGCTTAGGCTTAGGAGGGTATCACTATTGTATTCATGGGCAGCTGGGTTGCACAGTGGATAGAACACTAGGCCTGAAGTAAAAAAGAGTACTTTTTTATTTCAAATCTGTCCTCAGATACATTACTAGCTGTGTGACCCTGGGCAAGTAACTTTACTCTGTTTGCCTCAGTTTCTTCATCTGTAAAATGAGCTGAAGAAAGCAAATTACTCCAGTATCTTTTGCCCAAAAAACTGGGGTCACAAAGATTCAAATACAACTGAAAAAAATTGAACAACTAGCTGTATTCAAGTATCTGAAGGGCAGTTATGTAGAAAAGGGAGTGATTGTTTTCTATATAGCTTCTTAGGATAGAACTAGGTAGAAGTTGGAAATTTTGGGACTCAACATAAGAAAAAATTCTCTAGCCATTACAGAAATGGAATGAACAGCCTTATGAAGTAGTGACTTTTCCATAGTTGAGAGTTTTTGAGCAGAGTTTGGATAACCACTTATAAGGTGCTTTGGGTGGTCATTGGACCAGATGATATCTAATATACATTTTAACTTATAAACTTCATGACTCTCTGATTCTTCCTGAGCTAGAGAAGCTTGGTATTAATATATAGGGAACTGTTGTAGAGAGTGGTTGGCATGAGGTTACAAGACAACTCCAAGGGACTCATGATGGAGAGACCTATCTACACCCAGAGAAAGAACTATAGAGTCTGAATGCAGATTGAAGCAAACTACTTGCTCTCTCTTTTTTGTTTTGTTTTGTTCCTTCTTTCTTGTTCATTCCATTGGTTATAATTCTTCTTTACAATTTGACTAATGTGTAGTGTGAAGGTATTTGTAGAACCTATATCGGATTGCATGCTGCCATGGAGGGGCAGGGAGGAGAGGGAGGGGGAAAATATTTGGGAGTCATAGGATTATGGAACTGAATGTTGTAAACTAAAAATAAATAACTAAACATTTTTACAAAAAGAAAAGAGGGGCAGTTAGGTGGCACAGTGAATAGAGCACCAGCCCTGAAGTCAGGAAGACCTGGGTTCAAATGCAGCCTCAGACACTTAACACAAAAACTAGCCATGTGACCTTGGGCAAGTCACTTAACCCCAATTGCCCTCTCCTCCCCCTCTAAAAAAACAAAAAAGAAAAAAAGAGAAAAGAAAAAGAAGAAAAGAAAAGTGGTTGGCATGGCCGAAGATTCTGGTAAAAAAAAAGTGATTTTCTCACCAGTAAGGATCAAGTGGAGGGGCCCAACTGTACTAACAGAAAGTCCTTTGAATGGGAGACTACCATAACTGAGGAGAAAGAGGACCAGAGCCCAGACTGGGTTAGTGATGAGGACATTCCATGGAAGTTCTGCAGCTCCTTTTAGTGATTCCAAAAATACTTCTTCTACCCCTATTATGGCATGATTCAGTGCCCATCAAATAGCCATGTATACCATTCTAGCACCCAAAGTCAATGTCTAGAGCACACCTGGTTTTGTAACCTATATACAAAATAACTAAACACCTTACTAGACTATACACAAAAGATTTAAGAAAAAATTACTGGTGGTATAACTTTTAAGTTTTTACCCTTGGAGTTCATGGCTAAAGGTATTGGTTTTTTAATGGGATAAAATTGAGGGGAGTCATCCAAATAAGGGTAGCTAAGAACAGCTTGGTCTCTGGATGGAGAGAGACTCTGAAATGTACAAATGCTAGCCTTCCAAAGAGCAATGTGCTATTGAGGATCAGAGCAGAGTCGGTGTTAAGTAATCAGGCAACTGGAGAAACTCTGCCTTTGAAACATCCCTTGGCTCTCTCTCTGTACACAATCTATAGAGACTTTACCTTTCATTTAGATTCTTCTCTAATCAAGGTTACCAAGTCCAGCAGTCAACAGCACTGAACCCTTTTATCAGCTCTATTTGGTAATTATGAACTATTTGCCATTATACAGTATGCTAATTCTTAGACTCCTACAAACAGCTTAATCAATTGAGTGCATTTTATTATTTTCTAGTCTAAACATTACGGCCTTACACGAAGTATCTGAGATCAGTAAATTATTCTAGATTGTTAAACTGATGCCAAACCAATCAGAAGTTTTATTTGAATTTATTAGGCTTGCTACATTATTTAGCCAGCAATAAGATTGGGAACAACAACAGAAACAAAGTTCCATCCAGGAGTCAAACTGCGAAGCTTATCAATTGTAATAAATTTGCAAGGAGAAACCCATTTGAACAGAGGAAATAAATATTTTACCTGAAATTTTCAACACTAACCTAAATCCTTTGGAAACCTAAAAACAATTCTTTGGTTATTTTTATATCTCTTGTCGCTTTCATGTTATTGTTTTAAAGAAAAAAAAATCACTTTTGTACTTAGAGGTTTGTTGTAGAATAAAGATATATTTTTGTAGGATTGTAGAATAAATTGTAGAATAAAGAATATTTTGAGATACTATAGATAAAACAAATTTTGAAACCTTGAACAAGGAGTACATGCCAGATATGATTTGTTGTCTTCTTGTTATTATCTTTATTATTATTATTAAATATTACCTATTTATTTAGAGTAATTCAAATTTGTTTTATGGGCACATTATCTCAGAAATGACTCAAAAGCAAAGCAAAGCAAAACAACACATTTCCCCTGAAATATCCCCTGACCTTGTTTACTTTTAAAAGAGATATTCATATCTAGTCAAACCAGGATTGTTTGAGGTTCACTCATTACAGATAGGTTCTGGAGTAAAAGGTATCAGGTCTAGAATCGAAAGTTGTTCTTTAGTTGTGTCTGACTCTTTGGGACCACGTTTAGAATTTTCTTGGCAAAGATCCTGATGAAGCGCTATGCCTTTTCCTTCTCCAGCTCATTTTACACAAGAGGAAACTGAGGCAAATAGAATTAAATGATTTTTCCAGGGTCATACAGCTCGTAAGTATCTGAGGTCAAAATTGAACCCAGGAAGAGGAGTCTTCCTGACTCTAGGCCTGGCATTCTATCCACTACACCACCTAGCTGCCCAGAGTCAGGAGACCTGACTTAAAATTTCACCTCTACTGCTTTGCAAACTTGATCAAGTCACTTAACTTCCCTAACTTTAAGTGATTTGACTTCCCTAAACCTCACTTAATTCATAAAGATATCAAATTAGATGATTTATAATAACCTTTCTCCCTCTAGATCTATGATACTATATGACTAAGGAATGTTCCATATACAGTCACATATGCAGCACAACAATACAAAAATCAGCAAATTTTTTCAGGATAATGGAGAAATAGAGCGGCCCAAAATGTCTCATGTTGAAATTGAGCCCTACAACACAAAGAGTATTTTTATATTTTTGTCATTTTTTTAAATGGAGCTTACCTATCAGCAGTAGGAAAGACCTGTTCTTGTTTCATAATTACACATAGGAGAAAGACAGACAATGCTTGTTGTTATGTTACATGATAGTGGTCTTGACTCTAACCCACCAACTAGGAGGTATAAAATTATGAATGGTATATTACAGAAAAAAAAAAGAAAGAAGAAAATAAAAATGCAGTTATGCAGGTAGTGCAATGATTAGTAGAAAATCCCATTAGTGAAAAATAAGAGAATAAATAACAGGGTACCTCAAGCTAAATAAATTAAAATTGGAAGAATAAAACACGTCATCTCATGTGAATTACCAATCAGATTTTAAAATAATTTTAAAATTAGCTTCAAGACTATACAGAAAAGCTTTAAAATTAATATTAAGTTACCTTATGGAACATGTGGTCTTGATATCTTTTTCTTTAAGAAGATGAATGAAAGGATGAAAGAAAAAGCATTTATTAAGGTTTTTCTATGTACAGAGCACTGTGCTGAGTACTGTGGAGACAAACAGATAATGGAACCTTCTCTCAAGCAGCTTACATTCTAATGGAGAAGACAATATATATAGGGGCTGTTAGCTGCAGATCAAACGGAAAGGTCCCACGATCCTTAGGGTACAATGGCAGCTGGCAACACATCTTCTTTCATAATATTTCTACTAATAAAATCACATTTAGTTCTGCTGTAGAAACATCTGATGATGCCAAAGCTTTAGTGGTGAGAATTTTCTTTTTCAGGGCTGAAATAGCCATGGCTTCTGATGAGGCAGTTGCCCAATCATATTAGCATAAGGGTTGATTCCCTGGATGTTGGCTGCAGCGGTTGGCCAGGGGGCAAGGTCAATGGTCTGGACTCTAGAGATGTTACTCTTGGGGCTTTTGTGCTTAAGGGTCTAGGCTTCCTTCATGGAGGTCTGAGGGGAGATAGTGGTGAGGGTGATTTACAATGCAATATTCAAATTCTGAATCATTTTAAAAAATTTCTTTTTTAAAATATATTTCTTTACTATCTTTTGTTCTTACATCAACTACATTTTCCATTGTCTTCTTTTCCATCCTCCTTCCCAGATACCCAGCCCTTATAGCAAAGAATTAAAAAAGAAGAGAAAAATAATTCAGCTAACCCAACCTACTTATCCATACATATACAATGTTCCACAGACATGGACCCTTACCTCTGGAAAGGATTAGGAGGAGGTGTCTTCTCATATCTCTTGTTCTGGGGTCATGTTTATTCTTTGTAGCACTTAATTTAGATTGTTTTGTGATTGGTGTCCTATCTATTTACCTTGTTATTCTCATTGTGTATATTGGTTTCCTGGCTCTGCTTCCTTTGCTTTCCTTCTATTAGTATTACACTTCTCTAGATTCATCAAGTTTGTCATCTCTTATAGCACAGTGATAATAGAATGCTGGACCTGAAGTCAGGAAGACCTAAGTTCAAATGTAGCTGCAGATACTTACTAGCTATGTGACTCTGGGCAAGTCACTTAAATTCCATTTACCTCAGTTTTCTAATCTGTAAAATGAAGCTAATAATAGCACCTAGCTCACAGAGTTGTTGTGAGGATCTCAATAATGAGATAATAATTGTAAAGTACTTAGCACAATGTCTGGCATACAGTAAGTGCTATAAAATGTTAGCTATTATTTTTATAGCAATACTGTTACTACTACTACTATTACTACTACTACTACTACTACTACTACTACTACTACAACTACTACTACTACTACTACTACTACTACTACTACTACTATTACTACTACTATTACTACATAATAGCTAGTATTTACATAACACTTTGTGGTTTGCAAAACACTTTACACACCTTATCTGATTTTATCCTCAAAACAGTCCTGGGAGATAAAAGCTAGTAAGATCCCATTTAACAAATAAGAAAACTGAAGAAGAAAGGAATTGTATGTTACCCAGGATCACAGAGCTACTGAGGCTGATCTGAGGCCATATTTGAACTCAGGTCTTCTTGACTCCAAACTTAGTGTTCAATCTACTATGTCACTTATTTCATCACATTCATACACCACAATTTGTTTAATTTATTTTACAATTGATTTTGAAATTTCAATTTCAGTTGAAATCTATTTTGTTTCTAGACCTTCGCTACCCACTCCCTCCCCACACACAAAAGTGCTGTTACAAATATTTTGCCTACTAGTGAGATCTCTGGATCAAAGGGTATAGATATTTTAGTCACTTTATTTTCATAATTCTCCACAGAAGGTTTATACCAATTAACAGCTCTGCCAACAATGCCTTAGCATGTTTGTCCTTCCACACCTCTCCAACATTGACTATTTCCATTTTGAGTCTTATTTTTCTCAAGTTTACATTTGTAATATTTTCCTAAAGAAAAGAAAAATGCGACAAGATGGCATAAACCAAAATTACTGTAACTATCTTGGAACCTAATCATGAATAAATTTGGGGAGAACATAAGAAAGGCATATATAAATAAGGTTGGGGAGGGAGGGAACAAGTATTGATTAGGCACCTACTATGACCAGACACTGTGCTAAGCACCATTGTTCCCTCACACAAACTTTATGATAGGTGCTATTATATATCTCCTCTTACATTTGGAGAAACTGAGGCAGAAAGGTTAAAGTCTTGCTCAAGGTCACACAGCTAATAACTCTGAGGCTGGATTTGAACTCAGTTTTTTTTTTTTTTGCTTTTTTTTTGGAGGGGGAAAGGTAGGGCAATTGGGATTAAGTGACTTAACCAAAGTCACATGGCTAGTAAGTGTTAAGTGTCTTAGGCTGGATTTGAACTCAGGTCCTCCTGACTCCAGGGCTGGTGCTCTATTCACTCAGTTCTAAAGGGCTCTAGGCAAGCCCAGCACTTTACCCATTGTGCCAATTAACTTCTTCATAAAAAATTAAAATTTTTCTGCTTATGGTCTTCCAAATTTAAAACACGTTAGTTGACATTCATAGAATGAATGCACTCCACTTCCATATCCTCCTTTTATATTCCATACTTTTCTTTAAAGCAGCAGAGTTTAGGTGCCATCTCCTACAAAAAGCTTTTACTGGACCCATTAGCTGAATTATTTTGATCATTTTAAATATAGGAATGATTGTTATTTATATAATGCCACAACATTTACAAAACACCCAACATGCATGATGTCATTTGATCCCAATTACAGCCCTTTGAGACAAGTGCTATTATCATAGCCACTTTACAGATAAAGAAACTGAGCTTCAGAGTGGTTAAATGATTTTCCAGGGTTCACAGACGAGTAAGTACCTGAAACAGAATGAACTTAGGTCTTCTTGACTCCATCCAGGGCTCTGGTTAATACAGACACTCCCTCCTAACATAAATACTTTCCATAGATGTAATACTTTTCTATGTATATGTTACATCTCTTCATAGAATGTAGACTCTTTGAAGTCAGGGACATTTTGTCTTTGTATGCAAAGCTCCTACCACAGTGCCTTGCATATAGTAGATGCATAATAAATATTTGTTAAATTTAAATAAATTAAATTGCTGTTGATTTTGGCAAATGAACCATTTCCCTGATAGAGAGAGGATCAAATTCTCAGAAAATACTTTCTTTGTTTTTCCATAAAAATGATTCCCCAATTATTCCTTCTACACATTTTCAAAGTGAATGCTTGCCTTCTATATCCACCTTCCAGTTATTGCTTGGGTAATATATAGAGCCCTAAAATGCCTGCTGAGTTTAAGACTTGACTATCAAACAAGCTTGAAGACTCATGGGCATGCTATGGACTATGGAGAGAATTCAAACAAAGAAAAAACAGCATCATGGGGGAAATAAGTCTGAATTCTAAGGGCCTATACTCTAGAGTCTTATAATTAAGGAACCAGATCCAAGGAGGAAGAGGACAAGACAATTTGTTCCAAAACTCCCCCCATCACATTCTATGTAATTCTGAAACTGTGATCACTCTAGAACACTGGACCTGACTCACTGCATTAACAAAGAAGAGAATTCCTTCTTGGACCCCAATTTGTATAACTTTTGTTAAGATTTTGATATAATTTGAAAATAATCCTGTACTTTCAGTAACTCCCAGAACCTGTTTTTTTTTTAAACAAATGCTTTATTAACTTCTGTTTTACATCATTCATTTCCACCAAATTTTGAGTTACAATCATTTCCCCCCCGTTATTCCCCTACCCAACCTCCCAGAATAGCAGTCCCACAAGATATTGCTTCCTCCAATCTGCTCTCTCCCATACCTTCTCCCATACCCCCTTCAACTTTTCCATTAGAGGAAGGTGAATCTTTGTGTCCCAATGCCTGCACATCTTATCTCCCAATTACAAGCAAAAGAGTATTAATAATAGTACATATATATATGTATATATATATATACATATATATATATGTATATATATATACATATATATATATATGTATGTATTTGAAACATTTAATGTAAAGACCTCGAATTTCAGATCCATTTCCTTCCTCCCTTGTCACCCATTCCCTCTGGGGAGATAAGTAATTCAGTATATGTTGTACATGTCTAGCTATGCAAAACATTATCATAGTAGATATATTGTACAAGGCTGCTCATAATTCCCTCCCCCTTATCCCACCCCCCACCTGGTCCATTCCCTACATGATCCTGTCCCTCTTCCACAGTGGGTACTTCCAATCTCCCCTCCCCCCAAGGATGCCCTCCCATCCATCATCCCTCCTCTCATCCCCCTCCCCCCTATTCTGCTGTAGGTTGAGATATCCCATTTAGTATGTATGTCATTCTCTTCCTGAACCAAATTCAATGAGAATGTGGTTTTGCCTTTTTGCCTTCCTATTCTCCCCCTCCCTTGCAACCACTTCCTCTTGCTTCTTCTACATGAGATAGTTTACCCTACCCTGTCTCTCCCCATCTCCTCTTGCCACTTTCCTCTCTCACCTCATAATTTCATCCCTTGAGTATTCTCCCTTCCCAACAAATTCAATCTGTGCCCTCTATCCATATATAACTGTAACCATCTACACACACATTCACATATATACTCATATGACCACACCCCCTTCTTTCATTATTTTCATAGTGAGAAAGATATCATCAGTCACAGTTATTGCTTTCCATATAGGAATGTAAATAGTTCAACTTTGATAAGTTCCTTTTGATTTCTTTTCCCTGATTACCTTCTCAGGCATCTCTTGCTTCTTGTGTCTGGATGTCAAATTTTCTATTCAATTCTGGTTTTTTCCTCAAGAATGCTTGAAAGTCCTCTATTCCACTGAATGACCATATTTTCCCCTGGAACAAAATACTCAGTTTTGCTGGGTAGGTGACCCTTGGGTTCATTCCCAGTTCTTTTGCCCTCTGGAATATCCTATTCCATGCCCTTAGATCCCTCAGTGTAGAAGCTGCCAGGTCCTGGGCTATTCTGATTGTGTTTTCACAATATTGAAATTGTTTCTTCCTGGCTGCTTGTAGTATTTTCTCCTTGATCTGGGGATTCTGGAACCTGGCTATAATATTCCTGGGAGTTTTCTTTTGGGGATCTTTTTCTGGAGGTGATCTGTGGATTCTTTCAACCTCTATTTTGCCCTCTGGATCTAAAACATCAGGGCAGTTTTCCTTGAGAATTTCTTGAAGGGTGATTTCTAGGTTATTTCTTTGATCATGGCTTTTGGGTAGTCCAATAATTTTTAAATTGTCTCTCCTGGATCTATTTTCCAGGTCAGTGGTTTTTCCCATGAGATATTTCACATTGCCTTCTAATCTTTCATTTGTTTGGATCTGCTTAAAAGCATCTTGATTTTTCATAAAGTCATTAGCTTCCATTTGCTCCAGTCTAACTCTGAAGGAATGAATCTCCTCAGTGACCTTTTGAGATTCTTTTTCCATCTGGCAAATTCGACTTTTTAAGGCATTCTTCTCGTCATTGCCCTTTTGGGCCTCCTTTGCCATTTGAGTTAGTCTATTTTTTAAGGTGCTGTTTTCCTCAGTCAGGCTGTTGACCCTCAGTTCATACTTTTCCTGCATCCTTCTCATTTCTCTTTCCAATTTTTCCTCCACTTCTCTTATTTGATTTTTAAAGTCCTTCTTAAGGTCCTCTATGGCCTGCAACCCGCTCATGTTTTCCCCTGGGGCTTCTGGAGCAGGACTTCTGACCTCACAGTCCTTTTCCCGCTCTATGCCCCCAAAATAGGAGTCTAGGGTTGCATTTTTCTGTTTCCTTTGCCTTGGCATGTTGCCACTTAATTACTTGACTTTTGGGCTTGTTGCCACACTATGGCTTTAAGGCCAGATAGAGGAATTTTCTTCCCGAACGTGTGGGGGGCAACCTCCGTTTCTGGCAAGCTGTAAACCCACCCACGACTTCCACCCTAGATTACAATCCAGATCCAGGGAGGTTAAAGCAAGAGCGATTACCCCCCAAGACTGATCGCTGGATCTCCCTACAGTTTGCAGGCCAGGTACAGGAGCCGCCTCTGAAAACTACAAAATGGCGTGTCTCCTCAGGGGCTTCTAGCCCCCAGGGGAGGGAGTCGACACATTCCCCATATACTAGTCCCAAAGTCCATAGGGCACTAACCTCTTACTTTGTCCTAGGCATGTCTATGTTGATAATTCTGGAGTTGCCACAGCTCCTGGTGCTCTGGGGTTCCTCCAGCCGGCTGCTGGCCCTGCCGCCCTGGGGCTAAAACCTCTGCTCACGTGGACCTGGGCTTGGCTCGGCTCCCTGTGCTCTGTGCTGCAGGCTCCCAGACCGCTGCACTGGTCCTTCCTGCAGGGCTGCTGGGCTGTCCTCAGCGGGAGGTTAGCTTCTCTGTGTCGTTCTGTGGGTGCTGGGGCTCCAGAAGTTGTTCAGAGTCCCCTTTTACATAGTTTGGGGGGAATCTGGGGGCAGAGTGGCTTGGATGAGCTGTTTCTATTCCGCCATCTTGGCTCCGCCCCCTCCCAGAACCTGTTTGCCAAAACCACTCAGTTATTTCTTTGCAGTTACCTAATTCATGGCCTATGAAAGATGATGTTGACCCTCTGCCACCAGGAACACTCAGATCACTGAACAATAAGAGAAACCCTGTAAGAATGAGTTCCATTTCAAATGGGTCCTTTATATTCACACAGCATGATTTCACAGGGCAACTAATGCCGCCTATGAGTCACCATTACCTTCAGGTCTGGATCCAGAAGCTGATTGCTTCCAAAGGTCCCTGTAGCTGGAAGGAGGCCCTAGAGAAACATTCTAGTCATGTAGACACCATAACTTATAACCACTTTTAAGACTTGGCTTCAAATCTAAGTTCCTAGGTTGGCTTATAACAAGGTGCTTGCAATGTAATGTCACTGCTTTCATGAAAGATGGGGAAAGAACTATTAATGACACTAATTAAGATGTGTGAATATCATTTACAGTACTCCTCCTTGTTGCTTTCCAAGTATGAGCTATGTTACCTAACACATTAATTGGTAATGATACAAGTGCATATCTTTCAAATACAAGGTCAGTTTTTAAAGCAGGGCTTTTATTATTAATGTACTTTAAGTTCCTACATAATCCATGTGGAGCTTCCATTAGCAAACCTCACTGAGCTCCTCTTTAACCCTTTTTTAGCTGGAAGAGAATGAATCCCAAATATCATAGTTGTACTGGGTAGAACATTTTGAATATCAATCTGAAATATAATATACCAAGTTTTTATATGCCCAAGTCCTGGATGTTAAAATATTTGCATTTCAAATCTGTCTTTCATCTAGTCCTCTGCCACTCTCACCCCCTTATTACTAAGGGGGACAGCATGATACAGAGGAAAGAGCTGGAGTCCCAGGGCCCAGGTTCCATCCTCCCTCTAACATTTGCTTCCTGAATGACCTTGGCTCAACTCATTTACCCTCTCTAGGCTTCATTTGAGTCAGCTGAAAAATAAGGAGGCTTGACTAAATGATGTCTAAGGAAACTTCCAGCTTTCATGCTATGATGCTATAGTCACACATAGTAAAATAATACTTCTATCAAGCTCAATTTTCATAATTGCAGGCTGTTTTAAAAGGGGGCTGTTTATTGGTTCCCAAAAGTCAATGAGCATAGAGAAAACTAAAATATAAATTATTCCAAGATAATGCCCAGTATATTGGTTCCTAAAAAATTAACCTCAAGTCCCATTCAGTATGGGATACAGTATGGACCCACAGCCAAGGGTAAGGTAACCAAACAAGTCCCTTTAAAATGAACTGTTCGGGGCAGCTAGGTGGCACAGTGAGTAAGAGTGCTGGCCTCGGAGTTGGGATGACCTGAGATCGAATCCGGCCTCAGAAAATGAGCACCCACACATAAATAATGAGTAGCCGTGTAACCTTGAGCAAGTTACTTAACCCCAATTGCTTACAAAAATAAAATAAAATAAAATAAAATGAACTGTTCACGGGGCAGCTAGGTGTCACAGTGAATAGAGCACTGGCCCTGGAGTCAGGAGGACATGAGTTCAAATCTGGCCCCAGACACTTGACACACTTACTTGACCTTGGGCAAGTCACTTAACCCCAATTGCCCTGCCCTCTCTTCTCCAAAAAAAAAAATGCAAAAAATAATTTAAAAAAAGAATGAACTGTTCAAAGTTTGGCCTTTTTGTTTTGGGCCTTCTTTTTATAGGTCAAAGGATCAGATAGATTTAGAACAGGAAATTATCTTAGAGGTGATCCATTCAAATCTTTTCATATGTAGCACATACTGTGGAGCTATTAATCCAAACTCAGATTCACCCTGGCAGACCAGGTGCCCAGAAAGTAGCTATTACTTCCTCTCAGGGTCCTAGGGTACCCAAAAGGGTACTCTCTCCTACTCTCCTCTCCTCTCCCCCACTCTTTCCTGTCTCTGTCTCTTAGTCTCTCAGTTTCTCTGTCTCTCTCTATCTGTCTCTCTGTCTCTGTCTCTGTCTCATCTCTGTGTCTCTTCTCTCTTTCTCTGTCTCTCTCCCTCTTTCTTTCCCCCTCTCTCCCCCTTGACAAAATATCATAGTTAGAGTATTTTGCTAGTTTCTTTAGATGGGAGCAGGTGATTGATTGACTGACTTATTCGACATGAGGAAACAGAGGCCTTGAGAAATTAAGTAATTTGTGTGCAGCCAGTAAGTCGCAGAACTGGGATTCAAACCCAAGTCTTTAAACTGAAAATCAGGTGTACTCTTTCTACTATATACTGTATTACATCTCGATCAGTCACTATTACTGTCACTATGATATCCATCTCCAAACAACCATTTTGATCTTGAATTAGGTCTTTTGGCTCCTTGAGAACTCCTGAACTTTAGGACAGAAAGTCATACTTCTTTCTACTCAAGAAGTTGGAAGGAAGGGGTGGCTAGTTGGTGCAGTGAATAGAGCACTGGCCCTGGAGTCAGGCGGACCTGAGTTCGGATCTCAGACACTTGACACACTTACTAGCTGTGTGACTTGGGGCAAGTCACTTAACCCTAACTGCACTCCAAAAAAAAAAAAAAAGAAGTTGGAAGCAGAAAAAAATGGAACCAAAGACAAAGATCTCTGATTAGGTTTACCAGTTCCTCAGTTGGCACTTTTTAATGAAGTTAACATCATTGTTGTTATAGTTGGTCCAAATTTGTGATTTCATTCATATAGGGAAGTCTCTGAGAAGAAATTCCTTCTACCAAAGTTGGTCTGCAAGGCTTCTGCAATTTACTATCCTAATGACACTTAGTCCTAGGTCACTGAAAAATTAAGTGACAGGACCAGGATCACACAGAAAGTATTGTGAGAGGCAGGATATGAACCTAGGTCTTCTTAACTTTGATATCAGTTCTATATCCATTAGGTCAGGCTGCCTCTCATTTTAGCATCTCATGAAAAATTATGTCACTGTTTTAATAACATTTTTCAAATTTTTTTTCACCTGACATTTTCAAATGGGGAAATATAGCACTGAATACCTCCAAATATTGCTTTTGAAAATTTTCACAAAGTTAGAAAGTTAGATAGTGGGGTAGAAACCTTTGCCATGCTTCAGAGTTTGGTTACAGTGCCGTCAGACACAGAGGACTACTTGTATTGACTGGAAGATGGATTGAACAGCTGGAAAGTCCCTTTTTTCCCCGGTCATTTTGTAACAAGAGAAAAATATGTTATTGAGACTCTCTCTCCCTCATTTGTTCCTAGTGTACCAGAAAGGTTCCTAACCGGTTACACACCTAAGTGCATTCTCATGTCACATAGATTAACAGAATCCTTCACTTCAAATATCAACCCTTTGAAATGCACATGACTGAGAATTGCCAAAAGGAAATCATTCTTTGGAAAACAACTTATAAATTGAATTAAATTAAATCAATAGATTAGAATACACAGGATATTTAGAGGAAAAGCAATCTTGGATTTAGTGCAATGGCTAGCACCCTAGTTGTGTTCAATGAAAGAGTGAAAAAAGCATTTATGAAGAACTTACTATGTGTCAAGCACTAGGGATTTAAATAAAAAAGCAAAGATGGTTCCTGCCCTCATAGGGCTTACTTTCTAATAGGGGGAGAAAACATACATAGGAGAGGGATAGCTAGGAAAGAGTATTTTAGTTTGGAAAGTTACAAAGGTAGGGATAGTAGCCATAGGAGAGTATACTGACATACCCTTTCCAGCTTCAATTTCAGTATTGATTTGATTGTGGTTTCAAAACTAAAAATATAGAGGGGTCAGGGAAGGGAGACTAAGAGATAAGAAGACTTGTGTGCCAAGTGATCAAGAGTCTGACAAGAAGATGGGTGGGAAGTAAGGTAAAGCATGGCTGGAGCTGGCCTAGCTTTAGTTGTATTCATATAGCTAATTATGAGTAGAATCTTCATTTTGGAAGAGATTGAAATATCTATCATCTAATGTAGGGGTTCAAACCATTGGCAAAATCTGTCTTTAATATTGACCAAGAACTAAGAATGGTTATTCTATTTTAAAATAAACTTTTATTGTATTTAAAAAGTAAAATAAAAACATTCTTACCTTTGGCCCTAAAAGACAGGCAGCAGTCCAGATTTGACCTCTGGGCTATAAATTGCAAACCTTAATCCAATCTATTCAATTTAACCCCTTTTCCACTGAAGAAGTCCATATTTATAAAGACCTAGAAAGAAAATGGACTATTTGGCAAATGTTGGCCAATTTCTCTTAATAAATAAGCTAAAATTTTCATACTTTGGCTTCTCCATTTTATTTTTATTTTGCTTAGACTGAATCTGGAGAAGAATAAGTTTTCCTACTCAGATATCCCTACATACCTAGGGATTATAAATCACTCGTTAAAGGTATGGCATTTAAGTAAATTCTTGGTCATGGAGCTTTAGAGTTGAAAGGAAACTTTGAGATCCATCTAGGCCAACTCCATAATGTTACAGATTGATCAATAGATAGTGCCAACTATGCATCAGGCACCCTGTCCTAGAAATTAAAATACAATGAATGAAGTAATCTTTCCTTGAAAAGATGCTTACTCGATAGTAAAGGAGACCAGAAGAATGCAATGCAAAATGAATACCAGGAGAATAAGCACAACTAAAATGAATGTAGGTCTTCCTAACCTGAGACCCAGTTCTTTATCCACTGTAACACCTAATCTGTCAACCAGAAAGGTCCAACTAACATTAATTTCCATTTAGGTCCTGGGAGCAGCATAAAATAATCATCTTTGGAAGGAAGTCCATCTGAATCATTTCACCAGGGTCATAGTTTTTAGGCTTATTAGTAAGATTTCTACACAAGTTTAGATTTATGATGGCAACTGGAGCCTTTTCAGCAAACACAGCTAGCAGCACACCACCTCCTTGCCAATTCTCACCTCTTCCCTATGCCTAAAATGTTCTCCCCTGATATTTCTGCTACCTGAAATTCTTCCCTTCTTTTAAGGTACACGTGGATCAAATGCCACCTGTTCTATGAAGTATTCTCTGATCCCTTCCAGTCAGCAATGAACTTTCCTTTCATAAATTATGTATATAATTTTGTATCCCTTAAGTGCATATCACACTTGTATTCTGTATTGTATTTAAGATATTACATGAAGCACAAATACTCCTTATTTGTTTACATGATCTATAAAGGCTAGGATCATTCTCTTAGTTATCTATCTCCTCCCAGTACCTAACAATGGCTTGCACACAGTAGATCCTTAGGCTGTCCAGTGACTAGAGTATTAGACTCAGAAGACCTGAGTTCAAATCTTGCCTCAGACACTTTACTAGTTATAGGCCCTGGGCACCTCAATTCACTGGTTTTACTCTTCATTTACTTATCTGCAAAAGGAGACTAACAATAGCACCTTCCTGTCAAGAGAATTAAATGAGATAACATATGTAAAGTGCTTTGAAATCCTTAAAGCACTATAAAAATATTAAGCAATAACAATAAATGAATATTGAATGAATGAATGATCACTATGACCCTTTCCAACTCCAACTACATGAATTTAAGTTTCTGAGAAAGAAATATGCAGCTGAGGGATTAAATCAACGAGACTAAAAATTCAGGGTCATTTTCCAGGTTGGAGGTTTGCTTCTCCCTTGACTTGACAGGTGTGATTGACTTCTTTTGTGGATTTCACCTAGTACTTAGAAAAATGAAACAATTCTAGCATATTTTGTTATACAATAAGAAAAACCACTGTATTTCTATATTCATGGTATTTTATTTCCAAAGTGGACAGAACTAGAAGGAAATAGATTTCAAGGTTAGCCCCTGGGTTAGGCAGCTAATCACAGAATTTTTTTCAGTGCCTTGTATTTTCTGTTTTCCTCTCATATTATCCAGAACAGAAGAATAAATGTGGAGCCCCAGAGGATCCAGATGCTAAAGCCTGCACAATCATGTCCAGGGTAATTTAGTGGCCGTGTTTTGCAAAGTAGTTATAGATGTCCCTTAAGCATGAGGCTTCTGGAATTTAACCCTGACCTCTTCCTCCTTTACAATATTCACCTTATGAGATTAATTCCATTTTCTGAGGCTTCAGGAAAAATCTTCTGCTAAGGCAAAAAAAATGTGTACATAGCAGTGACATGAGGACTCATTTAATGAAAGGAGGTGGGAAGGGTATTGGAGCTTCAGTCTTTACAATATCCATTCAATAACAACTGAGTTTCATTCTGCAGTGAAATGTCAAACCTGAAATGAAATATTATCCAGCATAAAGGATGTGCTTCTGTTGATTACCGTGGAGCTAGCCCATTCTTCCACTTAATAGAGTAGACTTGTTTTGCGTGGGGTTCTGTTTCCTTGTTGAAGGAGGGGGTGGCATGTGTGTCTGTGAAGGTTGTGGGTTTGTTTTTTTTTTCTTTTTGATGGGTTTCCTCTTGTGCCAATTGTAATTTTTTATGATTATTCATGACTTAAAGAATGCTGCTTTAGGTAGTCAATAGCAATTATGCTTGGCGAGAAGAACATATAATTCAAATTAGACCAATATAGATTTTTTCCCTGTTACTTTAATGTTTAGTTACCCAGTTAGATTTAAACTGAGTACACAACATTTAATAAATCGCTTTCACTGAAACCTATTAACTGACATTTAGAAATAGCTTTTTAATCCAGAGGAGTAATACAAAACATTACTTCAATTAAAAGGTATGTCATATAAGTTAAAATTGAACTCTTAAAATAAAATGCATTCATTATAAGATATGCTTAAACCTGGTGCTGGAAAATTAAAACTTTGTACAATAGCCACAAAGCTTGCAAAAGATGAATAAGGGAGTTGTAATCTGTTTTGATGAACAATATATGTGTGTGTGGTTTTAGTTTGTAGCACTTAGTTTTTAGTATAATATTTAGAATATTTTTGTATAATAATAGTTCAGATTCAGTGACAATGACTGACTTAAGGAAGGTCACAAAAGTAAAATGAAATACTCATAACAAAAATTTGAAACACCCTGAATAATTTTGTGGTTTGTAAGAATACTTCTTGCTGAGTCAAATCAGGACATCAGTTTGATAATGATGAAGATGATGATGATGATGATGGACATTTATGTGTGTTTTAAAGATCTTGCAATGTATTAGAGTCATTATCTCATTGACTTTTCATAACAACTCTGAGGGAAGTTTTATAAATGTTATGATCTCCATTTTCCAGATAAGGAAAATTGATATTGTATGACTTGCCTAGAGTCCCACAACTAGCTGGCTTCAGAGGAGAAATCTAAAACCAGATTTCTTCTAACTTGTAGTCCAGCATTCTTTTCACAGTTTTTAATGTGCTCCTTGTTTCTAATTCACCCTACCCCTAGGATTCCCTTTCTCATATGCATGAGGGTTTACATGCAGACACATAAGTATAATGTCATTTCCACTGAGCCCTTCAGAAGTATTATTCCATTGTTTTTTTTATTTTATTTTTTTGCTTTTGGAGAGCAATTGGGGTTAAGTGACTTGCCCAAGGTCACACGGCTAGTTTTTGTGGTAAGCCTCTGAGGCCGGATTTGAACTCAGGTCCTTCTGTCTCCAGGGCCAGTGCTCTATTCACTGTGCCACCTAGCTACCCTTATTTCATTGTTAATAAACTCTGCTACTCAATCCCTTTTATCACCTCCTTGGATAAATGGGTTCCAGGATTTTTGCTAAGGATTCCACAACTCAGGTGGCCTTTTCTAGCACTAGCTCCTCTGTTTCCAAGTATTTCCTCTTTTAGAGGACTTGCTGATAGATTGACATACTCCTTACCTCCCTACAACTTACTTGCTGCTATCATTTAATTTCCCGGTCTTGTTACTGGCATAACTTCTTGAATATTCTCCCAACTTCCATGCTTTTACACCTCTATTACTATCTTCTTCACCCTTTCCTTTGTTATAATACTCAAAGACATCACAGTTTCACTTAATGATGCTTCTAACACCCAATCCTCATAGTTCCTTGAATTTAATTTCTGTGACCTGCATTAACCTTCTCTCTATTGCTATATTTTCACCTTAATCATCACCATCACTTAAAACTCCACCACAAAGATTCTAAACTCTGAAATTTCCCAAATTTTTCACTATCTCCTGTTTTCCTTCTCCCACTCTTATCTCCCAAAGCTATTTTCCCAAATTACAAATCTCGATCCCTTCATTCCAACCTGTGTCCTAGTTCATTAACCCTGTTCCTGGATCTCTTATATCAGCTGGACTATAGGGTCACTGATTTCAAGAATGCCTTACCTGCATCTAAAATCTTTTGCTTTCTTGACATTGTTATTTCTGCCTTGATAGCCCTCAATCAATAGCAATTTGAAATATCTACCTTCTGTGCCCCTGTGCTTAAATTATCAAGCACTTTCAGGATTCTCTAATTATGTTATAGAATGTAATCACTATGTGTAACAATATTTCTATGGGAAAATATCATCAGAAAAATATGATGACTGCATTCACTATAAATTTATGCTATCTCATATCAGTTGAACTCCAGATAAATATTACTTTTCTTCATCTCTTAATAATAATAATAATAACTGAAATTTCTATAATTCTTAATCATTAGCAAAGAACTATGTATTCATTGTATCAATTGATTATTGGTAATCATATGGAGCATTATGTTTTTTTTTTCTGTCATCAAGACCTTCACTCTGACTTTCCTTGATCATTATCAACAGATTACCTCATATATTACAAGTTTCTTTCTTTCTTTTTATCTTTTTGGAGGGCAATTGGGGTTAAGTGACTTGTGCAAGGTCACACGACTAGTTTTTGTGTTAAGTCTCTGAGGCTGGATTTGAACTCAGGTCCTCCTGACTCCAGGGCTGGTGCTGTATTCACTGAGCCACCTAGCTGCCCTAATTACCTCATATATTTATTAAGAATACTAAGTCTATAAAATATGAACTACCTTAATCCTCCTTATCCACTCCTCTAAACCACTTTCTCACTAGTCTCAGAGAAAAATATAGCTTTCCATCTTTCTAAGTCTAGCTTCTCTACTCATTCCATCAATCATTCTCTGTATATTCAATCTTTCCTTTCTTCCCTCACAGTTACCAGTATGTTCAGGTGTTTCTGAACTCCCCCACCCCTTAAAGCTATTATCTCTCTTCTCTTTCAATGTCCAAATTTAGAAAGATTAATTTGCACTCACTGAATATACTTCTTCACTGCCCAGCTAAGACTCATTGTCTTGCAAGATGGCTTCCAACCCTACTAACTCTATTCAAATTGTTCTCTTAAAGGTCATTCACAACCTTTCCTTGTCAACTCTAGTGGAGTTTTTTGTCTTTAAATTACATGAACTCTTTCTCTCTAACATCTGCCAATATTAACTATTCTTTTTTCTTTTATGATCTTTTCTCCCTTGGGGTCCCCATCTACTTTTCTATCACTTCTCTACCTCCTTTCTTGGAGGTTTAATCTCGTAACACTCGAATGTTCTCAAAGTTGATGGCCTTGAACCTTACTTCTACCCTCACTCAATCTCTTGTAATGCACTGAAACTCCGCTCACTTCTGGAAATCCAATACGTTATCTACTGGGCTGAACGTAGAATAGGAGCTCCTTCAGGTTATGAACTGTGTGATTTTTGTCTTTATATCACCAAGCATAGCACAGTGCCCTGCATATTTCAGGCCGCTTAATAAAATTTAGTTGAATTGGCCTGACTTAAATCTAAATAAGATATTTAACCTTTAAACTGTTAGCATAATAACTGGAGAAACCTATTTGTGAGAAGAGTAGCCAAAGATCATGGCAAACAACATGCACCATTCTGAAATGCAGAGGCAGTGTTTTCCCGGTATAATTTGAATGAACAAGAGGTTGACTCCTACTGCCATAGGATATATAACTCCAGAAGTTATAACTGTTGTCTTTGAGTTGATTTTTTTTACAAGATAGAGAGGAACTGATCATTTAGTTTGTGGGGAAAAGCAAGCAAGAGACAGTTGGGTGGGTAACCTAAAGTGTCTTCTGCACTCACATGATGCTCTGGCCTAGGCATGATAGCCCTTGATGTACAGCACATAGCGCAGGGTCATTTCACTAGGAGATTATGCTGTAGTTTCATGCTAATTCAGACACAGTCTAACATGCTTATCAGTCTGTACTCTACCCTATCTCTCCAGGGGTTTGAGAGGCCCAGATGTTATAATAATTCCAATTCCTCACTCATAAGATATTACTAATTATCTGAGTAGGATATGACAAGAACTTAACTTCTCTATTTTATTATTTAGTATTTATATAGTTCTGTGAATTACATCCCTAAATGCTAATTATGCTGCCAAATTTGCTGACCTAGTTGTAGATTTGGATCATGTAAACAGTGAGGAAAATTCTCTGCAGAATGATACAGTAGTGGAAAAAATGTTTTCTTTCCTCCTTGTATAGATTCAGAGTGGTACCTCCCAGAACCTGCATTCCAGAGATGTCAGGAATAATCTGGTGAGTCTCTTGGGAGTACAGTGGGAGCCCATAAGCTCCTTGGGTGACATTTTGCTACAATCCCAGAGCAACCGAGTTGGCTTCCTGAAAGGGAACTGCTCATTCACAAACTACCAGTCAGAGACAGTACTTCTGTCCCAGGTCATATGTGGCTTTAGGGCAAATATGTGAAGGCATCAGTGGATTGCCCAATTTCCTACATTCTAGGTATGGAGGGGAGAAATGAACATGTGGGTCTATGTCTGAATATTAAATGATCATAGTGGATAACAAACCAATTGTGGAGCCCAAAACATAAATAAATATGTTTAAAATAAGGACAATTTCAGTTTTAGGAAAAGATAAAATTCCTAGAATTTTTTTGTCTGGGGAAAACAAAAAAAAGAACAATATGTCTTCAAGAAGCTTGATGTAGTGAAAAGTACACTAGACAAGGAATTTCAAGATGTGGATTCTAGCATATCATAAAACTAACTAATTGTATGACCTTGAATAAGTTCCTTCGACTCTGAGTTTCCAAATCTGTAAAATGGAATGGTTGGACTATTTGATTTGTAAGAATCCAGCTATCTCGGGGCAGCTAGGTGGCGCAATGAGTAAGAGCGCTGGCCCAGGAGTCGGGAGGACCCAGGATCGGTTCCGGCCTCAGACTTAGCACCCACACAGAAATGACTGGCCATGTAACCTTGAGCAAGTTACTTAACCCCAATTGCTTTAAAAAAAAAAAAAAGAATCCAGCTATCTCTAATGACCTATAATTCTATGCTTCTTGGGTTTTAATATATATAGAGGATTGTCATGAGTTTCTTGCTGAAGACCTAAAATAATCTCCTATTTGGCATTAAAAGTCCAATTCAGCCAGGCCCCAACTTGTCTTTCTAGCCTATGGACTCTTTCCCAGAACAAAGTTTTAAAACATTTGATGGATTTCTCCTCAGTTGTCTGTAAAGTGCTTGGTTCTTCTTCAGAAGCTAAGGTTATGTTAGGGTAAACCCTCACTTCAGTCAGCAACTAGCACCACCACAAACAAGTCTCTCTCCATTCATCTCCTGAAATGGCCATCTTCAAGCTCACTTGCCTCTACATTCTTCATGAGGATGAAGTTACAGGGACAGAGGATAAAATCAATGCCCTCATTAAAGCAACAGGTGTAGATATTGAACCATTCTGACCTGGATTATTTGCAAAGGCCCTGACCAATGTAAGCATTGCAAGTCTCATGTGCAATATAGGAGTTGGTGGACCTGCCCCAGCAGCTGATGGTGCTGCCCCTGCTAGTACAGTTGCCCCAACTGAAGAGAAGGAGAAAGAAGAAGCAAAAGAAAGAAGAATCCAAGGATTCCGATGATGACAGGGGTGTTGTTCTGTTTGACTAAATATTTTTGTAACATTAAATAAAAAGCTTAACTCAACTGAAAAAAACATTTGATGGTAATGCTAAATGTCACTTAGTGGTCATTATAAATCAAGATATATTTTCTTCTCTTATCTAAGTTCAGAGATGTCCCAAAATCTAACCCCAGACCCCTTGGGAGTCTATGAACTCCAGGTTGTCCTATATGTTTTATATGGAGTCTTTCTTGATCTGCCCCCTCCCACTTGCTTTTCTTCTCAAAGACACCTTGCCTGCATTTCACATTCATCCTTTATAAATGTGTCCATATGCATCTTGTCTCCCCAGTTAGAATGGAAGCTTTTTAAGGGTCAAACTGACTTTTTTCTTTGTCTCTCCAGTGCCCAATATATCCTCAGTACTTAATCATTGCTAACTCACTGATTCATTGCTTTCTCCAAACGTAGCTAGGACAGTCCTTTACAGACATATAGTCTGTCACTACAAGGTATTAGAGAGGACTTCAGTGGAGCTTTTATTGACTGGTAGCTTGAGTGATCGCTAAAAAGATTGATGAGTATCTATAAAACAGAAATATGGATCCTTATGACTACCTTCTATTGAAGGCTCTAGAGTTTTATTTGATGGTCCTTCTAAAAGATTTAGATGAAGTTTTCCACTAGGTGGGGTCAATTCTCTGAAGAATTTATGGAAAGATATGGTCTAGAATCACCCAGAATAAGAAAGCATAGATAGGATGTTATTTAGCTCTGGTGGGAAGAATGCCCACATTGATGAGCTCATGGATCCATCAAAATAATGCCATCAAAAAATGAGTACTATGGACATTCAGCAAAACTCCTTAGCACTATTCATCACTTATGTCCTGTTATCTCTACTGCCTTGGTTATTGGTCTTTGTCATGTGGTATTTCTTTAAATCATTCTCTCAGGTTGTGAATCTGGGTACCACAAAGTTCCAAGGAACCAGACCATGGATAGATTTCAAGATCCACAAACTTGGATGGGAAAAAAGGCATCTTTATTTCAACGTAATTGGTTCCCTTTCCAATTCTATGTATTTTATGCATTTAAAGATATTATTTTGAGAAAGCCTTCATGAAAATCTAGGATCATAGATTTGCACCAGAAAGAGAATTAGATGTCATCTAGCCTAATCCTCTAATTTTATAAGTGGGGAAGCTGAGGCATAAAAAAGTTAAATGACTCACCCAAGGTCACACAGCTAATAAGTGACAGATCCAGGATTCAAACCCAGGTCATCTGACTCTAAATTGAGACTTAGGCCAAAAATGTATTTAAAGTGAATTTTGGATGATGATGATAATGATGTTCTCCCATGAGAATGAAAAAGGAAAGCTTTGAAAGAGAATGAAGCTAGCAGGCACCTGTGTAAGGGTAAAGTGGGCCAAGTGGAAGAGAGAGGCCTCATGGTAGAGTTATCCTGGCTAATTAAGAGTACCATTAATTGGGATGTCTCCCATCATCAAGATCTAGGAAATTTTTGTTTCTGAAGTATTTCTTAGTGCTCTCTATGACAAAAGAAAAGAAAAGGGAGTAAGTTAAGGTGGGGTCTAGTTTACTAAGTTCATTGGTAATGTAAACTAGGAAAATTGTTAGCCTATTTTAAAGAAAGTAGATGTCAATGAGCTTATTTGTTCCCATGCACTACTAAGGCAACTCATGCATTAAAAGGCATTAAGATACAGGATGTGCTTATCAAAAATTATCTTCATTTATCTGCTTAAGAGCTTGCAAACTTAAGACCTGAAATAAAATAGTCCCTCCTTTTTTCCTGTTCCTCAAGTACTCAGCATATAGTAGAGTAATCAACTTGCATTCTCTAAAAAATATGGATTCCCTCAGACTCCTCATTAAAGCAGCTAGTCTCTTACCTTCCTCTAAGGCCAGTCAAGTAAGTGAAGCCTTACTGTATATCACACATTTATGCTCTATAAAAGAGATTAAACTGCCTCTCAATTATCTATGGTGATGGGAAACTTTAGTAGTCCAGGTAATTTTTAAAAGGTAAGTATGCATATAATTCCCAACCCAATTTAGCCAATAACTTTAGCTGCTTCTCCCAACACTTACTCAAATCATTAAACAAAACCCCACAAAATTATTGAAATGGATCCATTTGATTTTCTTTTGATTCTGTTTGCCCCGCATTTACTGTCTGCTGTTTGTTTTTATTACCTTATGGACAATCAAAATTCTATTTGGCCCAGAAATTTCGTATTGGCTTCATCTATGCCCATCAATGTCAGCTCCCATTCTATTACCTAGGTCCATGAACTGAGTGGCACCTTCCAGTGACAAATGCTCTTAGAGACACCACATAGACAAAAATTGCCCATGAAGATGAAGCCAAAAAAGAATAGAAAAAAAGGTAGAATGTGCTAGATTGAATGTTAAAGGAAAAAGCATTTTGGCTTTGGAGTCAGAAGCCCTGAGTTTGAATACTGGCTTTACCACTTTCTGGCTGTGTGAATATGGGCAAGTCAAATAGTCCCTTTGAACTCAGTTTCATCATAAATAATAATAATACCAGCAATACATACTTCACAGGGTTGTTGTGAGAAAAAGTTCTATATAAATACATTCCTAAGCCAGAATAGCACCTGGGTAGGCTGTGGTCTATGCAAGCTCTGAATGTGCTATTATTATGTCCTGATTCCAACTGGACCCACTCTGCTTTCTTACAGGCCGTTGTGCCTATGGAGCAGTGCTTATTCTCCTGGTTATTATTAATGAGAAGTTAGATATCTAAAAGACAGCCAGGAAACAAGACAGGAAAAAAGCCAATGATCTGAGTAATCCTGATGGTTGATCATCTTTGCAATCCCCGGATAATCACAAGTTTGCTTGGTAGTACAATGATTTTTTTTTTAAAAAACCACACACAAAAACTACCCATTCAGATGGATTTTGTCAACATACAACAGATTCCAGAAGTAAAGGGAGAGTCTGCCTCTATCACACTGTGTTATACACGAGACGTACATAATAGTGGGCATATGCTGAGCACTTTGCACAAACAGTTTTAAACATGACAACTGTGAATGAGAACAAACTTAATATACTATGGTGAAGGAAACCAGCAAATTAAGAGACCAACCACATTGTCTGCAGTGTTCTGATAGATTTATTCTTTTTTCCATGGATAGAACTTCAGATGGTTCATTTTAAATGCTGCCCATCCGTGACCAAAATCTAAAAGGTTTGCATTTCATAGAATTGTTCCTTCCCAGTATTATTCCATGTGCCATGTGGGGTTTTAATAGCATGTTACAACAGATGTCAATATGATCCAGAAGAGAAATAATACTTGGTTCCAAATCATTTCATTGTGATTTAGTCTTCTCCCAGTGTTTCAGGTTGACCTAATCGAGCAGATTCAGCAGATCAACTTGACTGCTTTGCAGTCTCTGAAAGGCTGACCCACTTATCTTTGCAAAAGGAAAAGTTTAAAGCCTGAGTACATGAAAGACCTGGATAAGTAAAATTAGAAATATCTGGTTTGTTAAAAGGAGTGTTTTTTTTTATTTTTTTTTTACTTAAATTTCAAATTTCCCATCATTTATACATTTTAAAATCTACATATACATATGTTTGTATGCATGCATATATGTGTATATGAATGCAGATATAGACATGCATGCATATACATTGATGTGTGTTTTGAAAAAACCTGTTGATAACAGAGAAAATCTGATGCATTCGAGAAGGAGTTAATATTCTGTATGTTTGCCATTTTTTCCTCCCCTTCTTTTTATCTAGATTCTTTGTGAAGGGGAAGTTTTTTTCAATTTTGAAAACAGTTTAGAGTTGGTTTGGGATTTGGGTCATGTTCAGTATCTAAAAATGCTGGTGTCTTACCCATCAGTGTTCTGAATTCTCAACTCTGCTGCACAAGGGTCTTTTAAAAGAGAAGAAAAAAGGGTCAAAATCAACTTTCGAGCCAATCTAGACATCAATACAAAGTTCCCCCAAAGTTTGTTTACTTATAGTTTGAGCTATAAAATTCTCACTAGTTTCAATGTTATTCATTGAAGGGAATATTTTGCTTTAAGAAAAAAGGGCAAAGCTAAAAAGAAATACTGAACCTTAATCTTGAATGATATGATTCTATGCTTTAGGAAAGATAAGTCATGGGGCGGCTAGGTGGTGCAGTGAGTAGAGCGCTGGCCCTGGAGTCATAAGGACCTGAATTCAGATCCGGCCTCAGACACTTAACACACACAAACAAAAACACCTAGCCGTGTGACCTTGGGCAAGTTACTTAACCCCAATTGCCCTCCAAAAAAAAAAGGAAAGACAAGTCATGAAACAGCTATTTGACACAGAGGATAAAGTACTATATCTGGAGTCAGCAATACCTGAGTTCAAATCCTATTTCAGACACTAGTTAGTCAATACTTAATCTCTGTTGGCTTCAGTTTCCTTGACTATAAAAATGAGAATAATAGCACCTATTTTACTGAGTTGTTGTGATGATCAAATGATATAATATTTGTAAAGTGCTTGATATGCCTTAAATTACTATATAAATAGTGGCTAATTATTATTATTTATTATTGTGTGAATATAGAAGCCCAATATTTAAGCTATAGATATTCAACTACTCCAGTAAAATAGCATTTTGTCCACTATTCATATTTCTACCCTTGAGAATATTTGAATTTATAAAGTGCTATTCAATTCAAATCAACAAACATATATATGCTGTGAGGAAGTCACTGTGATTGGTGCTGGAGGTAGGAGGATTAGGCAAGAGTTAATGACTTTGGACCTTGGTTTCTTCACCTATAAAATATGGGGGAACATATTGGTAGGGGCCTAGATGAGCTCTAAAGTCTCTTCAGACTCTAGAACTATGATCGTGTGAGCCTGCCCTAAAGGAGCTTACATTCTATTGGGAGAATACAACATGTACACAAATAAGAGAAACACACACACACACACACACACAATAAATTGTGGAATGAGAGAATACTAAGGAGCATGAAGTCTATATTGAGGGCTCACAGTTCTTGTAGACTTGCAATTTAGGAAATCTTGTGTTTTGGGGGTTTTTTGTTATGTTTTTTTTTCCCTACTGCCTCTAGGGTTAGTCAAAGCTGGAACTATGGCAGGGTAAACCGTTTTTCCTCAAGATGCTAAGTTTTGAGGGTACCAACAGCATTCTCAGCATGTTTAACCAACAGAACTTCATACCTAGTTTGTGAGAATAATTGATTAAAATAGAATGCTACTGGATGTTCTGGTGAGGTGAGCTATTATCCCACTTTCCCTTGCCCCACCATCCCCCTTACAATGGCCTCCCCAGCAATGGTCTCATGCCAGTATTTCACAGTCTCTCTTTCACCCATCCCTAGTCTTACAAATGAGGTCACATGGTCTGAGGTACTTGGCCAACATGCAAAAAAAAATTCTAGTTATGGCTATGAGGTTCTCATGCTTTGCTAACTTCTGCTGTTTCTGTCTCCAGATAACAAAGATAAATCTACGCATATTTTATAATGTTGTGAGCAGAATTATCTAATGTTAAGCATATCTTATGTTCCAAGCCCAAAGGCAGTAGCAGAATGCTGTCATTTTAAAAATGTGCTTCAAATTCCATTTAAAAAAATTAAAGAGGTAAAAAGGCATTTGGAAGACTGGTAATGAAATGGAGAGTTTGGGGAATCCAGCTAGGTCAGCATGTTCCTCATTAAAGGGTGTTAATACAAGAGGATAAACAGATTCCCTTTTAAAAACTGAACTATTCTAATATTCTCCAAACAGCTGCTGATGCACTGTCAGCTCCAAGAAGAGCATATGGATAATAAAACTCACCAAGTCAAAAATAGGGGCCTCTTGTATGGAAATATTCTCTAGGAACCCTGGCTATATTACTCTCCAATCTTTTGCATACTGTGAAATGATTTGCAGTCTGATGGAACTCCGAGATAGGCATACTACAAGTCACAGTTGGCCACAATTCCACCACAGTGGGCAATGTGCTGTCCTTCATATCAAGAAATCAGTAGAACATATGTTTTCAGTTATTTTTTCCCCAGTAGTGGTACCAGCTTTCATGAGCCATCCACTGTCTCTCTGTCACCAGGTCAATTGCCATATACATAATATTATGCATTTGTGAATTGCCCAGAGAATGTTAGGAGGTTAGTCTATGAGCGTGCAACCAAATGTTTTGCTATATCAACTTAAAAGGCTCACAAGGTAACTGAAGCTCCAACCATGGTTTCAGTAAGCACCCATGGAGACAGCTGAATGAAATTCATGATAAGAAATAAAGAAATTTGCTCTACTCATAATTTGATTCCTTTAGGTGTCCATTGAACTGGAAAAGACATTCACAGTTAGACATTGATGAGAAGTATAGCAAAAGCCATGAAAGGAGCAGAAAAGAGATGGAGGCTAGCAGATGAGAAACCCCTCCTTAAATTTGTTTTTTTTGTGGCTATTTCATAGGTGACAATAGGACATGGGATCCCTCTTGCTTTATCTAGCTCAGAGATGGTTCAGAGATGAACCTTTTTAACCCATGAGTTTCAAGATAGACTATTTAACTAGTTAAGAATTCTTCTGAAGTTTAACAGGACTATCAACTAAACTCAATCTAAGGCCAGGATGGCAACAAACATTATGGAGAAGACAAACAATTATTTTATCCACATTTGGGGGGGGGTGGCGGGGATGGGGATAGGATAGAAATTCTTTATCCAATGTGAGAAACCATGCCAACATAGCTAACCTGTTTGAATTATGTATATTATTATATTCAGTTATTTAAACAACCCCAAGAGGCAAATCCTATAGCTATTTTCATGAGCTTCATTTTAAAAATGGGGAGACAGAAATTTTAAGAAGGTATGAGCCTTCATTTGCCCATGGACACTCAAAAAAAAGATTTCATCTCTATTCTCTCCTGATTCCAAATTGGGCACCTTTTCTGCCATATAACTCCATTTAGACAGACATTGAATTTCATGAAGTGATTGATCCCAACTTAGAGTTTTGTTTCCCCAAATTTATCAAACAATTATCTCTTATGATTTAGAGACAGGATTATACAGACACATATGTCTATAAGTACATATATGTATACATGCATATGTGTGTATAAAATATATGTGAAGCAATATAGGTCTCTAGGTGCACGTGTGCATGCACACACACACACACACGCGCACACACACACACACACACACACACATGCCACTGTTTCACCAAGATCTCCACGATAGAATGTAAGACTAGAACTACTTCAAGGTCATCGTTTTAGCAACTGAAAATAGATAGGAGTACACAGGGGAGAAATTAAGCTTTTTAAAATTATGTGCATTGTCTTTGAAAAGAAATTTCCAGACCTATCATGTTGTCCTGGCTTTATCTTCAGAGCTCTGCCAAGTTTGCACCTATTCCAGAGGAAATTTCTGACCAGGTAAGTTTCTTTGGCTCATGGGCATACTTAGTAGGCTCTGGTACATACTGTATCCTCAGCAATTTCCCAATAGCCTATATTGAATTTGCTGCTTTGAGCTCTATTTCTCAGGGCTTAGCCAAAGTGCTGGCTCTGGGGTTCTGGTCCTGGCACGTACCAATAAGCAACCAATAAGGACAAGTCACATAGAGATCCCAGAACATGATGACAAAGCTGAATGTTGAAATGCCATTTCAGGGCTTGAAATTTCTATTGCAACCAGTTATCTTCAGTTGATCTGCAGTAAGACAGGAAGGGAAGAAGGAAGAAAAGGAGGATACAAAAACAGAGACTCAGGAGAGGTCCCTTCAAGTGAAGAAAAGTAATTGTCTCAGTCCAATACAGTATAATAATCATTTATGTTCACGGCAATCAATCAATCACTAATAAATAAACTTTTTTTGGTTACTTGTTGTTCAGTCATTTCAGTCATGTCCAACTCTTCATGACCCCATTTGGGATTTTCTTGGCAAAGAGCTGTTTGCCATTTCTTTCTCCAGCTCATTTTACAGATGAGGAAACAGAACCAAACAGGGTTAAGTGACTTGCCTAGAATCATACAGCTAGTAAGCATCTGAGGTCAGATTTGCACTCAGGAAGATGAGTCTTCCTGACTCCAGTCCAGGCACTCTATCCATGTACCACCTAGCTGCTGTAAACATTTATTAAGTGCCTACTATAAACTAGGTACTGTACTAAGCATTGGAGACTGTGCTAGGCTCTTTATCAATGCAAATACAAAGTTTGTTTTTCTATCACCCCAGATATTAAGGAACTTATATTTTGCTGGGGTTGATACAGTAAGCACAGAGTCTTTTATTAGCTACCACATATCTTTGAAGCACCATATTTTAGCCAAAGCTTAATAACTACTTACATATGTGCACTAATTATTCTACCTCAATTCCTCCTCCTTCCACCTTCTAGGTCAGTAACCTTTGTGTGATGCAGCCCCTTTGGCAGTCTGGAGAAGCCTATAGACCCCTTCCCAGGATAAAGTTTTTAAGTGCACAAAATAAAATATGTAAGAACATAAAGGAAACCTGTTTGTTGGAATGCAATGGTTTTAAAAATGAACTCATATATCTGAAGTTAAGATCCCTTGCTTTAAGTCTTGATTTCTGCTCATATTCTGCCTCAGGCTTTCTTATCCAGAGGGTTGAATTATCAGTCCTATGAAGATGTAATCCAACCCCAAGTTCTCACCTGAAATCAGGCCTGCATTTCCAGCTACCTGTTAGCAAGTTCTCCCTGAATGTACCAATGGCAACCCAAGGTCAACACAGCTCCAAATTGAGCTTACCTTCCTTCTCTCTAAAGTTGCCTTTTATCTCAAATAAACATAGTGCTCTATATATAACAAACTCTAAAATGCTTTTTCATTCATTCCTTTTTTATTAATCCTCAACTTCCAATTACTGCTAATGGTTACACCATGTTGTCAATTCCCATTGCTTAAAATGTTGAGGTCATCTCTTCCTCAATTTCACTGCCATATCTACCATTTCTCATATGCCACCACATAGCATTGCTTCTGTCTCTATAATATCTCTTCTGTCTCTATGCACTCACATGGCAACCACCCCAGCTCAGGTCCTCTGGACCTCTCACTGAGGCACAGAGAATATTCAAATAAATAAGCTAGCTAGTTTCAAGAAGCTAGTAAGTATCTAATACAGGATTCAAACCCAGGTTTCCATACTCTCAAGCACTCCATCCACACAACTACATTTTGACATGAAATCCAATGTTACATCAATTTATTTCTCATCTTCTTTCTTATCAATAGCTCTCCTCAAAAATCATCACTTGATTTTTTAGTCAAAGCTAAAATTTCATATTCTCAATCATATTTAACTACTAGTTTATGAAAAAAATGAAAAAGCTTCACTCATTCTAGGACCAGGATGGCAACATAACAGCACAGAGAAGTTTTAGAGGCAAACATGTACTCTACCTACACTTGGGGTATAGGGAAAGCTTCTGTATTCAGTGATATTTCAGCTCCTTTCTCTTCAGAACCCTTGAAGCTAGCTCTCCACATTTGTTATTGTTCTTTGTAGAGTCAACTGAGCTGGTAGGAGTGAACTTCAGACTTTTGAGTACACATCTAAATTCACACCTCTTTCTGACTTTTGGAACTTGCACAGACCTGCTCTGTTATCTTCCCTTCATTAAACAGGGACTCTTACCCAGAGGAGAATTCCTTAGGGGCTCAACAGAACTCTGCAGAGGCAGAAAGGAGGATGTGAATATGGCCTAGAATCTGGATTTACTTCTCTCTGCCAGTGAGTCATGATTTGGAGAAAACAAAAAGACCTTGTATTTCTGGGAAGGAAGATATCTAAGGAGGAATTGGTTGTGTCTGGGATTTAAAAGTAAAGGTGACCTCCTCATTTCTTCTTTCTTCTGAAAAAGTATCTTCCACCAACTGGATAATTAGTATGAAAGGAGAAGAAGAAGAGTACCTGCATAGAAGAAGGTCTTGGTGAGGGGGTAAGGGTGGTAAAATCTGTCTTTCGAGGTTTGTTCAGTTACAATAATTGATTTCTCAGATCCACTTGGGGAATCTCAACTCTAAGGGTTTTCCTGCTCCCAGCTAGTTAAGAACTCCATGTGTACAAAGGAGAAGACAAAATATTAAGAGATTACATCCACATGCCTGTTTGAAAACATCCCCTCCTGAAAAAAATGAAATAAAAAAAGAAAGAGAAGAGTCAAATCAGAAGTTACAAAAATTATTTGAGAGCATTACAGTCATTTGAAACTGAATGAGGAGAGATGCTTAAAAACAGCAGCAGCAGCAACATCAACCACAAACCTTTTCTATTACTATTGGGTCAGGTGTGAGACTTTCAAACTCCTCAGTTCTTTGTGCCTTGATTTTCTTTTTTACCATCACAAGGGCCAGGCAGAGGATTTAGCTAACCTTAATTAGTGGTAAGTAAAGCACTTTATAGGTAAGTACTTCATCAGCAAAAAATAATCATCTTAGAAGCAAAGAGAATATTCAATTCAATTGGAAATATTGCAATCAAGGTATTTCAATTACTTTATCAAAATGTATTTGTATGAATATACATATTTGCATCTATATATCCAAATATGCACACACATATATACATGTATACATATGTATTTATACAGATATATAGAATACATATATGTATATACACATATATTTATTTATACATCCATATATGCAATACATGTAGGTATATACACACATATATACAATACATATATGTATATACACACAAGAAACAGTATTGTAGGATGGATAGAGTTTGTCTCAGAATCAGCAAGAGAGCAAGATATGGGTTTAGGTCCCAACTCTGACATATACTGACAATATGACTCTAGACAAAGTCATTTAACCCTTTTGGGCCCAGGCAACTCTCTAAGATTATAAATTGCAGAGCAGATGTGGATTCAGATGAGTAGAGGGAGTTTCTGCATTGGGAGTTCCCTATATCAAGAAAATCATAGGTTTGGTTCAAAAGAATAATTTTTTAAGGCCATGACCCTAAGTGATTACCCTGAGCCTGAATTAGTACCATATGTAATTAAGCACCTAATGTGTGCCAGGTACAAAGTGCTGTGGATATAAAAAGAGGCAAAAGAGAGTTCCCACTCTGAAGGAGAGAGGATAGGCTAATAGGATGGTCCAGATAATATAGGAAACAGTCCTAGAATGGCCATAATTTAGAGAGCCATTAAATAGTTTAGAAATATCAAGGGAAAGGAGTACTTTTGGCTCCTGGAACACACACACACACACACACACACACACACACTCATTTTACTTAGGAGTCACATTCTGTGATTCCTCATCTGAGGAAAGGAAAGGGGAGAAGAAGCATAGTCTCTATAGAGTGTCCTCAGATTTTCAAAGTGTGAATACATGAATGCATGCAAATATAACACACACATATCTCTCACTTGATATATGAAAAACCTGAGAGACCTAACAGTCACAAAGTATCCGTGGGTTGGCCAGTATCAGGTGATGAATAAGTGCCAGAAGTGGGCTTCTAGCCCAGGTCTTCTGATTTCAAATTCAGATCTTTCAACTCCACATCTAATGCTTTTCCACACTATCTCCCAATGTCAAGGAAGAAGTCATTTCCTTTACTGATCTCAAGGCTGCCTATGCCCCAAAGAGATGTTATGTGCTGCATCTTTGTTGAAATAGTCCATTTCAGGGCTGACTGATTCTCTGATAACCCCTTCTCATGTTATATTAGCAAACATAGTATTCTCTCTAAATGCTCTAGTGCTCATCTAGAGGGGAGCCATTGAACAATTCCAGATTTTTTTTATAGAACTCTCCTAAGGCAAGCTATTTTTATGACTTCAGAGAGCAAAGTAGACAATACCTATATATAATCATAGGAGACAGAGTGTTTCATCTATGTAACCTCTAATGTAAGGCTCATTTAGGTGACTTTTAGTAACTACTTATGAAGCAAGAATATATCCAGATTTGAAATGGTATGGAATCTTTAAGTCTACCAGTCTATGAATATGCCATAAAAATTCAAAACCAGAAAAAAACATATATCCTGTAATTCCTTAAAGACCACAGAGAAGATATCATGGCAGACTTTTGGAGCTGAAAAGACCTTATGAAACACACTATAACTATATGACCATGGACAATGTACTTAATCATTCTGTGTCCTAAATTAATCTGTAAGACTCTGAGTTAAGTATGAGTTGTTGGTCAGCTTCAGAGATGGGAGTTTACACAGTGATCCAAACTGTTTGTCATAGTAGGACATAGCTACTCAAAATCACAGAAAAAAAAAGAAAAAGAAAAAAAAGAAAAATATAATTGAGAAGGGGAAAGGCTAGATCCACAAATCTACTAATATTGAAATGGGAAAAAGTAGGAGTAAAATGTTCATCTTTCAGAAGTCTTATCATTCACAAGGGCAAGAGAGAAGATAAACAAGGAAGATATAAGCATATACTCCATGAATAGAAAAATAAAATTCAGAAGTTTTGATGAAGATAGAAATAAAGGAGAAATAAATTAATACTCTTAGAGGAACATTAAACAAATGAATGTTTACTACAATTAAAAGATTTTATATAGTTGAGGAGAAGGAAGGGTCAAAGGCAGGGGGAATGAAAATATGCTAATAAATACAAAGTAAGAAGGAGGAGCTAACAGATTAAATTCAACGGACTCAATTTATATCAGGTAAACAAAAGTGATGGAAGTAGAGAGTCTATAAGAAATATTGGATTGAGTTAGTGTAACCAGGAGGAAAATGTTGACTTAAAAGAGGAAGTGGGGGGGGTGGGGGAAGGGGCGCATAGGTGGCGCAGTGAATAGAGCACCGGCCGTAGAGTCAGGACGACCTGAGTTCGAATCCAACCTCAGACACTTAACAAACACACACACACACACACACACACACACACACACACACTAGCCCTGTGACCTTGGGCAAGTCACTTAACCCCAACTGCCCTCCAAAAAAATAAGGCAAAAAAAAAAAAAAGAGTGACAAATACAAATCTTTACCAAAGGAATAGAAGAAGAAAAATGAAAACCTAACAATCATAATCTTAAGTATAAATGGATTATTTACCACTCCCAGTACTAACAAAGGAAAGAAAATGGAGAAATAAGCAAATAATCCCCGTGCCCCCATTTGATGCCTCATCACTTATATTTAACACAGGCAGACACACACAAAGAAAATGTGGGTAGGAGCAAAATATATCATATATGAGGTGATTCCAAAACAGCAAGAGTTAAATAATTTCTATCAGAAAAGATTTTTTTTTAATTCTCAATGTCAAAAGCATAAATTATGCTTAAAGTCACAATAGACTTTATTACACATGTTATTACACAGTATAGTTATTTAAATTATATTTGTCAAATGGCATAATACCCAAATTCATAGAGGAAAAATAATCAAGTTGCAAAAAAAAATAGTTAAAATATTAATTGTAGGAGAACTTAATGTTATTCTCTCAGAGATGGATAAGACTAAGAAAATGATGAAAAAACGAATACAGTGAACAAATTGTTTAAAAAGTTAGATTTATAGAATCTCCTTCATGGGGATATTGAGGAACATAAAGATAGATGGGGTTGGGGGGGAGGGAAGAGGGAGGGAGGGAGGGAGAGAGAGAGAGAGAGAGAGAGAGAGAGAGAGAGAGAGAGAGAGAGAGAATAAATATACATAGATAAGGTACAGGTATAAATAGATATATTTCTTATCACCTTATATACAGCATAGTTATAAAAATAGATATTGCTATGGCAGAGAATAACAACAAACATAAAAGAAAGAAATCTTAAAAATGTAGTTGATCAATTATAATGCAAAAAATTAGAAATTGGGGGCAGAGCCAAGATGGCGGAGTAGAAACAGCTCATCCAAGCCACTCTGCCCCCAGATTCCCCCCAAACTATGTAAAAGGGGACTCTGAACAACTTCTGGAGCCCCAGCACCCACAGGATGGCACAGAGAAGCTAGCCTCCCACTGAGGACAGACCAGCAGCCCTGCAGGAAGGAACAGCGCAGTGGTCTGAGACCTGGCAGTGCACTGCACGCAGAGCGCAGGAGCCGAGCCGAGCCCAGGTACCCCTGAGCCGAGGTTTTAGCCCCAGGGCAGAAGGGCCAGCAGACGACTGGAGGAACCCCGGAACACCAGGAGCTGTGGTGACTCCAGAATTATCAACATAGACATGCCTAGGACAAAGTAAGAGGTTAGTGTCCTATGGACTTTGGGGCCTGTATTTAGGGAATGCATCGGCTCCCTCCCCTGGGGGCTAGAAGCCCCTGAGGAGACACGCCATTTTGTAGTTTTCAGAGGCAGCTCCAGGTCCCAGCCTGCAAATTGTAGGGAGATCCAGCGATCAGTCTTGGGGGGTAATTGCTCTTGCTTTAACCTCCCTGGATCTGGATTGTAATCTAGGGTGGAATTCGTGGGTGGGTTTACAGCTTGCCAGAAACGGAAGTTATCCTCCCACACTTTCGGGATGAAAATTCCTCTCTCTGGCCTTAAAGCCATAGTGTGGCAACAAGCCCAAAAGTCAATTAATTAAGTGGCAACATGCCAAGGCAAAGGAAACAGAAAAATGCAACCCTAGACTCCTATTTTGGGGGCATAGAGCGGGAAAAGGACTGTGAGGTCAGAAGTCCTGCTCCAAAAGCCCCAGGGGAAAACATGAGCGGGTTGCAGGCCATAGAGGACCTTAAGAAGGACTTTAAAAATCAAATAAGAGAAGTGGAGGAAAAATTGGAAAGAGAAATGAGAAGGATGCAGGAAAAGTATGAAATGAGGGTCAACAGCCTGACTGAGGAAAACAGCACCTTAAAAAATAGACTAACTCAAATGGCAAAGGAGGCCCAAAAGGGCAATGAGGAGAAGAATGCCTTAAAAAGTCGAATTTGCCAGATGGAAAAAGAATCTCAAAAGTTCACTGAGGAGATTCATTCCTTCAGAGTTAGACTGGAGCAAATGGAAGCTAATGACTTTATGAGAAATCAAGATGCTGTTAAGCAGATCCAAACAAATGAAAGATTAGAAGGCAATGTGAAATATCTCATGGGAAAAACCACTGACCTGGAAAATAGATCCAGGAGAGACAATTTAAAAATTATTGGACTACCTGAAAGCCATGATCAAGGAAAGAACCTAGAAATCACCCTTCAAGAAATTCTCAAGGAAAACTGCCCTGATGTTTTAGATCCAGAGGGCAAAATAGAGGTTGAAAGAATCCACCGATCACCTCCTGAAAAAGATCCCAAAAAGAAAACTCCCAGGAATATTATAGCCAGGTTCCAGAATCCCCAGATCAAGGAGAAGATACTACAAGCAGCCAGGAAGAAACAATTTCAATATTGTGGAAACACAATCAGAATAGCCCAGGACCTGGCAGCTTCTACACTGAGGGATCGAAGGGCATGGAATATGATATTCCAGAGGGCAAAAGAACTGGGAATGAACCCAAGGGTCACCTACCCAGCAAAACTGACTATTTTGTTTCAGGCAGAAATATGGTCATTCAGTGGAATAGAGGACTTTCAAGCATTCTTGAGGAAAAAACCAGAACTGAATAGAAAATTTGACATCCAGACACAAGAAGGAAGAGATGCCTGAGAAGGTAATCAGGGAAAAGAAATCAAAAGGAACTTATCAAAGTTGAACTATTTACATTCCTATATGGAAAAGCAATAACTGTGACTGATGATATCTTTCTCACTATGAAAATAATGGAAGAAGGGTGTGTGGTCACATGAATACATATGTGAATGTGTGTGTATATGGTTACAGTTATATATGGATAGAGGGCATAGGTTGAATTTGTTGGGAAGGGAGAATACTCAAGGGATGAAATTATGAGGTGAGAGAGGAAAGTGGCAAGAGGAGATGGGGAGAGACAGGGTAGGGTAAACTATCTCATGTAGAAGAAGCAAGGGGAAGTGGTTGCAAGGGAGGAGGAGAATAGGAAGGCAAAAAAGGCAAAACCACATTCTCATTGAATTTGGTTCAGGGAGAGAATGACATACATACTAAATGGGATATCTTAACCTGCAGCAGAATAGGGGGAAGGGGGATGAGAGGAGGGATGATGAATGGGAGGGCATCCTTGGGGGGAGGGGAGGTTGGAAGTACCCACTATAGAAGAGGGATAGGATCATGTAGAGAATGGACCAGGTGGGGGGTGGGATGAGTGGGAGGGAATTATAAGCAGCCCTGTACAATATATCTACTATGATAATGTTTTGCATAGATAGACATGTACAACATATACTGAATTACTTATCTCCCCAGAGGGAATGGGTGACAAGGGAGGAAGGAAATGGATCTGAAATTCGAGGTCTTAACATTAAATGTTTCAAATATATATAAATACTATTATTAATACTCTTTTGCTTATAATTGGGAGACAAGATGTGCAGGCATTGGGATACAAAGATTCACCTTCCTCTAATGGAAAAGTCGAAGGGGCTTTGGGAGAAGGTATGGGAGAGAGCAGATTGAAGGAAGCGATATCTTGTGGGACTGCTATTCTGGGAGGTTGGGTAGGGGAATAATGGGGGGGAAATGATTGTAACTCAAAATCTGGCCGAAATGAATGATGTAAAACAGAAGTTAATAAAGCATTTGTTTAAAAAAAATAAAAAAAATTAGAAATCAATAAGAAACAGAAGCAGAAAATAAAAACCCATAAGATCATAAATAATGAGTGAACAAAAGAATTAGAGAAAAAAACAAATATATAAAAGAGAACAATTAACATGAGGCAGCATACCAAAATGCTTTATATACAGTCAAGATAATCCCCCATAGGAAAATGTCATATTTTTTTTTCTTCCTTTTTTTTGGGGGGGAAGGTAATTGGGGTTAAGTGACTTGCCCAAGGTCACACAGCTAATTTTGTGTGTGTGTGTGTGTGCGTGTGTGTGTGTGTGTGTGTGTGTGTGTGTGTGTTAAATGTCTGAAGCTGGATTTGAACTCAGGACCTCCTTACTCCAGGGCTGGTGCTCTATTTACTGCACCACCTAGCTGCCTGGAAAAATCTCATCTTTGAAAATATATCTTAACAAAATAGAAAATGTGGAATTAATTACCTTATCAAGGATTTTTTTAAAGAAACAGCATTTTTAAGAGATTAGGTTTTTAGCAGAATCTTATACTATATACCATAATCACTTCCAAACAGATAAAAGACCTAAAAAGGAAGTCAGATTGCAAAAAATTAGAGGACACTAGAAGAATGGATGTACCTTTCACAATTATGACTGGGGAGAGAATTCAAAAGGAAAATGGAAAAGTGACATAAACAACAAAATAGGTGATTATGACAGCAATAAAAATAAATCTTTTGCAAGAATGAAATTCACCTACAACAAGAAAAGAAGCTATTATTTTAATTGTTATCAAGTATCTTTCATAAAAGTCTTATATAAGGAATTGACACAAATACAGTCCAACAACCATTCCCCAATAGGTAACTGTCCAATGGATATGATTAGCTTCCAAAGGGAAAAAAAAGTCTTCTGATAAAATTCATATGAAACATTGCTTCAAACACTAATAATAAGAGAACCATAGGCTTAAAGATTTGCACAAAGACGCATGACTTTTTTTCCAAATGAATTGTTCTTCAATATTGTACATATGCTCATCAAGTTCAAAGTACTATACTGTGTGTTGCATGATGAGATCATAGATTTAGAACCAGAAGGGACCTAATAAATTATCTTAAATTACCCCTTCATTTTCTAAATAAGGAAACTGAAGCCCTAAGTATTGAAATCCAAGGTCACACAGAAACTAAGTCACAGAGCTAAGATTCAAACTCAGGCACTGTGACTTCAAATTCAAACTCAAGTTTCCATTATTTCATTCTTCGTAAAGTTTTCATTTCATATCTGGAAGAGACGATCTTGTCCAAGTGTTTTATTTTACAGTTGAAGAAAGTGTCTTGACAAAGTCATAAAATTAACTTATGGCTAAGACAGGACTAGAACTCAGATTTCCTGACTCTATTCAGTGTTCTTTCCCCTCTGTGATACTAGTCCTTAATCATGCATTCACAAATTAATTTTCCTCCTACATATACAATTTTGCATTTTTTCTTAGCTTCATCCTATTTTTTTTTAACTTCAATCCATTGATGGTGCCCTTCCTTGCTTGTGTTACCCACTCACACTTCCATGGCCTCAGAATCCATCTGAGATGGCTAGATAGTTGGAAGACCCACTGCCACTAGACACACCCCTGCTTCATTCCCACTTTACCCCCTTCTACCAGATAGAACTCTCAGAACCCAGCTGAGTGGCTACACTATTTACGAGATTTAGATATATAGGAGTCACTAATCCTATTTCTTTCAGAGAAACTATATCATCTGCCCTCTTAAATTCTTCATGTCTTATCACCTGCCTTATCTTTATAGCCTGAAAATATCTGACGTTATCATCTAACCTGTTGACCTAACCAAAGTGCTTTTGAGCCTTGCTGTTTGCCTTGCTTCTGAACTCTTAGGATTGTAGGACTTTTCCATCTTGTCTGCTGGAGAATTTTCTATTATTTATGGTCTTCCCCAATTAGAGTGTGACTCAGTGAGAGCAAGGAATATCTGGCTTTTCCTGTTTGTGTATTCAGTAGTAAATACAGTGCTTGTTACATAGTAAGTTCCCAATAAATTTTTTTCATTTACTCATTAATCTATTTATCTAGGTTTTCATTAATTCTTCTCTTTCAACAGGCCATTCATTTTCTACCATACATTCATTAACTTATCTCAACCAGGATGATTCTTAATTTCTTAAGTCAGTTATCACCAACAAAAATGTTTATAACTGTGGGGCCAAGCTGGATATAAATAGAATATCACTTTTATCGTTCAACAGCATTTCATTGTTTGACAGCAAATTTATATCTTTGATCTATATCTCCTGTAGGGATACAGAGACCTGAAAGTGAGAAGCAAACCCAGTTTTTGCTCTTTGTTGGTATTGTAAGTAATGTAAATTATGCAAGTTTAAGGGAGATTATCAACTCTTTTGTGATCCAACCTCTTTTCTGGCTGGGGTAGGGGATTCAACCATAGAGTAATACAATAAATTTAATCTGATTATGTAGACTCAAAGGGGATGGGGCTGATCAATGGTGGCTTACTTCATTTTCTAGCAAACTCAAGTTCTTTCTCTTTTCTTGGATCATACCATCCAAGGTACTACTTTAAATTATTGCTGACTTAAGGTAGTAAATATAAGGCCTTTGGAAAAGTGAAGGCCCACTAGATAAGGAAGAAAGTTGGTTTAACAATCTTTGTTTTCTGTCATGTGAATAAAATCTATCCTATACACAATGTGTCATTACCTGGGTGCTTACATGAGAACCAAGGGCCCTTTTCCTTTTCTTGTGGTGAACTAAATATGAACTAAATGCTAATGTTTGCAGGGGAAATCCTGGGGAGATACAAAAACTAGAGAGAAATACTTAGATATTTATTGAGAAACCCTTATGAATGAAGAGCTTTGGTAATGAGCCAAGGATTACAATTATACTTTCTTAATTTATTAGTGAGTGCATTATATAGAACCTATTCAGAAGTTTTCTTCAAATACAGAACTGCTCTATCATTTTCCTTGATACACTAAAGCTAAGAAGTTCAATTTTACAACAGAAGCTTTCAGAAAGCTTGCTATTTGTGTCCTTCATACTACCCGTTTTGCTGTGCCTATAATTCATACCCTGGATCTAGAATATTCCAGAAAGACTGAAGTACAGAGGAAATTTTATTTTATTGGATTTGAAACATCATTGTAGCCTATTCCTCTCCACTTTATATCTATTGAAAATTTGATCAGCCTATCATTTATGCCTTCCTTCAAGTCATTGATTACAATGTTTAACAGAATAGAATCAAGGACAGGATGATGGTATTAACTACTAAAGCATTGTTCTTTAAGATGAGGCCAATGTGTGGCAGAGGCCTGTGGACAAAATACATATATATTATATACCTCTGCTGTTCTCCACACCCCACTTATACTATCCATGCCCAGTGAAGCCTGCAGCATACATTCAAATGTATACCACCCCCCCCCACCACCCCCCACAAAAACCCCAACAAACACCAACCCCCACCCCACACCACCCCAGCATTCTATTTCTTAGAGAGGTGAATAGGCAGTCATTTTCTATCCTGTCCTGGTTCATGCTCCTGCCTATACTCAATGTAAGCAACTTCACATTGCCAGTCATTAATAACTCCCCAAGCATATGAGCAAATATAAAGGTGTGTAGATAGTCATAACACCTAGCCTCCCCCTGCACTATTATAACAGCAAGCAAAATAGGATTTTTTGCTATTTTTCTGGATTGAGTTTTAGTTAATCAAGTGCCTTTCAGGCTTGACTTTGATTGTATCAAGAGTCTCTGATTGGAAACAGTATACTGCCCTTAAGAGGCCTAAGGGAGTATGAATATCTCCCCTGCCCCTTAATAGGCCAACTGTAATCACACAGGAGCCAACAGTAGGAAGAACTTGCAAAAAAGGTGGAACAGGAAGGAGTAGATATGAACGTGAGCATTTAGAAGCAGGAAGAACTGAGAGAAAGAATGTTTGTGATGTTGGTGCTCTGTTGATCTGTGTTACTTTCTCAGAAAGAAGCCCTGTCTGTTGTTCTGTATTGGTTTCTCAGACAGAAAGTGAATTGAGATGATAGCACTGGTAATGTGTGTAAGTATTATTGCAGCCCTGTTTAGCTTGGTTTTCCTAGAAACAGAAACTGAGAAGAACTTGGAGTGTAGCAGTCCTAGGGTGCTGAGATATGGAACAGGAACAGAGAGTCTATGTGTGAACCCAGATGAGTTGGAAGCAGTCAACCAGTGGAGGCCAACCTTGAGTCAAGATGAAAGAGGACTTTACTTAGATACTCGGTATTGATTGAAGAGACTGTAACTTCCTATGACCTAGGGGTGGATGGTGTTTGTATTTTCTGCTACCCCTTAAAGATGACTATAAGATATACTGAATGATATGTTTTGTTTAAGACTATGTGGCCTCCTTAGTAATAAGTTGTTATGCTATGTTGTCATGAATATTATGCTTTAATTTCTTGAATGTTACCCTTTAGTTTATTGCTGAATAAATAGAGAGTTCATTATACTATGTGATTAGGCCCTTAAAGTTATTCACAGCAGCAATCCTCAGGAGAGCTGCTGTGATTGACTTTACAACAATATACACATAGATCCCTGTTCTCCATTCCCAGGCCCAACCATAGCATCAGCAGTGTGCACTTCAGACCAAGCTTCATGGCTAATGACAAACAATCTCTTTGTTGCTTTTTGAGTTCTCTGCTCCCTCCTAACAGAATTAGTGTTACTCAGATGGGACCTGAGAGGGAGTGAGGTAGGGAGACCCTAAGAGGAGATGACATGACTGTAAGAAAAGGCAACAGCAGCCAGCAAGTGGAGAAGAAAGATAGGGGTGGCTGCTTATGCCAGTGGTCTTAGGGCTCAAGTGAAAACACACAAAACTCTCTCAAATCTACAGTCTTCATTCCAAGTAGACTACCTTCCTTCCCAACACATAAGGTGATTAGAAGCAAGTTAGGGTCAACCACTAGCAGGAAACCAGGGCCTCTATACTCACTTTTCTCAGTTGCTCTGCCAAAGCCCCCTTTTCTTTCTACCAGGAACAGTCACCCTTTCATCTAGAACCATGCTTCTAGTTACCATGTCCCAGCCATCACTGACATTGGGCAAGATAGAAATTTACTAGAGGGATTTCAACAAAATCCTTTGCATGATGAATGGATAGGACTGAGAAGTAGGTTCCATGATTTAGGAAGTCTAGCTAACAATGTGCTTCTTCCACTTTGAACCTATGTATCTTTGTGAGGTATTGTCTATCAGCTATGACAGTTGTTTGTTAGAGCCCTTTAAGACTTCACCCGAACTCTGAGAACTCACGGAAAACTCAGGCAAATGACAGAGCAACTCAGGCTGGGTTGGAGGCACCTGAGCGTGTGTCCTGCCCCGTGATTGTGGGGTATTGAGCATGCGCTGCTAACAGGGGAGCACTCCCCTCCTGTGAGGAGCCTGCTGCTGAGGCACATGGGGGAACAGGGGTGGGGGAAGAAGATAAAAGGAAGGAGGTGAGGTGAAAGAGGAGAAGAGGGGATTGTGAACGAGAAAGAGATTAAACGGCTAGATACATTATATCTTGGTGTCAGGACTCCTTTGTCTGTTTGGGAGGAGCAGGCTCCCCCGAGGGGTTCATGGGGGCGAACCGGCGGTCATAGTGGGGCGACCGGGAAAGGAACTCTCCGAGGGGTCGTGGTGGAGCAACCAGAATCGTGGAAGGCGATCAGAGAGTCGTAGAAGTAAGTTTGGTGTCAGCCCAGTAAGGCAGGTCCTTACAGTTGTTAAAACTAAATATCAAAATAAACTGAACATAGAACCAAACCTTTGACTTTTTCTATCACAGTGTTAAATAAAATATGTTGAAATAGCGAAATATATTGTTCTAACTAAAAATATGAAAAATATTTTAAAGTGTTTTAAAATAATATTTACTTTAGTTTTATCTCACCATTTTCAATTTTTACATGCATTATAATATAAATAATAGATTTATGTAGTGGTAAATGGACATAATTTACAATTATATATGTGTGTATATATACATATATTTACATATGTGTGCATGCATATATTAGGACATATACTCAATTTATTTATTTATTTTTACTGATCAAAAAAGTTTCGAGTCCACTACACTAGAGAACTATCTTATGTTTGCCATTTGTCTAGTTAACCGCACTCCTTTGGTAATGCCATTTAAACACTTAGTATACACTTGATTAAAGTGCCACACCATTCACTTTCTCCATTTTATCCACAAAGATTTTAGGAGAGATTTCGTCAAAATACTGCTGAACCCATAGCTATGCCATATTTACAGAATTCTTTGGATCTATTAGTCTTGTAACTCTTACCATTTACTTAGAAGAGTAACTTTATCATCATGCTCCTAATGGTGGTAGCCCCGAGAATGAATCCTTAAGATGTACCCATAGATAGTAATACATAAGGACGTTTGACACCAAGTTGGCCTAAATTCATGGAGCAGCATTACAACCCCAGTAGGGATTTAACACTGACCAAAGTTGGAAGTTAAGGATTATTCAGAAAGGTAAGATAAACTTGCCTTTTTATTTCTAAAAAAGCTTGCTTTATAAGTCTTTTTTTTAAGTGTTTGTCCATGTTGTTTAAGTTTATATTTTCTAATGAATATTTATATTTTTATAATATAATAATGAACAGTTTATGGTTATTATGTGGTTTGGACATAAATTTTATTAAATTATTTGCTTACAAAGGTGCCAGTGAAGTCTAATTACAGGTAATGATCCTATAACAAAAACAGTTTCTTCAGTTCTGCAAGAAACAAAGACAAGGCCTTAATATTACAACAGACTTCATTTCTTTTTATATGTTGTGTTCACAACAAATTTAAGGGACCACCAATGAGGATCATATAGATCAATCAATGGCCTGAATCGGAAGAGATTTGGTTTGCACCACCCATGATCATACCAGTACTTCCTGGTACCTATGTTTCTTCTCAGATAGGGAATGCCTACCTGAGAAAAGAAATGAGAGAGCTTAGGATGGAGCTTTGGATGACACTCCTCATTATTTAGTATTACATGGATGAAGATTGAGCAAAGAAAACTGAAAAGGAGCGGTCAGACAAGTAGGTAGAAAAAGAAGAGAGAACAGTCAAGAAAATCTAGAGGGGATGGAATAACCAGGAGGAGAAAGTAGTCAACAGTGTCAAATGTTGCAGAAGTCAACAAGGTTGAGAAATGAGAAAATGCAATTAGATTGATGTACTTAGATTGTAATGCACTTGATTCTTAAAGTAAATAATTTCTATTAGGTCCTAAGATCTACCCAGTGACATGAAAATGAAAATATTTATATATTCTAATGGGTCCATGATCTCATCACGGTGGGGTTTCTCTCCAAGATGCTGGGGGATAACAAACCATTTATGAAAGTTCCAAGAGATTTTCAAATTTTAGTAGAGGTCTGGGAAGGTATAAATGATTCAAGTTCATTCCTTTTCTCAAAATATGAGTAGCATATTCCTACAGGTTGCACAGACAACTGGCATATATAGCAAATATCTTAGCCCAATATATCTAGCAAACCCTATTCATACTTTGCTTGACACTTTGGCCATCTTCTCACTATCCACCCTGAGGCTATACAGGTATACTTCTTTTTGACTTACAGTTCTGGAGCCATAATGAAATCTGTCATTGCTACTGAAAAGGGTATGGCATTCATTTGTTTTGCTTTCTACAAAAAACCTTCTCTGTTAGTTCCAGTGTGTTCCCTCTCTTACTTATTTCCTATTTATCCAATATACAACTTGTTTTCCATATATTTGTTTACCTGTTGTCTCCTTCTATTAGACTGTAAGTTCCTTGAGGCCATGGACTTTTGCTTCTTTTTGTATTCCTAGCATTTAGTACAGTGCCTAGCACATAATAGGTACTTAATATTTATTGAAAGAATGAATAAGTTCTTACCAAATTGTTTGATGTCCCCTATACATGCCATTCTATCCTCTACCTCTATTCTTCAAGTAATTTATCTCCATGCATGAAACACCCTTTTACTTCCTGGAGGCTCAGCACCACCCACAAAAGGCCTTTCCTCATTCCCTCAAGCTTTAGTGTTTTCACCTCCTAAACTTTTAAATAATTTTGTATTTCCTCATCTCTGTTCATATCATCTCTCCTACTACACCACCTCACCCTACCCCCATATAAGCTCCATGAGGGCAGGAGATGTTTCATTTTTGTCCCTATATCTAGTCCAAAAGCTGATATATAATAAGCTTATATATATAATATTATATAATATAATATATAGCATATATTATAATATATTAATTATATATTACAGATCAACAACATATAATATATTACATATTATATGTTAATAATATATAATAATTGATGAATGCTTAGTGAATTGAATTAAATAACTTGATCAGGGTCACAGAGTTAATAAATGTCAGGATTCAAACTGAGATCTTCTACCACCACGGGCAGTTCTTTTAACCCCAGAACCAGTATTTCTTCCTGTATTACCTGTTTAGTGGTTTACAAACTCCTTAGGATTTTTCCACAATGGTCTAAGGAACTCACACTAAAAATTATTTAATGGTATCTTAAGCAGTAAATAATTGTAAAGAGTAATATGAATAGTACCTTAAATTACCCTGGGGGTTCACATTTTGTTGTAGTTGTTATTTTAAGGATTTTAAGACATTGGGAACCACAATTACCTCTATCCCCTCTCACCAAGAGCATAAGTAAGGTAGAAAACAATTGTCAAGGGCTTCCAGAATTCTGAACAGATGCCACCTGCTCTGCCCTTCAGGTTTTTCAGAACCACCTCTCCAAACCCTTTTTAGCCTGTTGAGTTGTTTTTGATGTTATGGTCTAAGGTGGAAATCTTGTGTATTCCTGACTAGTGCCCCCTCCCAAAAAAAATCTATTTAAAGCAGTTGTTTCTCAAGAGGATTCAACAAAGAAAAGTCTGGCTTTCTGGGTGACAGGCCATATGTAAAAGTGATCTCAGAAAGCAGCTTGGAGTTTACTTTGGCTTTTGCTCTCTGTGCCTACTCAAAAATAAATAAATTCAATTCAACAAATTTGGAAATATGAATTTTCCAAAGCATTAAGAGGGAGAGAGGCAAGTCAGGTCAGGCCAAGCCTATTTGTAGGTCAGTAAGTGAGGCTAATTCTAACTTGGCTCAGCACAATCTCCACCACAGAGTGTTCAAAAATGCTTGGAATTTCTATTTAAGGGTCAGTGTTAAAAGAAAAGCAAGCGCCCAGTTTGAACTCTGTGTTTCAGAACTGCATCTTAAAAAAACAGTGTAGGAACTAGAAACCTCTATGTGAGGGATGGAGGGGAGGGACAGAGAAGAGGCTAGACAGAGAGAAAGTTTAGAAGGAACCGTGTAAAGGATGCTATGCAAGGCTTGAAGACTGTTTTTCATTTTAAAAAAAAGGAGAATTGTAGGTTTAAGATGAATTTTCAGATTTGTTAACTTTAAATTTTTATTTTTATTTATGGGAATAATAAAACATGCTCAGACTTTTAAGGCATCAAGGGTTGCTGCTTTCAAAAACAATTCTGAATGTGTGGATTTTAATAGTTTTTATTCTTTCCTTCTTCACTTCTTCCTTCCTTTCCTTCCTCTTTCCTTATTTCCTTCTTTCCTTCCCCCCTTCCTTCCTCTCTTCCTTCCTTCCTTCCTTCCTTCCTTCCTTCCTTCCTTCCTTCCTTCCTTCCTTCCTTCCTCCCTTCCATCCTTCTTTCCTTCATCTGAGTAGCTATTATTAATAATAAATGACACAAAGGGCATCATAAGATTTGTAAAGTACTTCACATACATTACCTCCACTAATAGTCACAACAACTCTCTTAGGATATTATTATACCTATTTGACAGATGAGGAAACTAGAGAAAGATCAAATTATTTTTCCAGGGTCACACAGATTCAAATTCAGATTTTCTTGACTCTAAGTCTACAGCTCTATTATATCACCTCCCACCCTTTAGTATTTCCTTAGCCCCATATGGCTCTTCTCCCAAGTGCAACACAAAATATTCTCCTAAAATAAATGACATCTATCTATCCATCTATCTATATCAATCAATCTATCTATCTATATCTATATATATGATCTCTGTTTATGGGGAAAGGATGTCTCATAGCCGATGACTTTCTCTTCTCACCCTATTACTATCACTAGGGACAACAATCAAATGCCTTAATGATAACAAAACATCCGTGCAGTAATATTGATATCTGTTGTAATCACTGGCATTTGGGTTTGTCAATTGTCAGTATTTGCCTTGGATCAGGTAGCTTGGTGCTAATGCAGCAGAAGGTCACCAGATGAAGGGGCTGATAGCAGAAAGGGACTATTCTACTTAGCATGCACAGAGGATTACTTTTTCAGTCGTCCTAGAGCTAATCTTTCAAGTTGTCCTTTTTTGACTTTCTCAGTTTAATCAGTTTAATCTAATCTTCCCTCTTTTCTGATTACAAGGATTTTCTGTAGAAACCTTGCCTTCACAATAAAGACCATGTGGCTATTTACTCTTCTATTGATTCCAACATCTCTGTTCCTCTACCAATAAGCCAATGGGAGTGAGGAGGGGGAGGTTGGTGAAGGAGGAGAAAGGGAAGAGAGGGATTCTTTCAATGCCTTGTTTGCAGGAAAGTCATGTACTCTAGGTTGCCTGGGGAATTAAAATACTTCTTAAAAGCACTGAAATAAGAAATGACAGTCAAATTGGGAAGTCTCAGTGGAGATTAAAATTAGTAAGAGGCAACTATAAAAACAACAGCCCTCTTCCATGGACACACACCCCCTACACACACACACACACACACACACACACACACACACACACACACACACACGGACTTGCTGAATAGAAAAGGCAGTGAGGAGAGACTTAGGTTAACTCCACTATTTAGGCCAACTCTAAATATGCCATTTAGGCAAAATTCAAGATGGGAAGCTGCTGGGTAAGGATGTAAAGCTCCACCCAAGGGAATAACTGTGTGTTCAACTTTCCCTATTGTACATGCAATTAAAATGACCCTTAATGTTTGGGGGAATGGCAGGGATGCTGAGCTACCTCTGGCTCTATCAAGTCATTAATTTTGCCACATGATTTAATCACCAAATAATTCTATAGAATATAAGTGAAGGCAGAATGTGCCTCTTTTTTTCCTTTTCCACAGGAAGGAACTAAGCATCATTTTCAAACTCTCTCTGCCCACCCTTGAACAATGAGATCAGATAAGTAAGGCAAGTAAGAGAAATTAACACCGAAACTCAAAAATGTTGGAGGTGCAGAGTATATTAGTTTTCATGTTGTGAAATATATTTCCATTTTCCCTCTTCTAGGAAAAACAATGAGGTCCTAAATTTGTATTAATTTAGGGATTGTAAAGGAAGAGAAAACAATCACACTTGATTCTTAAGATCATCAGATCACAAAGTGAAGAAGGAATAAAAATTATTCCACAAAGGATCCAGATGCTTTCTCTTTGATTTCTGATTGGAGGTAAACTCTGGCCCTATAAAACCTGCCCTATTCCCTGTCACACACATCCAATGAATAATTTGCTTGGTCTTCAAGCTAATAATAAACTATACACATGAAAAGAATATCTGTTTCAAGAATTCTGAAGTTAGAGGGATCATTTGTCTGTTTTATCAGTCTTTTTGATTATTTTCCCCTCAGTTTATGTCTTTGGCTCTTCATTGATCAGATATATGCAAAATAAGTAAGACACTGGGTTGAGGAAGATATTGAGAGAATGATTCCTCCCTCCACCTGCCAAAAAAAAATTGAATCTTTTTTTACTCTGAAATGATTCAGCTTGATATACAACACCCAACTTCATTTTGCAAGCATGTGTTTTCCTTTCTCTTCACATGGAAGTCTTTGGTTCACTGGGGTTTACATGCTTAATGACAATGTGGTGGAGTTAACCCAAGAGAACAATGCATCCCATTAATCTGCCTCATGCTTAATTGGTAACTACTGTATGGGGCTGGCATTTCAAACACAGATTGTAAATGTACTTGAATTAGTTACTGTTTAATTGATACAACTGGCACCCGTCCTAGAACTAACATGCAGATACTGTAAAAAAGAGAGACGAATGAAGAGAGAGAAAGAAAAAAAAGATGTGATTGTGATTCATCCTTTATATATTTATATCAGCTATGGATTGGAAATTGTATATTTTTTTTCAGATTGCATTAGCAAGAAATAGACCCAGGCTGTCTGGTGAGAAATAACCATCCTGCTTTTTTGATATAACTGGGATAGTGGCACTTATTCCTCTTTTTTTTTTTCTGTTTCTTGAGGCTGGCCTTTCCTCCTCCAGCAATGGTAATGAATGGTAATGAATGAGGGTGGAGGTTGGGAGATTTTTGTAAGAAAAAAATGAGATCCCAAGCTTCAGAGTGGCAATAGGACCAATCAGTAATATCATAGGGAACTAGAAAGAGTCCAGAGTTAATAGCTACCATCTTGACCATCCATCTACACTAATTTCATCCTGGTATTCACTCCTGTCAGAATTCTTTTCAGAGATGTAAAACCTATAGCTTTATTTTTTTGGTTCTTCCTTCGGAATATAGTCCCTAGGCTAATTCTCTCCTCCCATCCATTCATAGAGTCCCCACTTTCTTCCAAAGTTCCTATGCCCCCTGCAACACAAGACCTGTTCTTAATTTCCCTCCTCACCCCCAGTTAGTAGCACTCTCCTCTTCTTGAAATTACTTTTGTATTTACTTACTCCTCAGTCAGTCAACAACAGCCAAAAGGCATTTTATTGAGCTCTTAATATGTGTCAGGCACTATGGTAAACTAGGATTCAAAAAAAAGGCAAAGACATTTCTCCAACCTCAAGGAACTCACATTCAAATGAGGATAAAAACATGCAATAACTATGTTCTCTACACAGTATAAATGGATGATAATTTTAGAAGGAAAGAACGAGAAGCAGAAGGAATTGGGAAGGCCTCCCACAGAAGGTGGGATATGAAGTGATGTTTGAAAGAATCTGGGGAAAGTAGGAGTCAGAAGTGAGGAGGCAGAGGGTTCCATAGCAAGTCATGTGTGAGGAAAAGCAAGTAGTCCTGTATAGCTGGATCAGAGAGTTTGTGAAAGGGAGTAAAGTATTAATTAACAAGACTAGTAAGGAATGTCTCTAAATGACAAAGCATTTTATATTTTATCCTGGAGGCTATTGTTCTTTGTCCAACAGAAGAGGACCATGACATCAGGAAGATGGTTTCATGACTTGGAAATGAATTGGATTTAAGTGAGGAAGGATTATGCAGTCACCAGCCTCACTTTTTCCTTTGGAACTGTCTGGGTCCAATGGCAAGAGAGAGACCAAGACGACTGGAAGTGTCACCCAATATGCTGAGGCAAAAGGGAGCTGCTGGAGTATATTGGGGAGAAAGGATTGACATGTACAGACCTTTTTTTTAGGCAAATTTTCACTTTGACACTGAAGGGAGGATGAATTGGAGTGGAAAGAGATGCTGCTGCTAGAACAATTAGGAGACTATTGCAATAACCTAGCCAAGCATTGACAAGGGCTTGTACAGGGGTGGAAGCTGTACAAAGGAGACGTAAATGAGAGATGTTATAAAGGTTAAAATGATCAGATTTATCAACATATTGGATATGTGGGGTGAATACAAGCTTGGAATGGAGGATAATATTGAGGTTGCAAGCCTAGGTGATTGGAAAAATGGCAGTGTCTTTGATAGTAATAGGGAAGTTGTAGTCCACAATAGCATGTAAGCTCCTAGAGAGCTTTGTATATCTGTTATCACCAGCTGCTAGCATAGTCCCTGATACATATGATCTTAATAAACCACTTAAAAATAGACCTCTTAATAAATGTTTATTGAATTGAATGCATAGAAAATATGATGTTGCTATATATTGTTTCTTGGTAACAAAAAGATACTTCACTCAGTAGGTTTAAAAACAACTTTATATGCTTTTCAACAACACGAATTCTTCTACTCACATTAAGATTATATAAGAGTCCATTATAGCTGTGTAATTTTGTTTGATAATACTCTGAATATAGCATAAAGTGAAACAAAGAACAGGGAGTCATACAAAAGCTGTTTGCCAGTATCATCAAGGATGTCCACTGAAATGTCAAAATATAAGAAGGATCTGCTATTGATGCCAAGGTTCTCCCAGGGCTCCATTTTGTGAATGATGCTATTTTGGTTGCATCAAGGCTTTGAACTTAAAGGATTTTGTTGATGAGAATCATAGCCACTATAAAAAACTGGCCTACCAGTTTTTAGACGGCAGTTGGGGTTAAGTGACTTGCCCGAGGTCACATGGCTAGTTGTGTGTGTGTGTGTGTGTGTGTGTGTGTGTGTGTGTGTGTGTGTGTGAAGTGTCTGAGGCCAGATTTGAATTTAAGTACTCCTGACTCCAGGACCGGTGCTCTATTCATTGCGCCACCTAGCCTCCCCAATTCACTTTATCTTTGAATACCTCAGGCAACTATAAATCAAAGAGCAATTTTAAACCTGCGCTGGTAAAGGTAATTTTTTTTTCATGGTGATTTTCCTATTCCAATAAAATCACAGATCCAAATCCTTCCCTCCTTACCAAAATAAAAACAGTACTACACATGGACAGAAGCCCAAAATTGAATAGCCACAAAGAGTTTAGAGCTAAGAGATATCAAGCGTTATGTAGGGAATTGTATGGTGTTCTCAATGATCTCAAGCTGCTGCCTGACATGACAGGCCATATTTTTAATACTCTCATGGTGATATGGCTATCTCTATATATGACAATATGGCTATAAATTATAGAACATTGTGATCTCAAAAGAATCAAAATTGCAAGTGACAAACATCAATGGAAAGACACATGGTGGGTATCATCAGGCTGCAGGATATCACCAACAACCTGTACCCAAGAAGTGCTGCTAGAAAATGAACTAAGAGATTTGAAAAGGGATTGAGTCAGGAATCATATGAGAGCTGGGAATCAAAGGTTATGCCGATCTACATAATATTAAAAGGCCAAGAAGATGGGCTTTAGTGTGGTGGGTAAAGCATGGTAGGTAAAGTAGATCCTCTTTGGAGGGCTTATGGAAGGATATGGACAATAGTCCCAGAGTAGATTAGAAGAATGGACGATTATTTGTCCCAGTGAATGGGGTGGGTGGGACACACATCAATTAGATATATATCCCATATTCCAATAAAACCATTCTATTTTCAGTTCTCTGTGCTTGGCAGTCTGTCTCCTGCCTCTGAACTCATCAAGAATGCTTTCCCTCTTCACCTGTCCCTCTTTGGAATCCTTAGCTCTACTCCATGCCCAGTGCTACTTTCTGCAAGGCGGTCTTTCTTTCTCCCCTTGCTCTAAGTGCTTCTTCAATCCCTAAATGCCCCTTCAGGAAATTACTTTGTCTTTATTTGGTATATATTCTGTATTTATTTATCTGTGTGCATGCAGTTTGTGTCCAGTGAAATATATATAAGCATATATAAGCTCCTTGGGGGCAGAGATAATTTTTGTTTTTGTCTTCATATTCCAAGTGCCTAGCATAGTGCTTGACAAAGAGTAGGCTTATTAAATTGAATGAATTTGACTTTAGAAAGCCCAAATTTTGTGTAGGCAGTCATTTAAGGTTATTTGCAAAACCATTTCACCCTCAGTTCTTTAAAAACCTCTGACCGTCTCTCTCACCCCCAACCCCCAACTCTCACTATTGAGCAAAAATCTATACAACCAGTTTGTAAGCAATAACACTTTTTTCTAGCCAGTTTGCACTAATCCATAAAAAGAGCAAATTATTCAATCATACTGGTGAACTTGATAAAAGTCACACCTCCTGGTGTTTTGCTTTTGAGAATAAAAGCAACCCTTTATTTTGGAGGAAGACATCTTGATATACTGATTGCCCTTCCCTTGGCCTTGTTACAAAATGTCTTCCTTGTGCCTTCACTCATCACCAATTCCTTCTAACCATCAATAGATTGAAATTAGAAGTCAGTTTGAATTGAGTATGTAATTGTAAATTTTTAATTCTACACTTAAAAGTGAATTCAGTCTTTTGGTTTAATAGTATTGTATGAGTATTGTCATAATATTGCATATTATGGACCATTATGAGTTAGGTTTTTTTTTCTCATTTTCCTTGATACATAAGATAATTTTAAAATTATTTAAAATTTTAAAAATTAATTTTCTCCTAAAAAAATCCAATTACATTTTTCTAGGAGAAAAAACAATTAATACAAGAATGTTAATACAAAAATGTTTTTTCTAAGAGTTATTTTTTCGTATGGATATATGTCTTTCCTAAACAATTAGACTTTAAACTCCTTGAAGGTTGGACAGTGATATGTACATAAACGCACACACACACATACACACACATGCAAATATAAATACATACATATATAAGCACATATATATGCACATATACATGTATTTTCAGTCTCCCACAGTAGCTAATATGATGCTTTGAACATAGCATACATTGATTTGCTTTTTTATGTATCAGTGCATATTGACTGGGGAAAAAGTTTAATTGCTTACAAACTGGTTGTATAGATTTTTGCTCAATGGTGGGAGTTTGGAGGGTAGGGGTAGGAGAGATGTGTAGAGATTTAAAAGAGCCAAAATTGGAATGTTTCTGCAAATAACCCTAAATTCTGGACTGTATAAAATCTTTACTTTCTAAAATCAATGAATATGTATTTATTATACATGTACTGGATAAACTAATGTAACAATACATTTCGTTCAAAGTGGTGGGCATGACTTAGGAGAACAGCCCTCAGTATCTCATTCCCCAAGATGCTTGGGTGCCCAGGAAGAATTTCTCTTCACTACATTTACTAGGAGGCTCTTTTTATGGATTAGCAGTGTCATCAGGCAAAAAAAAAAAAAAATTGATAGGGCAACATCTGTAGCCGAGAGTCATGGCACAAACCTGTAATCCCTGCTCCTGGAGCAGCCGAGGATGACTGGTCTCTTGAGCTATAGAGTTTGGAGCTAGATGAGGCTAAGCCTGCTCAATAAAATCAAGCATTAATATAGTAAGCTCCAGGGAGTGGGAGGAGTGAGGTGAGGGGTACTAGGTTGCCTAAGAAGTCAAGGGGCCCAGATTCAGAATGGAACAGGTTTGGTGGAACCAAGGTGGCTAAGTGTTAGGAATAAATGCAACTGAATTCCTATCCACAAAACTCCTCTAAACAGATCTTCAAAATGTACTAAAGTGAATCCTGATAGAGCAATCTAAAAATAGTCACATTGGGGGGAGGAGCCAAGATGGCGGAAAGGAAGCAGTAACCTCGCTGAGCTCACTTAAGTCTCTATAATGAATGTGAGCGGATTCCGGAGCGTGGCAGAGTCCAGCCCAGGAGGTCATCCAGTTTGTCCGGACAGGACAAGAGCAGAGCGCATGCGGTCTGCACAGCTCAAACCTAAGAGCAGACAAGCAGACTATACCAGAGAGAGAAAAAGCCCCGGCCTGCAGACTTACCAAGGACGAATCTCAGTCATCTCCCCTTCATCTCATGAATGGACTGGAGAGGTCATTGGAGCCAGGTAGGAGAGTCGGGCCCCCCAGGGGAGAGATCGGCTTCTCTGCTGCATTTGGCCCCTAGCCTGGAAGGCTAGAGACTGCCTGCCTATATAATACAGGGGCTGGAATGGCAAAGTAAATTCTAGCTGCTCCATTCCTCCCATCCCTCCTTCATGAAGCAGAAAACCCAAAGATAAGTCTCCCACCCAGACTGAAATCCCAAGCTAATGGAAATAGCCCCAGGCTTGAGAGTCTCCAAGAAGGGGTGTAACTGAGACAGCCAGGAGTCTGAAGAGAAGAGAGGAAGGGGTCCCAACATGCCCCACCTTACCTCACCAACAAAAGCCTACTTATAGCCCAGGGGTATAGAGGCAGAAATCTGAAGTGGACAGACTCAGCCCCACCTACACATCTACATTCCTCACTGACTTCTCTGACTTAGCCATAAACTAGCCACCAAAGTCAAGGAACAGGCCCTAAACTCACAGCCTGAGAAACTAAGAAACAGGAAGTCACAATGGGAAAGAAGGAAGCTGAGAAGGAGAAGGGGAATGCAAGAAAGTCTATTCGAGCCTACTATGCAGGGCATGAACAACCAAATACACAGGACAATATAGACTCTCTACCCACACCTGAGACCACAGAAGGAAACATGATCTGGTCTCAAGCCCAAATAGCATTCCTGGAGGAGCTTAAGAAAAATTTTAAAGACCAAATCAGGGAGGCAGTGACCAACTTGGAAAAATGTCTCAGTGAAGTAATTGGAGAAAATACCTCCCTAAAAAAGGAACTTCAAAAACTAACTGAAGACCATAATTCGCTAAAAATTAGAAACAATCAAACTGAAACTCAGAACTCTATGATGCAGCAAGAGTCAATCAAACAAAACAAGAAGATTGAAAAATTGGAAGAAAATGTAAAATATCTCACTGGAAAAATAACTGACCTAGAAAACAGATCCAGGAGAGACAACCTAAGAATTATTGGTCTACCAGAAAGCCATGATGAGAAAAGCAGCTTAAACAACATCCTCCGAGAGATTGTCAAAGAAAACTGTCCTGAGGTCCTGGAATCAGAAGATAAAATAGCTATCAACAGAATTCACCAGACTCCTCCCTAGAGAGATCTCAAACTGAAAACTCCAAGAAATATAGTAACCAAATTCCAGAATTACAAGATTAAAGAAAAAATTCTACAAGTAGCCAGAAAGAAACAATTCAAATATCGAGGAACTACAGTTAGGATCACACAGGACCTAGCAGCTTCTACATTAAAAGAGCTGAGGGACTGGAATTTGATATTTCGTAGGACAAGAGAGCTAGGACTACAACCAAGGATTAACTACCCAGCAAAACTGAGCATAATCTTCCAGGCAAGGAGATGGTTGTTTAATGAAATAAGGGACTTCCAGATGTTCCTGATGAAAAAGCCAGAGCTCAATGGAAAACTTGATCTCCAATTACAAGACTCAAGAAAGACATAAAAAGGTAAACAAAAGAAACACAGATACACATGCATAAGTGCACACACCCACACCCACAAACACAAGCTCATTACTTGGGATGCAACAAGAGCAAAATGTTCACATCCCTATATGTGGAGCTGATAACTATCAATATTCAAAATCTTTATGATTATCATGACCTTCAAAAGGGTTATACTTAGATAGAGGGTGTGGGTATGAATGCACTAACCTGAAGTCTAAAAAAAAACTATTAAGGGGATCAAAGGGAGTGTAATGGGAAAAAGGAAAAGATGAGATGGGAAAAGGTAAAATATGCCATCTGAAGAGGCATTAAAACAAACTATAGAAGAGGGGAAAGAAAGAGGGAGAGGAACATCATGTAAACACTATTCTCACTGATTCTGGCTCAAAGAGGGATCAACTTAATCAGTGAAGTTTAAGATTCAAATGTGAATAGACACATAAATTCATTACATAGAGAAAAAGGAGGGAGGGAGAGGAGCACTGTTTGAAATTTACTCTCATTGGTTTGGAATCAAATGGGGAGTAATTTACTCAGATAAGTATAAAAACTTATTGTGTCCTATAGATAGTGGAAGGGTAAGGGGGGGGGTGAAAAGGAGGAGACTAAAGGGGTGATTAGAAGGGAGGGAAACAGTAGTAAGGGGAGCGGGTAGGTTGAGAAGGGGGGTCATTGGGTGGGAACACTGAGGGAGAGGGAGGTCAAAATGGAAAACTTCAAGGAGGGGAAGGGAGAAGGAAGAAACAAAAACATAAACAGGGGAGGGAATAGGATGGAGGGGAAGAGACAGATAGTCATCATTACTGTGAATGTGAATGGGATGAACTCTCCCATAAAACAGAGGTGGATAGCAGAATGGATTAAAAACCATCATCCTACAATATGCTGTCTACAAAAAAACACATTTGAAACAAAGGGATACCCACAGGGTAAAGGTAAAAGGTTGGAGTAAAAATTATTATGCCTCAGCTAAAGTTAAAAAAGCAGGGGTAGCAATACTTATCTCAGATAAAGCAAAAGCAAAAATAGATCTATTTAAAAGAGATAAGGTAGGAAACTATATCCTACTAAAAGGTACCATCGAGAATGAAGCAATATCACTACTTAATATATATGCACCAAGTGGTATAGCATCCAAATTCCTAGAGGAGAAGTTAAAGGAATTAGAGGAAGAAATAGATAGCAAAACTATACTAGTGGGGGACCTTAATCTCCCCCTCTCTGAACTCGATAAATCTAACCTCAAAATAAACAAGAAAGAAGTTAAGGAGGTGAATAGAACCTTAGAGAGACTAGATATGATGGATCTCTGGAGAAAACTGAATGGGGATAAAAAGGAATTTACTTTCTTTTCAGCAGTGCATGGTACATACTCAAAAATAGACCATGTACTAGGGCATAAAAACCTCACAATCCATGCAGAAAGGCAGAAATATTAAATGCATCATTCTCAGATCATGATGCAATAAAAATTATATGCAACAAAGGGCCATAGAAAGATAAACTAAAAACTAATTGGAAATTAAACAATTTAATCCTAAAGAATAGGTTGGTCAAACAAGAAATTATAGAAACAATCAATAATTTCATTCAAGAGAATGATAACAATGAGACAACATACCAAAATTTGTGAGATGAAGTAAAGGCAGTTCTCAGGGGAAGTTTTATATCCCTGAGTGCATACTTAATTAAATCAGAGAGAAGGGAGGTCAATGAATTGGAAATGCAATTGAAAAAGCTAGAAAAAGAACAAATTGAAAACCCCCAATTTAGTACTAAATTAGAAATATTGAAAACCAAAGGTGAGATTAATAAAATTGAAATTAAGAAAACCATTGAAATAATAAATAAAACTAAGAGCTGGTTTTATGAAAAAATCAACAAAATTGATAGACCCTTAGTCAATATGATAAAAAAAATGAAAGAAGAAAACCAAATTATGAGTATCAAAAATAAAAAGGGTGAATCTACCTCCAATGAAGAGGAAATCAAAAAAAAATGAGGAATTATTTTTCCCAATTGTATGCACATAAATATGACAATCTTAGTGAAATGGATGAATATTTACAAAATCACAGGTTGCCCAGATTAACTGAAGAAGAAGTGAATTACCTAAATAACCCCATCTCAGAAAAAGAAATCAAACAAGCCATCAAAGAACTCCCTAGGAAAAAATCTCCAGGGCCAGATGGGTTTACTAGTGAATTCTATCAAACATTAAAGAACAATTGATTCCAATACTCTACAAACTATTTGGGAAAATTAGTGAAGAAGGAGTCCTACCAAACTCTTTCTATGACACAAATATGGTACTGATTCCTAAATCAGGAAGAGATGAAACAGAGAAAGAAAATTATAGACCAATTTCCCTCATGAATTTAGACTCAAAAATTCTAAATAAAATATTAGCCAAAAGACTCCAACAACTTATCACAAAAATAATACACTCTGATCAGGTAGGATTCATTCCAGGAATGCAAGGATGGTTTAATATTAGGAAAACCATCAGTATAATTGAGCATATAAACAATAAAACTAGCAGACACCACATGATCATCTCAATAGATGCAGAAAAGGCTTTTGACAAAGTACAACATCCATTCCTATTAAAAACTCTAGAAAGTATAGGAATAAATGGAGCCTTCCTTAAAATAGTTGATAGCATCTATTTAAAACCATCAGCAAGTATTATATGCAATGGGGATAAACTAGAAGCCTTTCCAATAAGATCAGGAGTGAAACAAGGGTGCCCACTATCACCCCTCTTATTCAATCTGGTACTAGAAACACTAGCAGTAGCAATTAGAGAAGAAAAAGAAATCAAAGGAATCAAATTAGGCAAAGAAGTGACCAAGCTATCACTCTTTGCAGATGATATGATGATATACTTAGAGAATCCTAGAGAATCAAGTAAAAAACTACTTGAGACAATAAATAAATTTGGCAAAGTTGAAGGATATAAAATAAACCCACATAAATCCTCAGCATTCCTGTACATCTCTAATGAAACTCAACAGCAAGAGATAGAAAGAAAAATCCCATTTATAGTCACTGTAGACATTATAAAATATTTGGGAATCTACTTGCCAAAACAAACCCAGAATGTATATGATCACAACTACAAAACACTTCTCACACAAATAAAAGCAGATCTAAATAGTTGGAAAAATATCAATTGCTCTTGGCTGGGTCGAGCTAATATAATAAAAAGGACAATTTTACCCAAACTAAACTATCTATTTAGTGCCATACCAATCAATTTACCAAAAAACTTTCTAGAGTTAGACAAAATAATAAAATTTATTTGGAAAAACAAATGGTCTAGAATATCAAGGGAATTAATGAAAAGAAATGCTAGGGAAGGTGGACTAGCTATGCCAGAGCTTAATCTGTATTATACAGCAGCAGTCATCAAAACTGCTTGGTACTGGCAGAGGTGTAGAGTAGGGGATCAATGGAATAGATTAGGTGCAGGAGACCCAGCAGTTAATGAATATAGTAATCTATTGTTCAATAAACCCAATGACCCCAGTTTTTGGGATAAGAATGCACTATTTGACAAAAACTGCTGGGAATACTGGAATACAGTATGGCAGAAAGTGGGCATAGACCATTATCTAACACCATATACCAAAATCAAGTCTAAATGGGTGCATGATCTAGGTGTAAAGGATGATACTGTAAGCAATTTGGGAAAGCAAGGAATAGTTTACCTGACAGATTTGTGGAGAGGGGAAGACTTTAGGACCAAACAAGAATTAGAGAGCATTATAAAATGCAAAATGGATAATTTTAATTACATTAAATTGAAAAGTTTCTGTTCAAACAAAGCCAATGTAACCAAGATCAAGAGGGAGGTGGGAAATTGGGAAAGAATTTTTACAACTTGTATATCTGATAAAGGACTCATTTCTAAAATTTATAGAGAATTGAGCCAAATCTATCTGAATACAAGTCATTCCCCAATTGATAAATGGTCAAAGGATATGAACAGGAAGTTTTCAGAGAAAGAAATTAAAGATATCTATAAACATATGAAGAAATGCTCTAAATCTCTATTGATTAGAGAAATGCAAATCAAAACAACTCTGAGATACCACATCTCTCCAGTCAGATTGGCTAAGATGACAAAACAAGAAAGTGACAAATGCTGGAGAGGATGTGGACAAATTGGAATACTAATACATTGCTGGTGGAGTTGTGAACTTATCCAACCACTCTGGAAAGCAATCTGGAATTATGCCCAAAGGATTATAAATAATTTCATACCCTTTGACCCAACAATACCACTTCTCGGGTTATATCCCAAAGAGATCATAGAAGTGGGAGGAAGACCCATATGTACAAAAATATTTTTAGCAGCCCTTTTTGTGGTTGCAAAGAATTGGAAACTAAAGGGGTGCCCATCGATTGGGGAATGGCTAAACAAGTTGTGGTATATGAATGTAATGGAATATTATTGTGCTATAAGAAACAAGGAGGTGACGGATTTCATCATTACCTGGAGAGACTTATACAAACTGATGCTGAGCGAGAAGAGTAGAATCAGAAGAAATTTGTATACAATCACAGACATACCATGTCTGTGATGACCAATTATGGCAGACTGGACTCTCTTCAGCAATGCAGTGATATAAGTCAATCCCAAAAGACTCAAGAAAGAGAGAAATGCGCCATCCAGAGATATAACTAGAAAGAACTAAGCCTGAATCCTGATGGAAGCAAACTAAATGATCTTTTTCTTTTCATTGTTTGGTCTTATTTCTTCTTTACCATCTTTCATCCCACCTAGTACAATATGCCTTTGTAATTGGAATAATGTCTAATATGAATGTATTTGCAGATCCTATACTGGACTATATGCTGTTGTGTGGGGAGGGGGGAGGGAAGTAAAGAAAATTTGAAAATCAAAAAAAAAATAAAAATAGTCACATTGTGTCATTTGTCTACCCCAACTTGGTATAGACAGGGTGGCACAGACAGAGCACAGACAGGGGTATCTATGGACATTGGGTTAGGTCCGTCCAGGAGCATACCACACTTGGGTTACTGCAGATCCCAGTAAGAGGCTGTGAACTAGGGCAAGAGAAGATCCCAGGCCCATATTAGGGTACTGCAACAGGAACAGATGCCATATAGTAGCTTTGTCACCCACTACCAGGTCACAGACCTAGAGTGGAAAGAGAAGGGGACTTGCAGAGAGGAGTGGTATCTCAGAGTAAAGAGCCCTTGGGTTGGGTATGGTAAGTTCAGAAGCCAGTAGCAACAATGGTGTGACACAGACTACAAGCTCAGAGGAGAGGCTCATTTTCAGCATCTAGCCTAGTCTGCAAAGGAATCCCACACAAAAAAGGAGCTTACAATTCCCTCACTCTGAACCAATAGAATTTTCCAGCTGACTGATAGGGACTGAGTCCAGTAGCTGTCTGCTTTTTCTCAGACTCAAACCCATATCAGAAACATTCAGAGCTCAGACCATAGGTTGAAGTAGAGGAAAGAAAACACACTTTGCCATGAACAGATCATTTTGAGAGTATTGAAAGCTTGCAGGACCCCGAAATCTTGGGGTAATGACAATCAGTACTCCAAGAGAGTAGCAACAGGACCAGTCCTGACCTTCCCCCTGGAAGTATGACAGAACCCAGCCCTAGCAACAAGCCCAAAGTCAGGAATTAGGCAGAAAGGATGAGCAAACAAAAAGAAGACCCCACTATATTGAACTAATACGGTAGCAGGGAAGTTCAGTATAAAAGCAGACGAGGACAATGACTCCAAAAACATCTACAAGCAATGCCTCAAAGAAAAACAAAGCTTGGTCTTAAACTCAACTAGAATTCCTGGAAGAAATGAAGAGCTTTGAGATTTTTTTAAAGTTTAAAATGTTTTCTTTAAGTGAAATGAGAACTGTTGGGGAGAAAATCTGGAAAGGAAATGAGAGCAATGGAAGAAGGAACTGGAAATAAAATGAAAAACTCTCCATAAAAGGTACAAAACTGCCCAAGCAACAAAACTCCCTGAAAATTATAATAGAACAAATAGAAACCAGTAGAAGAACTTCCTGAGGCAACAAGAAATATTAAAATCAAAGGGCTGAAAAAATAGAAGAAAATGCAAAGTATCTCATAACAAAAATAACTTTGTTGGAAAATAGATGGAGAAAAATGTAAGAATCTCAAGAAATTTAAAAAAATTAAGAATTTATTTTTTGGAGATGGTCAAAGTAAAAGTCAAAGTTAAAATTTGCCACAGTCATCTTTAATTCCCTCCAGGGAAATTGTCTTTTCTCTATACTTCTTTTGTGCCTGTTTGGTACTTGCTTGCTTAACCTCCTTGCTTAACCTCCTTGCTAGGTTTGTCTTCTCCAGGGTTCAAAGTCATCAGCTTCCAAATGACTGGGCAGGCTGCATACCCCTTGAATGGTACCCAGAGAGGCAGACACTTCTCTGTCTGGGTCAGGCCCCTTGTAAGGAATTTAATCTAAGGTGGGAAAGTCCTTGCGTCCAGCTCAGGCTTGGGTGGGGTACACATTCTTTGAATTGACAACCTAAAACTATGGGTGGTCTGGTAGAGATACTTTCCCTATTTAAGAAATATTCAGTCCTTCATTTTGATATAACTCCAATTTAACTAATTAAATTTGATTGCCATCTGACAGACTACCTACTGTTTTTAAGGGTATATAAACTGTGAGTCAACTGCCATGGTTGTTTTTGGTTTAAGAGTACAAATAACTATCCTTCTATTAATAACCCACTGGTCTTATTAATAAAATGATTAAATTGCACAGAAATTATGTCTCTTGAACCTTTTTATGCATCACAAGGCCAAAGAAAAAATACAGTTCTTTGCCAAATATAATTTAAATACTAAGGAGTCACAGTAAGGATCACACAAAATCTAGTAGCCTCCACTATAAAGGTGCAAAGAACTTGGAGTGGTATATTTCAGAAGACAAAGGATGTGTACTTAACAGCTGAGAAGAACTTAACCAACAAATCCAAGTATTATATTACAAAGGGAAAATAATGAACCTTTAATGAAGTAGAGGTCTTTCAAGTATTCCATATGAAAAGACCAAAGCTGCAGGGAAACTTTGAAGTTCAAATACAGGAGTGAAGAGAGACAAATAAAAGTAAACATAAATGAACAACAATAAAGGACAAAACAAAAATAAACTTCTTATTTTCAAATATAGGGAAATTATACATGTGTTCTCTCTGACCCCTATCATCATCAAGGTTCATAGAGTGAATCCAATTAAATGAGGTCTGGGAGGTGCTCGGTTAAGGTTTGATGACATTAAGAAAAGAATGGAAAAAAGGGGGAAAGGAATACACTGGAGAGGGGGCAAAGGAGGAGGGGGACAAAGGAAAGGAAAGTTAAGAAAAAATTTCTCACATATTCAGGGTATATAAGTAGGCATCTTTATAAATAAGGAAGAAATGTGGGAGTAGTTGATACTTGAATTTTACTTTCATCTGAACTGGTCAAAAAGATGAAAGACTACATACACACAGAGTTGAGTACAGAAATACCTTTAATACATCTGGAAAATAGGGAAAGGTGGAGGAGGGAGATTTAGAAGGTATAAATCAAGGGAGGGATTAGTCCTAATCAAAACAAACTCTAAAAACATACAAAAATGTCCTTTTGAGCTCTTTTTAGCATGGCCAAGAATGGGGATCTGAGGAGGTGCCACAAATTGGGTCATAGATGAACAAGTATATAAATGTGGCTGAATACTATTGTGTTGAACTCTTCTTGTTGCTGTTGTTTGTCCTTCATTCTTGAAGAGGACCATGACATCAGTGAGGTGATGCCATGACATGCAAGAGAATTCGATTTAAGTGAGGGAGGGCTGTGCAAAGTCACCAGCTTTTCTTTCTCTGGTGCCCTCTAGGTCCAGTGGCAAAATATTGATCAGGACAGCTGGAGATGGCTCCTGTTGAATAATGACCAAATGCATAATGACCAAATACACTTTTGGAAGAATAATGATGAAACATGGCGCCCAGTTCCTGATAGAGATGTGAAGGACTCGCAACGCAGAATGAGACAAATACATTTTGGACATAACCAATGTAGAAATTTGCTTTGAATGACTATACAGATTTGGAATGGGTTTTGCTTTTTTGCGTGTGTTCTCAACTGGGAAAAGGGATTTGGGGTGGGAAGGTCAGAAAGAGAATCTTGGATTATGAAAACAAATAAAAAATATTTTTTTAAAAAGGAAATGGAACAAGTCAAAGGTTTCATGCCAATCAGAGTAGGAGGGAACCCCTGTACTTCCAGCTTAGGCAAGAAAAGGAAACATTGTCCTGCAAACCTTAAAACGCTACATAAATGCAAGCCATTATAACCATAATTACCAATGTTACTGTTATTATCATTATTATTGTAAAGAAGGGCTGCCAACTGGAGGAGAGAGAGAAGACTTGAGCTTGAAGTTGCAGTCAGAGCTGAGGGGCATCCTTGATCCCAAGATCCTGGAGCTTGATATAATCAGAGACAAGATAAGAGTCATCACAGATCTCTAGTCTATCCCCAAGAGAATCCTTTAGAGCTCTTTGAGATATAAGTCACTGAACCCTAAGCTTCTTTCAGGGCATCATGCAATCAGAACCAACTGTAGAAGCTGAGAGTTTAGTTTACAATCCCCCCTAAAATCTGTAAGGGAGTTGTACCTACTTGCGCATGGGGGCAAAGAAAGATTTCCTCTTATTACACTGTTTTATGTCTAAAATTATTTTTTGCTGTTGGACCAAAGACTCTTGCGTGGTCTGGTACTAGAGAATATTGTGTTGGTGGGAATTTGGGTTACTATTTGCATAATGTATTATCCAATAAAACACACACGCACACACACTCACACTGAACCTAGTAAAAGTCACAAGAGGCCTCTTAGAACCAAGAATCTAATTGTTATACTAGTAATGTATACTACTCCAGCCATTACAGAGAATAGGAATGCATTGCAAACCCCCTTGTTCATAATAGGACTTTGTGTCCAAATCTAGAAGAGGTAAATCAGGTCTTGGAAATGATAAAGGCAGGGTAGGGCTGCAATTCAAAGACAAAAATTCTGGACCCACATCTACCTTCTCAGGACTTCTCTTTCATTTCCTTCATTTCCAGTTTATCCTTCTGTAAACATTTTAGTATCAGTGAAAGCTTGACACAGAAAAGTGATTAATAGAAGTCTGGTTGTTATTAAGCACACCTGTAGTCCTGTGGTTTTGCAACATATTCTTTTATCTAGAGATGCAGAAAATCACTGAGGGAAACTGGAAACTTGTGCTCTGCCTGGAAAGAATCAGTCTACTCCCCTGTCTGTAGGATTTTTGAAGTCATTGGTTCACACCTTTTGCTGATCGTGATTGCTGTTGAATAAGGTTATAGACAGATCAAGCTTAACAGTGAGATTTACTACTCTGAAAGTGTAACATAATAGAATACAACTGTGTTGTGGCTGACACAGCTTATTCAGTTCAAAGGTTTATCAAAACCCTTTACAGATTAATGAGTTAAAAACTGGTTGTGACTGTGAAGGTAAAGGAGCAACCTAATTATGTCCTCCGCAAATCAAATACTGCTGCTTGCATTGCCTAAATCTAATTTAGATATTTATACACTTTCTAAATATAGAAAATTAGAATTATCCATTATCCAGAGCTAGCCATTCAATTAACAAGTAGATAAATACTAAAGAGCCCAATCTTGATGATCAGCAATTCAGGGATGAGGCTGGATCAGGGACAGAGACAGCTATATACCACTCTAAGGCACAAATGTGCAAGCATCTCATCTCTTTGGGGAACTGTGTTTCCTCTGGGTGAAAGAAGCTGTACTTTAGATGAGTTGAAGGAATATCAAAATCACCCTATTTTCATAGGCTCATGCAGTTACTCTTTTCTTGATTAACTTAATCAGCTTTAATAAGAATGTGTCTACTCAACAGATAGAGGTGACTTTGAAAGTGTGTGTGTGTGTGTGTGTGTGTGTGTATGTTTCATTTATATAACTAATGAATTTGTGGTTAAGATTCCCCCAAATGTCTAATATCTTTTGATGTCACAACTATTTTTTGGTCACCCAAGTTCAAAACTTTCTGAGTTATCTTTGCCTTTTTCCTATTCATTACCCAGTCTTCCATACAAGAAGTTGTGAAATCCTGTTGATTTTACCTTTGTAGTATTTTCACATGTATCCCATCCTCTTCTTTCAATGCTACTACCAATCTCTTGCAGACCCATCTCTTTCATGAACTACTGTAATGACCTCTTACCTGGCCTTCCTACTGTCAATCTCTCAATTTTCTAACTTAGTCTTTACTCAGCCAGAAAAATATTGCTCATGATACACAAATCTAATCAAGTCACCCCCCCCATTCAAAACCCTTCTGTAGCTCTCCATGATCTATAAGATAAAACTATATAAACTCTTTAGTTTGGCATTTAAAGTCTTTTCATCCTAGTTCCAGCATATCCTTCCAATTTTATTTCACTCCTATTTTGTTTGTAAGCTCTATATTCCAAACTGGATTATTCCCATATCTTTTCCTATCTACCTCTACATATTTGCATAGGCAACCTCCCATGCCTAGTATGAGCTACTCCCCAATCCACAATCCATATCTTCATCCACTTAATTTCTTTCTTCATAGCCCAGTTCATGTTCCATCTCCTCCATGAAGCCTCCCTGATTTTTCTAGGTGAAACTGATTTCTTCATCCTCAAATTTCTTACAGAACTTTATCCAGATTGTTCCTTTGCCCCAATCACATTCAAGATGGTATCCCACATATTGTGAATACATAAATATGTAATTGGAAGTTTTTATCTACCTTGTGCCCAGCACAAAGAAAGCACTAAATAAATCTATATTGATTGACTTACCAAATAAGCTATTGGCTTCCTTGGACCACTCCAACCCATCATCATCTTACTCATATCTCAGATATCACAAGAAACAACTCAAATTAATTTAATACCCTTTTCCCATTGACCCCATTGAGGTTTATGAAGACCAATGGTTCATTGCAGTGTAGCAGCAAGCACCCTAGTATACCCAGAATGGCTGCTAGCATAGGTTCTTTGATCGATTTTTCTAAAGTAAAGCAACTCAAGAAGGGGCTAACCATCTTACTTTAATCAAACATATATCATTTACCTAGTTCAGGGGGAAAAGTCAGCACTCTGAACTTCAGAGGAAATACAAACTGAAGTTACAAGCAGACAAAAAATATACACAGAGAAAATAACACAATCAGACCAACAGACAGGGCTTCTAGCTGTCTGACCATTACATACATACAGTGTTAGTTACAAAAGAGAGAAGCACCAACATCTGGGTTTTCAAAGCTGGCAGGCTCAACTGCTGTCCCGAGTCTCATCTGGCCAAATCACACAACTCTTCCCAAAGTGAGCCTGTAATGGAAATGCAAATTTGAAGATCTTCCCTGCCCCTAGCTTAAGTGCACCTGGAGCCTGTGGTGGGAGGCTTGTTTTTCAGGAAAGCCCACACCTTGGTACTTTGTGATTGGGCAGTGGGTCCAGAAGGTTGTTACATTCTCTGAGCCAAGAGAAGGCTATATAAGCCCTGAGGAGAGGCTTTGCTTTGGGGCTCCCTTTGAGAAGTGTTGTGTGATTTGACCAGATGAGACTCTGGGAAGCCGTTGTTGAGAGCCCCCCGGCTTTGAAAACCCAGATGTTGATGCTTCCCTCTTTGGTAACTGTGATTTGGTATTGATGTAATGGTTGGACAGTTTGGAAGCCTGTCTATTTGATCTGTTTGTATACTTTGAAGTTTGGGGTGCTGACCTTTTCCCCTGAACTAGGTAATATATGTTTGTCTGATTAAAGTAGGCTTGTTGACCCATTTTGAGTTGCTTTCCTTTTGAAAAGCAGATCTAAGAACCTATATTGGCAGCTACCCTGGGGATATTGGGGTGCTTGCTGCCACAGAGCCCCAAAGCAAAACCTCATCTCAGAGGTATATATATCCTTCTCCAGGGTTAGAATACATCACAACCCTTGTGACCCACTGCCAAATCACAAAGCAACAAGGTGAGGGCATTCCTGAAAAACAAGCCTCCTACCACAGGCTCCATATGACCACATTCAGCCTATTAGGATATAGAGTATATTTTCTAATCAGGGAAGGTCTTCAAATTCAGTTAAGCTTATTAAGGGGCAGGAAAGATCTTCAAATTCCCAATACCATTACATGGAAGAACAAACTGGGTACTGTGCCAAGCCTCTAGACCAGGGGTGGGGAACTTGTGACCTTGAAGTCATATGACCTTCTAGGTCCTTAGGTACTGGCTTTTGACCAAATCAAAGTCAAATTTTACAGAACAAATCATTTTATTAAGGGGATTTGTTCTATGAAGTTTGGATTCAGTCAAAGAACCACACATGACAACCTAGAGGGCCACAAGTTCCCCACCCCTGCTCTAGACCCGTGAGCAATGCTGATGCAGGCAAGAAGCACACTGCCCAGGCAGTAGGGTAGAAAGGACATCTGGCACTGAAACTCATCCTGCCACAACCCAGAGACACACTTGGAAGATGAAAGCTTTTCCTTCTCTGGAAAAGCTCCCTTGAAGATAGAGATTGATAGGGACAAGGAAGAAAACAAACAAACAAAAAAATATCCCTTGTTCCTTAACATATTGGAAGACACATGGAAATCAATTATTTCCAGCCAAGACGCAGGAGTTCAGAATTATTCCTTCCCCATTAATTAATAGATAGGTTTCTGGAAAAAAAATCTTCCCCTTTGGAGCTAGATGATTATGATTTCTAATATTCAATGTTAGGATGTTGGCAATACAACACAGGATAAGCTGGAAAAAGAACTATGAGAAGAAATAGTAACTGGTAAAAGCAAGTCTTGTCATGTGCTATGAACAGTCAAGACTCATAGGCAAAGAGTTGCATACTTGAGGATGGTTGATAGCAGAAGTTCCCAAACTAATTGGGCCTACTGTCCCTTTTCTAAAAAGAAAAAAAAAACTACTCAACACCTCTTCTGGAAATCTACTTTCTTTAACCCTTTAATGTTTTGTTTTGGTTTTTTGGAAATTTTCGTCATTTTAAAAATGTAATTTTTAAAATGATGCATCTTAAATTTCATAATTTATTTTAATTTGTGTTTTTCCTGCATTGAAATTTTGAGGACACAATATTGCATCATGTAACCATATAGTATTGATTTGCAAACAAGTCATTATACACATATATTCCTGCCAATTCATGCTGAAGTTCCCAATAATATTCAACATGCTTGCCTGCCAACACTTGCTTGTTAAGACCTGTCAGTGGAATTCCTAATGCTTACACAGGGCTTTGAACAATATATGTGTTTGATAGAAGCTTGCTGAATTGAATTTCTGTGTTGACTAAATCCATATATCTACCTTTCCACCCACCCCATTCCCTTCACCTAAAATGGATAATTCATTCATCTTAAGACACATTTCACTCTTTGTCCTTATACCTATATTCTCCTAGCTGTTACCTCACTGATGAAAGTAAGAGTGCTATAAAAATAAATTAAAGTATGTGACCAGTGGAAACATAATTCAAGTCAACATTTATTAAATGTTTGCCTTGCCTGTATTACACTATGCACTAAAATAGACAAATGAAACAATTAGTCACTGACCTCATCAAAGAGCCTTCTACCAGAATGAGCATTGGATTTTTAGTCAGGGGACTGGGTTCAAATCCTGATTTTAATATCTTATCTAAACTTAATAAAACACCACTTACCCTGAGTCTCATTTTTTTTCATATGCAAAATGAAGGGATTGGACCAAATGATTGTATTGATTCTCTCTCTCTCTCTCTCTCTTTTTTTTTTTTTTTGCTTTTTTTTTGTTTTTTTGGAGGGCAATTGGGGTTAAGTAACTTGCCCAAGGTCACACAGCTAGGTTTTTTGTTTTTTTCATTTGTGTGTGGTAAGCGTCTGAGGCCAGATCCGAACTCAGGTCTTTCTGACTCCAGGGCCAGGACTCTACTCACTGTACCACCTAGCCACCCCAATCGTATTGATTCTCAATAAGGAAAGCTATAACAAATCTGAACTGCATACTAAAAAGCAGAGACATCACCCTGCTATCAAGGGTCCATATAGTCAAAGCTATGGTTTTGTCAGTAGTAATGAATGTCTGTAAGTGTTTGACTATAAAGAAAGCTGAGTGCTACAGAATCAACACTTTCATATAGTGGTGTTGGGGAAGGTTTTTGAGAGTTTCTTGGACAACAAAGAGTTTCAATCAGTCAATACTTGTATCAATTAAATTGGACTATTCATTGGAATCAAATGCTGAAGCTGAAGCTTAAATACTCTGGTCACATAATGAGAAGACAGGATTCATTGGAAAAGAGCTTGCTGCTGGGAAAGACTGGAGGCAAAAAGAGAAGGTGACAGCAGAGGATAAGATGGATAAATGGTGTCAAGGAAGCAACAAACATGAGCTTGGACAAACTTTAGGAGATAGTAGAGAACAGAAGGGCCTGGCATGCTTTGATCCATGGGGTTACAAAGAGTCACACATGACTGAACAATCGAACAACAAAACCCATACTGGAATTTGTGACTTTATAATTAGAGTACCCTTATTTAGTGCCTTTTTAATATCTGTTAACTTTTCCCTAGAAGACTCCACCATATGCTCAGAATTGGGAAAACAAAAATGGCAAATCTTTTCTGATCTGAGTTTGAAAAAAAAGTTGGATGGATTAAAGCTAGCAGGGAGAGGAAATCAAAATGTCTCTATCATCTGAGCAATAAGGAGAAGGAAACTGCAAGTAAGGATGCTAATTAAGGCATTAAGGTCAAAACACCTAACTTTTCAAGATGAAATATAGATGTCCTAATACTTTCTAAGCTTCTAAGAATTCAGGTTGCTTGGAACGTCCTCTCATCAAAGTCCCAAAGGGCTGAAATCCAAGGTCTCTGAAAGAGTATATTGCACTAGAGTTAATATCACTGGGGCTTTCACATTGCTGTTGGCTGGGAACTAAAATGTTATTTTTTTTTAACAAGGCTGGGACCACACCAGCTATTTAGTCAAAAAACTAATTGTTCCTCTTTGTTATAACTGATAGAACACCACAGAAGATCTATCCCTTAGTCTATGCTATGATTGTCAGCCACAAACACCTTCAAAGCCCTATCTTATTCCAGGGAACTGTACACATCTGCCAGTCTTTAGCTACCCACACCCTAGAAGGGTGCTTAAACCACCCAGGCTTTAAGATCCAACAGCTCTTGTCAGATGATCAAGCATCAGACTCCAGCTATATTATCATGTCAACACACCCACCTGTAATAACATCCTAATATATGGTTTATGCTTTTACTGATCACACTGTCCTTTACCTATTCCCTTGCCTGTATAGTCAGACCACACTTATGCCCCTGCCTTTCTGCCCAGTATAGTTCTTGAGCCACCATTCAAAGATCTCCCTTTGCCTTTTATCTTCTGGTTTGTCCAGTCACACAAGACTCCTGGCTTAGTTTCATTCCATGCATTCATGGCACACACATACTCCCTTGGGGTTCTTAGCCTGAAGTCTATAACTCGTTTTTTAATTAAAAAAAAAAATCTCGATAACTATTTTGATAGGGAAGGGAGAGGAACAAAAGATTAATCATTTATTAAGTACCTACTATGAGCCAGGCACTGGGCTAAGTGCTTTACAAATCTCATCTTATTTGATCTTCACAACAACCCTTATGATCCCCATGTTAAAGCTGAACAAACGAAAGCAGATAGATTTGACCAAGTTCACAAAGTTTGTATCTGAGCCCAGATTTGGCCTCAGGTCTTCCTGAGACTAGACCCAGTGCTGTAGTCTCTGCACAGCTAGCTGCCTATATTAATATAATTGATTTCCTATGTATTTTATTTTTCTCTTTAAAAACATCAAAACATCATACTACCAAAAGGATCCACGACCCCAGAAGAGTTAAGGAATGAACAATCTTGGAGTCACTTCTCATATTTACCAATCAATCTATAAGAATTTATCAAGTCCCTACTATGAGCTTAAGATGGAAAATAAAAATGAAGCAATCCTAACTTTCAAATAGCTAACAAGATATACAAGTACATAGGCAACAAATCCAAGATAAGTCCAAAATAGTTAAATATAAGATACGTAGGGATGACAGATAGCAGATAGGCAGGTGCTAGACAGCAGGGGAATCAGGCAAGGCAAGGTGTAGAAGGTTGGGCTTTAGAATCATGAATTCTATGAGGTAAAGGCAAGGAGCCAACTCTAATAGGTTTTTGAGAGTGATTGCTAAATTTTCTGTATGAGCATTTACAACTCAGAAATCAGCAATCACTACAAATCAGGGCTTGATTTATTGTTTTTCTGATTATCTAGGCTTAAAGTGTCGATAAGATTAAGCTTAAAAATACATGCCTACATTTTCCCCCAGGGGGAGCCCTGTTGTTAAACATTTACCAGCACACACCCTTGAGTGAAAGTAAGGAGAGTGTATTCCAAATGTAAAAGAAGGCCAATGTAAATGAAGGGAGATGGGTGATATTATGTGAGCAACAGAGAGAAGGAAAATTTAGATGGAGTGCAGAGTGGGACAAGGACAAGGAGAGTAATGAAAAAAATTATTAATACATAAGAGAAGTAATGTTTGCTGTTCTGCCCAGTATACCTAGCTGGTCTGACCTCACTTCTAATCCTGGTTCCTTAATGGATATACTACTGCTCAACAGAAAGGGAACAGAGGTAGGTAGCATTGTAGAGAATGCATTGAACTTGGAGTTAGAAGACCTGAGTTCTAGTCCTAACTTTTCCACCTACAAGCCTAGGCTGACATTGGGCAATTAATTCATTATATTTCACAAGGCTTCAGTAAATAGACTGCCGGGTCTGGAGTCAAGAAGACTCATCTTCCTGAATTCAAATCTGGCCTCAGATACTAGCTGTGTGACCCTGGACAAATCATTTAACCCTATTTACCTCAGTTTTCTCATCTGTAAAATGAGCTAAAGAAAGAAATGGCAAACCACTCCAGTATCTTTGCAGAGAAAACTCCAAATAGAGTCATGAAGAGTTGGACACAACTAAAACGTGATTCAACAACAATAGATTTCTTAACTGCACAACCAGGGAGTTGGCCTAGGCATCTCTAAGGTCTCTTGCAACTCTACCATTTTGTGATTATGCTAGCCTAAGCTAACCATTCCACCCCCATAAGATTGCCATCTTAATGGTCACCAAAGCAAGTAGCAGACATATGATCCTTACAACTCAAGATTGAAAAAAAGGAAAAACAAAAACTAGACATCCTTTTGATATGATTCACATATAGTTACAGAAAGAATCACTGTAACATTTTGGATCCACATATTTTGGCTTCATATGATTGCATCTAGATACAGAGAGGGGGGGGATGGTTGCAGCAAATTGTCCTGTTGTGCATAATTGTTTGAAAACTTGAGTTCTGTTCCAAATATATTTGAATGTGTCAAAGAGGAGTTTTAATACATGAAAAAAAAAAACTTAAGCCAGCAGTAGCCAAATGACAAACAGTCAAGGATCTCTAACAAAAGTACAAAAGTATAGATCGCATTCTGTGTTAAATTGACCTGCTGCTGAAAAAAAGCAGGAAGGTTATGTGATATCTGTCATCTACTCAATAGGTGGAAGCCAAAGAAAAGAGACCTAGAGGAAGTGTGATGTGGAAATTATAGTGTCGCATATTTCCCCTTTGGCCCTTTTGGGTGGAGGAGAATACAATAACATAATGGAGTCCTTGGAGGGAAGGACTAAACATTAGTTCTGTTCTCTTTGCATTTCAGTTGAAAAAGAGACAATTTAGGTAAAATGACTAATTGAAAGGTCAACCTCTAACTTGCTTCATATATGCTTCTGATGCTCCAGGAACACAAATAGCACAATCAACCAATAGGCAAACACAGCCAGGGCCATGGCAGAGTGAGGGTAATGATGAAGATGGTAACAATAGCTAACATTTATAGAGTGCTTTAATGTACACAACATGCTTCATGTAATTCCATATACATGAAGCATAATAGTTATTATTTTCTCCATCATGCAAATGAGGAAACTATAAATTAGAAGCTAAGCATCACTGGTCACACAGGTGTCAGAGGCAGAATTCAAACCCAGATTTCTCCTGATACCAAAGTCTATTATGCATTCCACTCCTCTAAAGGTTATTAACCAGGGTCCATGAATTTGTTTGGTTTTTTTAATATTTTGAAAACTGGATTTCAATGTAATTGATTTTCCTACTATTTTATTTTATGCCTTTGAAATTATTATCCTTGAAGGGTCCAGAGGCCTCATCAGACTACCAAGAGGATCCATTTCAAGAACAAAAAGAATCTTCCTGCCATGTTGCTATTCCCAGAACAGCTCTGAAAGGCTAGAGTTGCAAGAAACAGTTAAGTCTAGCCCTCCATAAAGGCAGAGAGCCATTTATAGAGGAAACAGGGAAAAATATTTAAGGTTGGCTCAAAAATATCCAGAATTTCTTCAAGCTCTTATTCTAAATTGGCATATTACTTCTTATAAGCTTTCTTTAGAGTATGTGTTATTAATATTTATTCTAATCTTTAAATCCAATGCTTAAAATAAAAACACCTGAGTTTTCCATTCCTTTGAAGAGATTTGTATCATAGGCCTTAACTGCTTAAGAAGAAAAGAATACTATCAAGGAAGTCAAAAAGTCCTAAAGTTCTTCACAAGAATCTGGCATGTGAGGGAGATGCAATCCATTTAATTATCCAGTAAAATGCCACAGTGATAACTGCAATTTACACATACATATGAGTTATATGTATAAATATACCTATATTCTACATAATGGAAGAAAGAAAAGAAACACAGACAGGAATTTTTAATCATACTTTTAATTAGCTTCAGTCAGAATAACTGACTGATATCTTTGAGTGCTTTGAACAATGAGAAATCAAGCACAAAACCACAATCCACCCAATTTCTTCAAGGAGAAAAAAAGCCAAAGCCCTCCCCACCAACACCAACCACCAAAAAAAAAAAAAATCTGTAGTATTGAAATGTTGCTTCTGCAAGAAATGAGTTCTGATCCCATTTTGCTCCCTTTATCAACAGCCTCTCCAAAGAGCATTTGTTAAGCACCTGTGTCTCAAGCAATGTGGAGGGCAGTAGAAAAACACGACCAGTGAAATCAATCATAGCTGTATTCTTGCTACAGAACAGCTGGACAGAAAGAGGCGTCCATTTTGTCTTCCTTCAGAAGAAGGATAGAATTCTATAGCTACAGCTCTTGCCAGTCCAGGTGTCTTGGTAACCCATCTAGTTCAAGATCCAAGGGAAACCAAGGGGCTGGAAGGTATCATCAGCATTAATCTCACTCCTAATGCCTTCATGCAAATGCATTCTTCCCAGGCAGATATTGCCCCTCTGGGTCAGGTTCTGTTCAGGGATGCAGAGAGGTGAGATCGCTGGGGAATATACACACAATCATTTAGTCAGTGATGCACAATGGAGAGGAAGGAGAAGCTTACATGTTACCAAATACATAATTGTACATTTTGCCTCTATTTTCACAATAATGAAGGCAACTGTGTTTAAAATCAATACATGGGGCTATAAAAGCTATTAGTTCTCCCTCTGATTGCTCATCAAAAACTTGTTATGTTTATTTAATCCAACAAGCTCTCTGTGTGAATTCTAAAACAGGCTCAGTGGTTCTCCCTTATGTGCTGCCCCTTAAATTTTTTAGGATTTCTATCGATTGACTCTGTCAGATCTCAGATGCATGTTCCAAGAAAACAGTGAACCTCCTGGTTAGCTATGTCAGGTCTACACAGTGCTGCCTCTGTACCTCTCAGTAGGGAGTTTCCAACTCTAACCATGGGCTTCTTCCTCCCTGAGGGTGATAGCAGGGTTCTTTTCATTTGTCAGTGCCCATGGATCTGCCTTAATATCCCATTAACTATGGACTTCTGCTTCTTCAGAAGATCCCAGCTCAGTCTCCATGTGCAGAGCCTCCCTATCTGCAATGCATTACCAATCCTCACAATCTTTTCCTTCTTATTTCCCTTTCTGGATTGTTTCATCCAGTGCAGGGATTTTTTTCATCCTTTCCAACTAATATGAGAGCACAGAAGTATTCCTCAAATTCTTACACCTTGCGGAGTACCCTAGGTAGAGGGACACATAGCATATTCCCAAGGTAACTGAAAAAGATTTCTTATTGCCCATTCTTCCTGGGTCAAACCATAAACCATGGTCTTTTGTGGCTACTCCTCAACCCTGTACTTGGTTGTTCCAAAACTGCAGCTGCTACAAGGAAGATTTTTTTTTAACATATTCTTAGTCCTTCTCTCCCCCAGGGGCAAAACACCAGCCCAACCACTTCAAGACCTCCCCCATCTCCTGTACCCATTCAGTAAATTGTTCACCTGCCTGCTCCCACTGCTACTGGTTGGCTTTCACTCCCTTGGGATTAAATTGCTCTATGGAAGAAATTCTTATCCCAGGGTCCATGAAATTTAAAAAAAAAAGATAACTATTTCAGTATAATTGGTTTCCTTTATAATCCTCTACCTTATTTTATGCATTTAAAAATATTATTCTGAAGAGTCCATAGGCTTCACCAGACTGCCAGAAGTGTCCAAGATGCAAAAAGGGTTAAGAACACCTGCTTTTATAGTGAGCTTGTGGGTCAGATGCACAGAATGTGTGATGATCCCTGAATCCCACATTCCGTAAGAGAAATAGACAACCCCATCAGTATTGTTCTATTGTCCAGGTGTGTAATCAGGGCTGCCTTAGTCCAGGTGAGCATGAGGTTTTAATGAGGGAGCAGATGCAGATGCATTGTACAGTAATTGTTAAGACTGGTGAACACTTGGCCCTTGAAGTAACTCTGTTTTAAGCTCTGGAGGTTCCCTGTTACCTGCTCCCAATGATTAATTCTGCTGGCTCATTTATATGTCTTGACAGCAGTTCATGGGAGAAAAAAATTAAAAGGTAGACCTGGAGGATTTTGATGACCTTAAGCTCAACCTCAGCCAACAGAATGACAGAATTGTTAACAATACAACACACACACACACACACACACACACACACACACACACTTTTAAAAAAAATAGCATCAAAAGAATGTAGTCCTAGGCTATGTTAATGAAGAAGTGTCCATAGCAAGGGCAATAATAAGCCTATCATACCTTGCGCTGGTTACACTGCGTTTGCAGTGTTGTATCCACCTCTGGGAGTCATATTTTAAAGGGGCCGTTGAGAAACTACAGAAGTTCCAGAAAGAAGAAACCAAGATGAGTGATGTGGAAATAATGTCAGACATCAGTTGAAGAAGCTGGGAATGGTTTGCTTGAGAAAGAGAAGACAATGGGGATCTGAGAATTGTCTTCCAATACCTTAAGGGTAGTCATATGGAAAGGGCATTAAATTTATTATTTGTTATTCAAAAAGCAGAACTAAAACAAAGGAGTTGAGCTTGGGAAAGGGAGGGGAGCAAATTTCAAACTACATATAAGGAAGAACTTTCTAAAAGAGCTGTCCTCAAGTGGCAAGTTGCCAGCCACTTTGTGAGAAGAATTCCTGCTTTGAGAGGGAGACAGATTGGATGATCTTTCAGGCCCTTCTATAGACTTCTAGGATTCTATGGTTACCATAGTCAGGGGTGGCCAAACTACTCCTGCTCCCCATCTGGCCTGGTTAGTACTAAGAATGAGCACTGCCTCCCAAGCCTGAACCTTTGATGCAGCCAACAGTTGTCAAGCAATTTTGACTGTAGTCCAAAGGTCTCATCTCCAACCAGGAAATCTAGTAGTAAGGATAGTGAGATAAACTATCACACCTGCTCTATGCCCTCATCGGGAGATGTAACCTGAGATGATCCAGGCAGCCTATGTGAATATTAAAAAAAAGTAAAACAAACCCAAAGCCTATTTGTACATATTTGTTACAAGATGGAGAAAGGTTCTCTTGGGAGTAGTGAGTCATCTGCAAATGCAATTGATTGATAGGTAGACAGACATACAGATAGATAGACAGATGATGGATAGATGATAGGTAGATGATAGAGCAAGGTTCATGTTTTAGTACTTGGAATCAAGCACAAAATATTGGGAACACTCACAGCTGAAGTTGGTATAATAATCTGTGCTATTCAATCATTCTTTATAAAATGGCCAAATAGGCAACTGCCCTCAATTCTTACAGTGTCACTGTATGATATATATCTCTTGGAAATTGACATCCAGACAATATATTGTTGAAATCCAGTTTCCCCATTAAATGACTTCCATTTTTAAAAGACTGAAAGATGGTGAGCCATTGCATACTGTCTAGAGTGCTAAACTGGGAGTCAGGAAGAACTGGTTTCAAACCCTGTGTTTAACAGTCATTAAAAGTGTGACCACAAGCAAATTGCCCTTACCTTTCAGTCTCTGCTTTATCATCTTTAAAATGGACATAATAACATCTCTTGTAGCTATTTCACAGGGTTGTTCTGAGGCTCAAATGAGGTAATCAACATAAATTGCTTAGCATACTTTACAACTCTATATAAATATCAGTCATTACTATTATTTTTAAGGTGTTAAAAGTCTCAAGGGACAGAAGATAACAAATCACAGCTGTGTTATGTTTTATAGTTGCAAAATGATTTATACATATTCTCATTTAAAACTCAGTTCTTTGAGGTAGCACAAGTAATATGATTATCATTTTGAACATGAGGAAACTAAGGTTCAGAAGACTTGCCAAGATGACACAACTGGTAATAATTAGAGCCAGAACATGGACTCATGCCTTTTGATTCTAAGCCACATCACACCATGCTTATTTGTAACTTTCAACTTTTGTAAATAATAAATGCTATTGTTTAGTGGTTTTTTTTTCAATCATGTTCAACTCTTCACAACCCCATTTGGGGTTTCTTGGCAAAGATCCTGAAGTGGTTTGCCATTTCTTTCCCCACCTCATCTGACAAATGAGGAAACTGAGGCAAACAGGGTTAAGTGATTTGACCAAGGTCACACAGCTAATAAATGTAAGTATCTGAGGCTGCATTTGAATTCAGGTCTTCCTGAGTCCAGGACTGGTGCTCTATACAGTGTGCCATATATCTGCTGTAAATAATAAATACTAATAAATGTTTAAATTGAATCCATTTTTGTTGAGCAAATTTTCAAATCCCTATAGGAGTTCATGGTTAGAGCAGAGTTCTCTTCTTAAATGGAGAATTTTCATTTTCACTCAGAGATGACTGAGGTTCAATCTCTGAATTGATTAGAGACCTCACAAACTGAAGCATAGAACATAGAACACAGAAATAGCAGAACTATTTTGTATCCAATATGGCACAAATTGAAAAGAATGAAGTAGTCAAAAAAGTAATATTTGCTTCAGGCAACAATGACATGAATGACAGAGAATATGGACCAAATGGCAATATGCACAGCTGCTTTTATAAAAGGAAAATGAAATATAGAGTGATATTATTTTTATAGACAGTACTGATAGCACCCTAATGCAAGGTATTCTCTGAAAGAAGCCTTCTACCTTCAGAGACATTAAAAAATATTCTTTTTTATGAACAGATTTAGAACTTTGAGAATTTTCATCTGAGAATCAATAGGTTAAGAAGCATTATTAAGCACCTACTATGTGCCAGGTGCAGTTAGGTAGAACCATAGTGCATAGAGCACCAGAGATGGAGTCAAGAAGATTCATCTGCCTGAGTTCAAATCCAGCCTCAGACACTTACTAGCTGTGACCCCAGACAAGTCACTTCACCTTGTTTGCCTCAGTTTCTTCATCTGTCAAATGAACTAAAGAAGGAAATGGTAAATCCCTCCAGTATCTTTGCCAAGAAAACCACAAATGGGGTCATGAAGAATTGGACATGACTGAAACAACTGAACAGCAACAAATCTATGAGGTACTTTCCTAAGTGCTGGAAATGTATAGAAAAGCAAAAAGAGTCCCTTCAGGGGCTTCATAAACTAATGATCCACATGAAGACAGCTCAAGACACACCTAATTTTGAATGACTGAGTATAGAATGTATAGGTCTTTCATACTAAAACTTAAATTAGTACCTTTCGGCTCACTTGAATTTGAAGAACACGTCATTATTTTATTTACTTATTTTTTCTTGCTGGTAGCTGATTGTAGGCAGTGAAGAAAAATGAGAGATTTCTCTGATACAATGGGATGTAGAATTGCATCATCAGGTCCCATTTGTTGATACCATGTGCTAAAGCAGTCAGCATTGAAATACTTCCTTTACTATCATAATATGAAAACTAAATAACTTAATAATTCCCTTAATAAGGTAGTTTTCTGACTTGAATCCCCATGCCTGGAATGTTCTCCTTTCTCACCTTCACCTCTTGGAGCTCATATCAAGGCTCAGTTCAAGAACAACCAGCTACATGAGAACTTAATTAATGATACCCCCTCTCTTCTTTGTATTTATTTTGTAAATCTTTTTTATTTACTTATCTGTGCCTGTTTCCCTCTAGTATAATGTGATCCTCATTGAGGGAAGGGACTGATGGGATTTTTGGGGGGGGACCATTGTATTACTAGAGTCTGGCACAATGCCTATCATTTAATAAATGCCTGTTGAAATACAATAAACATTTATGAATATTTATACTATATGCTAGGCATTGTGTTAAGTGCTGGAGATACAAAAAAGGAAAAGGAAAGACAGTCCCTGCCCTCAGGGAGCTTACAATCTAAAAGAAGACATCACAAAAAAGGGAAGCTAAAAAAGAAGAGAGGAGAGAAGGTACCCAGCATGGAGGAATGATGACGATAGAGGGTGTAGTGTATAATTGATGAAAATGAAGTGTTGGCTGTACTTCTGAACCCTCTTTATATACAGGCTTTGGGAGGTGACTTTTGTTCCTCACTCTAGCTCTCCAATCAGAGGGTAGAGGCTACTGATGAAGTGTGAGTACCATAGGTGAAGCAATTTCTGGGTTGCAGAATTTCCAAGTGATGAGTTTTTCCTGGGGATGGCATGATAATAGTGGAATGGAGTTCAAAGAGTGCAGTTGATGAGAAATGAAGAGTTCCCTGGGCTTTTGAGCCCCCTTTATATGGAGATTTTGGGAAGACTTTTTTGCTTTGCCCCCCAGCCCTCCAATCCAAGGGGCAGAGATCACTGCTGTGTAGAATCCCACCAGGTTTTAAGTATATAAGGCCTGAAATGAGGAGAAAGATAAGGAAAGGTCTAAAATATGTTAATATATGTGTCATTTTTCATCCAAATTAATCTCTGTGTAGATACAGGTACATGTAAGCATGATATAACAAATGTAAGGTTGACAGGCTTAAATACTTTCCATTTAAACAGTCATTGTAATTATATCCACTAGATTTTGTAATAATTTGAATGATTTTAATATCTAGTATTTGATATAATCTGAATAATTTCAATATCTAAATACCAGCCCTTCCCTTGAAGCTTTGTAAACAGATATTTTTAAAAAAATTATTGAATGAGATTTGGTGATTTTTAAAATTTTTATCAAAATTTTGAATGCTCTCAAAATACCATATCCATAACTTTAAAAATATCTCCCCTGATTATTTTTTGCTCTAGAATTCAGGCATGAATGCCAATAAAAGCTACCTGAAGGGTGTCTGACTTTGGCTCAATCCCCAGGATTTGCTTTTTACAGTTCATAGCCATTCAGAAGAACAGTCCAACACAAAGCCATTGACTAAGAAGTACCAACTGTGACCACCACAGGGAGTCTTAAATGTTTCTGATAAATAGTCAGCAGCACACAAAGCATCTTACTCTTGGCGAGTCCAAAAAAATTACGCAACCATATGGTTATTGAACAAAATCGCAAACCTCCGGCAATCTTTCTTCACAGTCTTCTGATAATTGTTTGTTGGAAGCTTTAACCTGAATTTATTAAAGGATTATTGTCTAAGAGAAAAAATGTAGTTTTTGAGCCTTAACTAAAAAAAATAACTCATGCTTCCTGTAGGCAGATTTCCACCAGAAGGATCCTAAAAGCCCTCAGCAGACTATGTACTAAGAATGACTATCATTCACCCAACAGAAAGAAGCAATGTGGAGTTCCATAACCTTCTTCACCTGCTTTATTAACAGTTAAGTCCAATGTGATTCAGGGGCATAAAAAAAAGATTGTTTAATGTATTAATTAATATCAGTTCTGCTTTATAGCACAGAAAAGTAAAGATCAGTAATGAACATGAATGGTCAGGATTTCAGTCTATATCCCACCAGAGACAGATGAGTTATTTTCCCTGCTGATACCATCCTAATCTGCCTGCTTTGTTTTTTACCTGAAGTGAAGGTAATAGTCATCATCCCCACATATCCTGTACTTTCAATGCCATGGGCATATACAAATCCCAAATACAGAAAAGGCCACTAAAGTTAATCACAACAGAAAAGGCTTCAGGTCACAAATTGGTCTCTTGCATGATACTTTTAGGTAGAGTTTTTTTTTTTAAGATAAAATATATCTTGGCATAATGAAGAAAGATGTGCAGGGTGGGTCTTTTAAAAAATAGTCCTCTTGAGAATTCTTAGCCAAACAAGGGCCACTGGATATCACAAAAGACAAAATAGACAATTTTGGTGACAGGGAATTGAAAAACTTCTGCATGAGAAAAATCAATGCAGTTGGGATAAGAAAGGAAACTTAATTAGGGAAAATTTCTTTACATTATGTATTTCTAATAAAGGTCTGATATGAAAAGATATATAGGGAAATAATGTAAACATATGACCAAGAGCCAGTTCTTAAAAGAGAGATGATCGAAAGATCTAAACAAATAATTCTCAAAGGAATTTCTAAATATTAGAAATACAAAGGATATTTCAGATCACTAAGAAAAATGTAAGTTAAAGTAACTTTGACTATACCTTATATATACCCAGAAAATTGGCAAAGATGACAAAAGAAGGAAATAGTTATTTTCGGAAAAGCTAGAGGAAGATAAGAATATTAATAAATTATTGGTGAACCTATAAATGGACTCAGGGGTAGGGGACCTGTGGCCTTGAGGCTGCAGGTGACCTTCTAGGTCCTTGGGTATAGCCTTTAGACCGAGTCCAAGTTTTACAGAACAAATCGTTTTATTAAGGGGCTTTGTTCTGTGAAATTTGGATTTAGTCAAAGGGCCACACTTGAGGACCTAGAGAACCACATGTGGCCTCAAGGTCAAAGTCCCTCCACCCCTGGTAGACATTCTAGAAAACACTGCGCCCCAAAAGTGACTAAAACACTCATATCCTGTGACCTAGATATCTCATTGCTAGATATACAACACAAAGAGACAAAGGAAAGAAGGAAGATCCTGAATATATCTAATTATTTATAGTAACATTTGTGGTAGTAAATAAATGGAATTACAAAGCATTATCTCTCAGTTATGGAAGGACTAAGAAAACTGTGCTACATGAGTATAATGGAATATTATATCATAAGAAATAGAAAATGTGGAGCAGAGTCAAGATGGTGGAGTAGAAACAGGACTTCTGTGGGGCTCCAGCTTCCACCTCCTCCAATTCATGTAAAAGGTGACTCTGAACAAACTTTGGAACTACAGAACCCACAAAATGACACAGAGAAGCTAACTTCCCACTAAGGACAGCCAGGCTAGCAAGAAGTGGCCAGCGCAGTGCTCTGGGAGCCCACCCCAGCCCCACTTGAGCCAGAGGTTTTAGCCTCAGGACGGCCTGACCAGCTGCCAGCTGGAGGGACTTCAGATCACCAGCAGCTATGGCAGTTTCGAGAATTATCAACCCAAAGATGCTAAGGACAAAGTGAAAGATCAGTGCAGTGTGGACTTTGGGATCTGGTAGTTTAGGAGTGTGGTCTGGCCCTTATCCCCTGGAGGGAGAAGCTGCTGAGGCACCACAGCTATGCAGCTGTTGCCATGTGGCAACTTCAGCTCCTGGCCTGCAGATTGTAGGGAGACAAAGCAACCAGTCTGAGGGGTGATTGCTCTTGCTTTAACCTGCTTGGATCTGGATTGAGGTCTAGGGTGGAGGTCCTGGGGTGTGTGAACAGCTTGCCAGAGCGTGTGGAGGCTTCACAGAGGGCACCCAACTAATACCTTTGGCAGCTGAGAAAACCCCAGCATTTGGGATAAAGCTCCCCTGTCTGGTAGCAGAGTCCTACTGTGGCAAAAAAGCTCAAAAGTCAAGTAATTGAGTGGCAACATGGGCAAACAAAGGAAGCAGAGAAATCCAACTTTAAACTATTTTGGGGACAAAAAGGATCAAAGCATGGAACAGGAGGAAGACAGTGAAGTCAGAACTCCTACACCAAAAGCTTCCAGGAAAAATATGAGCTGGTTACAGGCCATAGAGAACCTGAAGAAGGATTTTGAAAGAAATGGCAAATGTGAAAAAATTTAGAGAAACGTGGGAAGGTATGTGAACTGATGCAGAGTTTAATAAACAGAACCAGGAAAACAATCATCACAATGGTAACATAAATATAACAATATAAATGGAACAATAATCAACAAGTGGAAAATAAAATGAAATGAAATACTTTGTAATTAGGATAAATAAGCTATGCCATGGCAAAAAGAAAATTTACATCCTATCTTTGGCTAGAGAGATGGGGTAATATGGATGCAGAACATCACATATGTTCTTAGGCAGGGCTGATAGGCTGTTGTTGAAAGATTTGCTTTGGAGGAGATAGAGAAAGGTATATTCAGAAACAAAGGTGTTTTACTAACAGAACATACAAATGAAACAAAGGAAAACCAGGCCTTCTTTAACACATCAAACTTTTTTTACAAATGAGGATGTATTTACTACTATGAATGCAGTACCCTCATATTGGCATCTGCTACATATTTTGGGAAATGAGAATGTTTTCATTTCCTTTTCTTGTCTTTACCACTGTCTAAAGCTTAGGCAGGCATGATTGTGTCTACTAAGGTTACTGTGAGAGCTATGAGGCCATGTCATTTATAGAGACTGCACCATATTTTAGTTATAATGGTCAACCATTTAGTCCCCTCTGAAAGTTGTAGATAGCAAGGATTTAGCCAGAATTTTTTTAAACAGGATCTTAGAATAGTTCAGGTTGTTAAAAAAAATAGTATGGGATCAAGAGCTTTCAAGTGTTCAGAGGCACTTAATTAGCAGCATCTTGGGTTATTCTACCAAGGTTCCCAGGCACCCATGCCCCCAAGAAAGGTAGAAGCTGGATCTGGGCATTTTCTCCTTTTATACTGGGAAGGTTTGAAGAATAATTTTACAATTAGATAACATTAAGAATGATGAAAGCCGGAGAGCGGAAAGCAGCAAGAATTAATTACTACTTGAGGGTCTGCTCAGGCCCTGTTGGAAGCATTCCTGCTGATTGTATGATGTCAGTTTAACCCTTTGGTGTTCAATTCTGAGGGAGCTTAGAGCAGCTCCAAGTGCAGGGCATCGAAACATGGAGCTCTTGCTTCCTTCCTTTGGATGTCCGTATTCCCCTCTTTTAGTATCCTTATAACTCTACTCCCTTCTCTCCCCTCCCCTTCCAAAATCTCTACCTCTTACTGCTTCTTATTCATTTTATTAGGTTCATGATATTGAATGAGCAATGATTTTTTTTTAATGAGTAAAATTAGTTTCATTGAGTAACACTATGGTGTTTCGAATTTTGGACATCCAGTTGAACTGGGATAGGGATTAGACCTGAAATTTCACTGATATAAGGACCTCCAAGGCAAGGAAACCTCCCTATACCAAATGCAGGTTGGCATTTTTTTGCTATTTTAATCTAAGAGAGTATCCTGGGGCACTAAGAGATTAAATATCCTGCTTAGGGTCACACAGCAGGTATGTGTCAGAGTCTGGACTTGAACTCAGGTATTCTTGGCTTCAAGGCCAGTCATTCAACTACTATTTACTAAAATCCTACTTCATGACAGGCAACATGATAAACACTATGGGGGATGAAAAGGTACATAAAATGTGGTTACTTCCTCACTGAACACATGGTCTACTATAGGACATAAGCAGAAATAAAAGGGTATTGTTTCCAGTTTTCTGTTTTCCTTTTGATCTCGGCTACATTTGTTTTATTTATACAAAAACCTTTTAAATTTAATGTAATTTTAATTATCTGTTTTATACCTCACACTGCTCTCTAGCTCTTGTTTATTCATCAATTGTTGGCCTATCCATAAGACTGAGAGACAATATATTTCACGTTCTTCAAATTTTCTTTTAATTTTTCTTTATATCTAGGTCATGTACCCATTTTTATCTTACCTTGGTAAATGGTGTAAGATATAGGTCTATACCCAATTCTTTCCAGACTCCTTTCCAGTTTTCCCAACAATTTTTACCACATAATAAATTCTTATCCCCAAAACTTAAGTCTTTATTCTTGTCAAATACAAGGTTAGTATATGTATTTTCTGCGGTAAATCGTATGTCTACTCTGTTCCGTTGACTTACCTTTCTATTTCTTAGCCAGTACTGTTTTCATTCTACATGTAGATGACAATTTCATCAATGTGAGTCTACTCTCTTGGGATGGAAATTGAAACCCTTTCATATCTTGTTGTTGTTGTTGAATCATTTTCAGTCTTATCCAACTGTTCATGACCTTGCTTGGGGTTTTCTTGGAAAAGATGTTAGAGTATTTTGCCATTTCCTTCCCCAGTTCATTTTACAGATAAGGAAACTGAAGCAAATGAAGGTAAGTGACTTTCCCAGGGTCACACAGGTAGTAAGTGTCTGAGGCTGGTTGAACTTGGGTCCTTCAGTGCTCTATCCACAGTGCCACATAGGTCGCCCATTTCATGCCTTAAGAGATAATTTCTTAGTTAATAGCATGAGTTATTGTGGCCAAAAAAGACTCATTTATTTATGGCCAACTCTTTGGAAATAAGCTGGCAGGTGAATCATCTGGTAACAGATATACAAGTGTTGTAGAATTTGCTCGCAAAGGAGGTTAGCTGAGGCATGATCCAACTAAGTGGCTTGTCTAGTTTCACCAATAAGCTAGGTAAAGAACTTTCTGTTCTCCTTAAACCTCCCCTTTACTAGTCCAGAATCCATATACAATGATGCCTTCTTTTTTAACAGCTGGACCTAGGATTTCATCATTGTAGAGAATTAACTTCAGCTGGAGAAACTCCCTCTATCAACACAGATCATCATCAGCTCAGCCACTTACAGCCTTAGAGCATATCTGAGACACTGAGAAGTTATTTGAATTGCCTGGGGTAATCTAGCCAGGATACATCAGAGGTAGGTCTGGAACCCAGATCTTAAGTCTTTCTCTATTGTGATACATAACCCCTATACATTCTACTTAATAATTCACATCATTACCATTGAAGGTGTCATTTCTATTTTAGAACACATTTCTCTATAAAAATCAGTGTTCAATACTTAAAATCTTAATTATCCCAAATAAGAGACAGCTGCCTCACCAGCCAAGCTTCAGTGTTTTTTAATGGACTTCTAATTTGTTATCAACCACAAGTAACTGGTCAGGCAAACTGCAGAAATCATAGAAGCATCATAAATCATTGAAATCCTTGATAAAACTTTTAAGCCAGCTCCCACATCTGCAGTGAGTTGGAGAATTCAGGGAAGGATGTGCTGTTGCTGTAGCAACATCAACACCACCCCTTAGCAGCTGCAAGAGCAAGGTGTGGACATAATCTGCTTGAGTGATTTTTACCATCTTCTGATGTAAGGAAAGATTTGGGAATATGATCCCAAGTCATTCTCACTTGTTCTTGGGGAGGCCATCTCAGAGGATTTCCCAATACTAAGTCAGCCTTTCCCCTTCTCTTATTCAAGAAATGACATGATTTCCTTACTTTCTTCCTAAAGGTTTAGAGCTTGATCTCATTTGCATGAATGGAGGAAAATGCTTCCAGTGGATGAAGTATGCCTACAATGTGTGCGGCTTAATCAGCTCTGAAAAGGGATTGTTAACCAGAGACCATCTACTCTACCAAACTAGGGATTATATGTATTTGTGGTACTCACGATATGAAATCTAAATGATGCTTCGAAATATTTGGAAGCAGGCCCTAGAAGGTATTATTTTATTCCTCCATTAATGTACTATTTCTTGCTACCTACTAAAATTTTTCATTTCTTTGAACAGAACAGTTTCTTTCCTTAAGCAATACCAATTTCTGTTCAGACTCCAACTAATATTTTGACATTTGCACTCAATCATCCTCAAAGAGAGAGTATAAGTCTTCAGTGGGCCCTTATAAGTTTTGAGCAGAGGTCTCCCTTAATGTTTTTGCATCCAGGAATATATTTCCATTTTCACTTATGGCCCCTTCCTCTACCAACCTTCACATAAACCTTTGGTTTAAGACTTTTGGGATACACAGGACACTTACATCTATATCTACATATGTGTATGTATACATGCCCATGTAGATACATGTATATACATATTTGTGTACATGTATATATTATATATGTGTATTTATATAAATGCATAAGCACATGTAGAATCAAAAGTGATTCATTCAATCAACACACATTTATTAAGTGCCTACTATATGCCCTGATGCTTTGCTAAGTGCTAGAGATACAAATAAGACAATCAGGACTTCATGAAGCTTATATTCTACAAGGAAGATACAATGCATTCACACATAAGTAAATATGGGCTATATACAAAATAAATACAGCAGGGCGTAATTGATCACACAGAAAATTTAACAACAGGCTTTTTAGTTAGCTAGAGTTGGCCTCTACATATCACTGAGCACAGGACAGTGGAGAGGACAATCTCACGTTGGATGAGCTCATGCTAAGAGAGGAAACATGCTAAGAGAGGAAACAGGATCCTTACCCCTGTAGGTAAAGGGGTGTGGAGAAGGGTGTGGAGAAGGTAGACTCTAGGACATAGACACCACAACAATGGGAGTTCATTGGGTATATGTCATAGAATTTTACAATGTGATCAGGCACAGGCTGGCAGACAACCATGAGGCATAGGGAAAGTGGTCGGCTTGTAGCAGAAGCATTTGCCCGTGCCTTTTTTTAGTTGTCTTAACTGTTAGAATCTGAGTTCATGCCTTCTGAATTTTTATCTAACTTTCCTCACATAGAACTCATGTTACCACATCAAACTTCCTTTCAAGCACAAGACAATTAAGTATGTGTCCAGCCTTATTTTAACTTGCCTTATCTGGACAATGTGAGGGGTTGTGATGTACATTGTTAGAATGGACTCATGCATCTGTCAAAGTAGCAAAGTGCCTTAGTATAGAAGCAAGGTTATCATTTAACCAAAAGATGATCAATCATTTTATCTTACTTGTTTTCAAACTGGAGAAAGGCCCTTTGGTCCAGTATTGGAAAACCTGTTTTATTTGACAACTGTCTGCCTAGCAAGCAAGTTCTACATTTAGCAAACTGTTGCTTTCAAAAGACCCAGGGATTTTGGCTGCTTGTTTTACTTTCTGCTGCTCTCACTTTGTGTTCATGGTTTTTGAGAGAGAAATAGAGAAACAGAGAAATGGAGACAGACAGGGAGATTGAAACAGGCAGAGAGAAATAGACAGAGAGACTAAGACACATAGTAGGTGTGATATAAATGTTAGCTATTATTATTTTTAAATACATGAAATAGAGACAGATACAGAGATAGAGTCATACAGCAAGACAGAGAAAAATAGAGAGAAAAAGATGGAAAGATAGAAAGAGAAACAGAGAATGACAGAAAAACAGAGATAGCAAGACAAGGAGACAAGGAGAAATAGAGAAACAGGGAGAGAGACAGGAACAGAGATGGAAAGACAGAGAAAGAAACAGAGAGAAACCTTGATGAAGGCAAGTGTGAGTACTTCGTCCATGATATTAATGGCAAGCAGGCAGAGTCTGCCTCTACCCAATAAAATATCCCCATGTAAGAAATTCCAGATTTAAAATGCCTTTTTAGGCTTTTATAGTTAGACCATAAAACAAACCAGATTTATGACATAAATAAAAACAACTCCTCACAGTGGTTGGTCACAAAAACCCTCTTTCTACCCTGCTTACCACACTCTTTGGGGCCAAGCTCTTTGTCTCAAAGCAAAGTGTGTCAAACCACCGCCAACTGGGAACAATAGCAATAGCTTGTTTCTTCCCCTTTATATCAGGGTCATCTTAATTGGTCCCAGGCTGATTTTGAGAGAAAAAAGGCTGGGATTCCCAATATACTTTCCCACCTGGAGAACTTACCTCCATAATATGTAGCTGAGAAAATACTTTGGAGGAGGGGAAAAGGTCTTTTCTTTCCTCCAGGGAAGAGTTTTCATTTAAAATGCTCACCTGCTGCAAAAGGTACATTTTGTAGTGAGAGGTTCTCCTGCAAATCAAAGAGCAGAAGCTGCTAAAGGCTGCCCCTCCACTTCCCTTGTGCACATTTTGGTTGGCTAATTGAATTTCCCTTTCATATTCCCCATCCTAATTTTAGGCTAGCAGACAGCAGTGCCGCTGCCAACGCTGCACAGTGTATGAATGGACTGCCAGGCTCACTGCAGTCAACTCTGTCTTGAACTCTCTGTGTGCTAGTTCAGAGAGCACCGTTCTACCATCATCCCACCATGGCACTTCCAAATGGCTGCTTATAATTGGGTTCAGAGGAGTTCAAAGCCGTGCTCCAGCATCCTTGTATCAAAGCCCACTGAGCAACAAGAGGAAGCACGCGTAGCCATGGATGCCCCGTGTGAGGAAAGTTATTAGTGGAACACATTCAAATAAGTCACATTAGATTCCTGGGTACACAACTGGTTTTTGGTTAAGCTTTCAAGTGTTCAGGTGTGGTCCCCTGGAGAAAGATCCTATAATCACTGCAAAAATATCTCATTTGTACTAATGCACTTTGCCTATTTCATAGCTGATACTTAGGAGACTCATTTACATTTTTTTTAAATGTCAAGGCTTTCTCCAGAGATTGTTCATTCATTATATTTATTTTCTTGGACATGATTTAACAAACCTTCCCTGAAGAGTTTGCAGCTATTAACTTTGCTGAACAGTAGCTCAAGTGAGAGTTAAAGGCAAATGGTCTAAAAGGAAGTAATGGGCCACAGCACCTCAAGGGTATTCATCCGCCCCCAAAACTCATTTCAATAACTCTTCCTCTGCAGGACCTGGAAAAAAGAAGATAGAAGAGAAAAACTGCCTATTGTTCATGTCAAATTCCAACAATTGCTAACTCCCAGAATCCTGCCATCTTTGGATTTGCATATGTCATAACTATATGTCTACTAAGAGCAGTGGACTTTTTTTTGTCTTTGTATTTAGAGTAGTAGTGTTACCCATATAGCATGAGGTGTTCAATAAATGATTGTTGTGGAGTTCAGATGATTTCTAAGTGTCTCACTCAAGAACTGAAAGAAACTCAATGAAGTGGGCAAATCATGGGCAATAAATACATGATAACCCACAGGCCTGAGGCTACAATCCACCATCAACTGCCATTATCATATTGATTCTGCCTTAAGGCCAGCCTAAAGTAGGGCCCCCAACTTCTAGAACATTCCAGACTAAAGTGTATCTTCCCAGCCCCACTAATTTCCCAAATCTTGAATCATAGGATCTTAGAATGGAAAGAGAATTTAGATGTTACATAATCCAATTTTTATATCACCAATAATATATATATATTTATTATCTGCTTGAGCTCCTTACTTTTAAAGAGCCTGCAATGGAAGTATAATACCAGAGCTAAAAGACTCCGGAGAGTTAGCTCATCTTAATTGCCACTAATGAAGAATCTTTTCTCCATAATTTCGATTCAATAAACATTTATCAAATATTCATTATTTGAAAGGAATTGTACCAGGTACTTATGACAGGGACCAAAATGAAAGTTCTTGTCTTCAAGTATCTTATATTCTCCTTCGAGGAGAAGTCACCATCCAATCTCCCTCTACAAATTTCAATTGAGGGAGAACTCACTCCCTCCTGAGGCAGCACTTTTGGACCATTCAGAATATTGGAATTTTTTTCCTTGTTTTGAGCCAAAACCTGCCTCTATGAAACATCTGCCCATGTTTCTAGTTCTATTCTCTGGGGCCAAGAAAAATACGTCTGATACTTCAGAAAGATGGCAGCATTTCAAATACTTAAAGACACCAACTGCATCCATCCTAAATCTTATATTTTCTAAACTATACATGCCCAGTTCTGATCCTCTAAGGACATGTCTTCACATGCCATTCACAACTCCAGTTGCCCCTCTCTGGAAGAAGATCCTCCTTATCAATTTCTGTCCTTAAATGTGGTGCTCAAAACTGAACACAATACTCCAAATGTGGTCTAACCATGCCAGAAAAGAAACATTACCTTCTTCATCCTGCATGCTTTGTCTCTATTAATACAACCTAGAGTTACATTAGCTTTGGGGGAAGGAGTGGGGTGGGGAGGTTGCCACTAAAACTGAGATCTAAGGAAATCCAAGACACTTGTAGAAAATCAAACAAGAAATAACCAAGTTTCAGTGGTTTGTGGAAGAGAAGAGAGAGTAATGGATGGAAAGAAGAGTAAGGTTTTTAGTATAAGGGTGGGGAAGTAATTATTATTCTTGAGTTGGGTTGAGAAATAAGCAAAAAAACCCTCTGGATTATGGTTGATTATCATTATTCAAAACCTAGTATTTACATTCCACCAAAGTATAATAAATGAAGTTATCACAAGAATGTGTTTAACTTATTAAATAGTTTTTCTTGAAGGTAACCATAACAGGCTTAAACATCTGATGGGGTTTTGAATCTTGCCTACCTTTTGGCTGCCTAATACAGTTCTGTCCCTTGACTTAGCAAGTCCTGGGTTTGGGGAAAGGGTCCAGATGGTAGAAAAGAGGGAAGCAAAGCTTTAGCCTCCTTGTGATTTTTGTATTAGCTTTTTAATAGGTTCTATCTTCTCATCTTCATCTTACCCTAATTTATGCTGTGATTTTTTTTTTGCTCAAGACATATATATATATACATATATATGTATATATACATATATGTATGTATATGTATATATGTAGCCAAAAATATCAAATCAAAAAGATCTATGTTACTCCACCTTCCTGATGGCTAGTAAGTTCCCCCAACTTTGGAAGTGAGTGAAACCCCAAGACAAATCACTTTCTATATATTTCCAGATGATGTCACCTTGTTTGTTATCTCCACTCCCTCCCCCCATAGTGGAATTCCACCTCTAACTTAGGGACACTGGTTCTAACAGATGAATTTTCATCTTATCTTGCCTGGAACCAAGACCTTGCACATTTCTGGGTCACTTCTGGTTTCCTTCCCCTTTTGCTCCCCTCGACATGCCATCTCTGCCCACTGGAATATAAGATGCTTTAGGATGGGTACTGTCTTTTCTTGCTTGTATTTTACCCTCAGCATTTAATGGTAGTGACTGGCACATAATAAGCTCTTAATAAATACTTTTTTCATTCTTTTATTTGCTTCATGGAAATTACTACTGAATTCATATACATCAGATGGACTATCAACAACAGGTGAAAGGTATCAGGGTTTAGCTTTTTTAAAATCCTCTTTGCTTTGTTATTTTCTACTACCCTGTGCCAGGGTAAACTTTGGGTAAGCATATTCCTAAATCAAGCGCAATTAAATTAGAGTCAGAAGTCTCCATTAGGTTCCAGGTATATTTAGAGTAGACACCTCCTTCCTCTGATGCTCTGGACCAAAGTAGGTTTCCACAAGAAACCAACTCATCCCAAACAAGATTCATTTCCCTATGAATCACAGAGAATCTAGAACTAAAGTCTCTGAAGTGGGGTTTCTTTGGGGGTTTTGGTGGGGAAGGAAAGGCTGTTTCTTTTAGGATTGGACAAAATAATGATGCCTAGATTGCATTACATATTAGTATAATAAAGTTCTAGAGCACCAGCCAAACTTGAAAGAGAAATGTGAGAAAATGAAACACAGGGGAATTGAAGGCAAAATTGGGAGCACTTCTGTAACAAAAACAATAGTCAGACAGAGCAATGGCACAAATCAAGGGAAAGTTAAGTCAAAAAACATTTATTATGCATTCATTAAATGCCAGGCATTGTGCTAGGCACCAGTATACAAAGAAACATAAAACAATGCCTGCTATCATGGAGCTCACAATACAACGAAGGCACTCACAGGATATTCCACATGCCAGACTGGTGGTTATTTTACTTCATTCTGAAAAAAAACCCAAATGACATCACTGTGTTGGAGTCAAGGGACAGCACGTCCAACTGTGACTGCTCACACCAATATGAGCTCAGAATGCTCTACCACAGGCTGGCCAGAAGTAGGCCATATGTGAATATCTGGGGTGGATTCTCTAAATCTACACACCTCACATTTCTTTGGAGCTGCTTCAATCCTGCTTTCTTCATAGAGCACAGCACGTTCTCTGATGAGGGCATGCCATGTTGGCAGTCCTGTGCTAATGTCTCCCATGTCACACAATCAATTCCAAAGTTCCTTAGAGAGATTTTGAAAGTGTCCTTGTATTGCTTTTTCCAACCACCATTTGAGCCTTTGCCCTGTGTATGTTTTCCATAAAATAATCTTTTAGGCAAACAATTCAAACAATGTGGTCAGCCCATAGGAGTTCTGCATGTCAGGCATTACCAACCTGGTTAGCAAAACTCAGAAGGCCAGAGGCTCTCAAAGACTCTAGATATCTTCATTTATAGTAAGACACAGCACTATGCTAAACATGGGAGATACACACAAGTACACACTCACACACTGAAAAGAGTCACCATCTTCAAAATATTTATATTCTACTGGGAGGACATAGAAATTCCTGGTGGGCAGGGAGTATTTCTCTGTTTCTTCTTGTATCCCTCTTAAAACTAAAGTCAGATAGTTTGTCAGTCCTGGCATTGATGTTGAAAATTTGTAGGCTGTAAAAAATCAAATCAAATCACATATACAGATTTGACAATTGTGTGTATCATTAAATAAAAGAGCCATATGAGTTATTTCTTAAAATGTGACATCTCAAATCATCATGCTGAGGAAAGACCTGGGCCTGGAAAATATTGTTGTGCTTTGGATCATGTTTTAAAGACTTTTATCTTCAACAAATGCATAGATTCTCATTTTAGTAAGGTTCTAGTCTAATAATAACTGACATATTTAGTAAGTTTCACAGTGGGCTTTTCTTAGAATGCTGAAGTAGGTAGTGAATGTACTATTATCCCCTTTAAATAAAAACAAAAAAATGAGGAAACTAAAGTCCAGAAAGGTTATTCTTTAGCTTTCCCAAAGGCCCATAGTAAGCAGGAGCCAGAATCAAACTCAAGTTTTTTCTGACTCCTAAACTAATACTCTGTTCTTCACAGAATTGACCAGGGAAGAAGCATGAAAAATCAAATTTGCCCATTATCAAAGAAGAAACTAACAAAACTGGATAAATAAATTCTATTTTAAAATATAAATCAATATAATGCTTGGTTTTAGATCTGTACAGAGACTAGTGATGAAATATGTTATTAGTCACGTAGTATTAAGGGTCCCTTTAACTTTATGGAGGAGGGAGGTTGTTTGAAATATTCTTTTTTAACAACCACAAAAAATTAAATAAATCTAGTTCAAGGAACAGTATTCCTTAATTTTACAAAGTATCTCAGAGAATCTTTAGTGTAACTATGGGAGATAACACCTGGTAGAAAAAAATGTAGATATAAAAGAACACATAAAACAATATCTTGTCCCCAATTGATAAATGGTCATAGGACATGAACAGACAGTTTTCAGAGAAAGAAATTAAAGATATCTATAAGCATATGAAAAAATGTTCTAAATCACTATTGGTTAGAGAAATGCAAATCAAAATAACTCTGAGGTACCACATCTCACTGGTCAGATTGGCTAAGATGACAAAACAGGAAATTGATAAATGATGGAGAGGATGTGGAAAAATTAGAACACTAATTAGAACACTAATGCATTGTTGGTGGAGTTGTGAACTGATCCAAACATTCTGGAGAGCACTCTGGAACTATGCCCAAAGGGTTATAAAAAAGTACATAACCTTTGACGCAGAAATGCCACATCTAGGGTTGTATTCCAAAGAAATCATAGAAGTGGGAAAATAACCCGTACGTACAAAAAATATTTATTAGTAGCTCTATTTGTGGTGACAAAGAATTGGAAATCAGGGGGTTGCCCATCAATTGGGGAATGGATAAACAAGTTGTGGTATATTAATGTAATGGAATACTATTGTTCTATAAGAAATGAGGAGCAGACGGACTTCATAATAACCTGGAGAGATATATATATAAACTGATGCTGAGTAAGGAGAGCAGAACCAGGAGAACTTTGTAGAAAATTATAGACACATTGTATGTGTGGCGACTAACTTTGATAGACTGGGCTCCTCTCAGCAATACAAGGTTAGAAGACAAGTACAAAAGACTGATGATGGAAAGGAATATCCACATCCAGATAAAGAACTACAGAGTCTGAATGCAGATTGACGCAAACTATTTGCTCTCTCGTTTGTGTTTTGTTTTGTCCCTTTTTTCTCATTGTTCATCCCATTGGTTATAATCCTTCTTTACAACTCGACTAATGTTCAATGGGAAGGTTCTGTGGAACCTATATTTGATTATATACTGCCATGGGGGGAGGAGGGAGGAGAGGGAGGAAAGGAAAATTTGAAACTCAAGGGATTGTGGAACTGAATGTTGTAAAATAAAAGTAATAACTAAATTTAAATTTAATTAAAAAACCCAATGAGGCTATGACAACTTCTGGGAAAAAAGCAATGACACCAAGACCCTCTCCCTCCCCCCCGCCAATTCTTGTCAAAGAATGAACCATATTTGTGAAATGGACATGGGACATACAGATGCTGAGAAATTGTTTTTAGGTAACTGACTTAAAGGAACCAGCTCAGCTGCAAAAGCATCATAGAGGATCATACAGTGAACATTATATCATGATATTTTACTTGGGGATAGGGGAATTGGGGAGAAACATATATCTTAATACATAATAAAGTAACTGAGCTCCAGTAAAAAGAAATGATACTGAAGATAGCTATCATGTCACTATCTCCTCTCCTCTGTCCAAGTGTTCTATTCTCCAGGTTAACCATCTCCAGTTCCTCCATCTGATCCTTGTTTGGCAAGAACTTATTGCCTTTCACCATCTTGGTTGCTCCCGTCTGGAAACCCTCCAGTTTGTTATTGCCCTTACCACAATATGGCACTCAATGTGGAATATAGCATTCCAGATGTAATCTGACCAAGGCAGAATTCATCAAAACTATCACATTTTAAATCCTGAAAATAGCTTCTCTCTCAATTGAGCCTAAGTTCCATTAAGCTTTATTGACTTTCATATCAAAATATTGATTCATATTGGTCTTAGAGTCCACTCAAAGTCCTAGACCCTAGATCTTTTTTTTCAGATTAGTTGCCTTCCAGCCAAGCCTCTTCTATCTTGTACTTGTGAAATGGATTTTTTGAACCTACATGGAAGATGTTACATTTATCCCCATTTGGATTTGCCTTATAAGGTCTGGCTATAAAATGGGGCTAATAATAGCACCTACATCCACAGGTTATTGAGAGGATAAAATGAAATCATATTTGTAAAGTCTAGCTCTTTATGGGAACACCTACTGGCTTCTTTTCTGGACGAAACCATCTCCAGGGTCTCTCTTCATGTCTCCAGGATACAGCCCCAACAGCTGAAGATAATCCATCCCTGTGTTCATTCTCATTAGTGAAAACTGACAAATATTAGGATCCAAAGAGGCTTTTCTAGGGTAGTCACTATTGCCACTCCTGTCACCCAGCACAGTGAGTTAAGTTGTTGTTACCATCGTTTTCTTTCACAAACTGGCTCAAGTTAGCAATTGTAATGAGAAAGGGAATAAGCATAGTCCCCCAAGGTCCTGGTCTTATCCCTCTCCTCTTCATTCTTTCTTTTTTTTTTTGCTTTTTTTGGAGGGCAGTTGGGGTTAAGTAACTTGCCCAAGGTCACACGGCTAGGTTTTTGTGTGTGTGTTAAGTGTCTGAGGCCGGATCCGAACTCAGGTCCTTCTGACTCCAGGGCCAGCACTCTACTCACTGCGCCACCTAGCCTCCCCCTCTTCATTCTTTCTATTGGGGAACTTCTCCAATTCCATAATTTCAATAACTTCCCCTATACTAATAGTCTTTCTTCACTCCCAGTCTCTTCTCATAATTCTATCTGCCTGCTATAGAGCTCCAGCCTGGTTGCCCAGTCAAAATTGCATGTACTAAACTGAACTTTTTGTATAATCCTTAAAACTGCCTCTCCTCCTAACTTTACTATTTTTGTCAACAGTATCGCCATCTTCTTGATAACCAAAGTGAATAACTTTAGAGTTATTTGACTCTTCCCTCTCTTTAAGTCTACAATCTAAGCAGTTTCCAATCATGTCAATACTACCTCCACAATATCCCTCAGATTAACATCTCCCTTTAATCTTCCATTGCAACAACCTCTGCCCAGGACATAAAATATATTTCTACATTTTACTAACAAAGAACAGCAGCAAGAAATACAAAGAGAAACCCCATTCAAAGTAACTGTAGACAATTTAAAATATTTGGGAATCTATCAGCCAAGACAAACCCAGGAACTATATGAACACAATTACAAAACACTTTTCACACAAATAAAGTCACATCTAAATAACCATAAATATTTCAGTTGCTCATGAGTTGGTTGAATTCATATAATAAAAATGGCAATTCTACCTAAATTAATTTACTTAGTGCCATAAGAAATCAAATGACTAAATTATTATTTTACAGAGCTAGAAAAAATAAGAACAAAATTCATCTGAAAGAATAAAAGGTCCAGATTATCAAGGGAATTAATGAAAAGAAATGCAAGGGAAGGTTGCTTAGTCATATCAGATCTAAAACCGTATTATGAAGCAGCAATAATCAAAACAACTTGATACTGGCTAAGATATAGAGTAGTAGATCAGTGGAATAAATTAGGTAACAAGACACAGTAGTCAATGACTATAATAATTTATTGTCTGATAAAACCAAAGATTCCAACTTCTAGATTAAGAACTCACTATTTGACAAAAACTACTGGGAAACTGGAAAACAGTATGGTAGAAACTAGGCATAGACCAATATTTTATGCTGTATTCTAAGAAAAATTCAAAATAGGTACACAATTTAGACATTAAGGGGGAAATTATACACAAATTGGGAGAGTAAGGAATATAGTTTACCTGTCAGATCTATGGAGAAGGAAAGAAGTTATGACCAAACAATAGACAGAGAACATTATGAAATTCAAAATAGATAATTTTGATTACATTAAATTAAAAAGTTTTTGCACAAGCAAAGCCAATGTAACCAGATTAGAAGGAAAGCAGAAAGCTGAGAAACAATTTTTACAACCAGTATCTCTGATAAAGGCCTCATTTCTAAAATGTATGGAGAACTGAGTAAAATGTATTAGAATACAAATCATTTCTCAATTGATAAAATGGTCAAAGGATAGAAAAAGGCAGTTTTCAGATGAGGAAATTAAAGCTATCTATAGTCATATGAAAAAAAATTCTCTAAATCACTATTGATTAGAGAAATGCAAATTAAAGAACTCTGAGGTACAATATCACATTGACTAACAAGTCAACTGGCTAACATAACAAAACAGGAAAATGATAAATGGAGAAAATGCAGTGAAAATTGGAACACCGGTGCATTGTTGGTGTAGTTGAGAACTGATCCAACCATTCTAGGGAGAAATTCGGAACTACGCCCAAAGGGCTATAAAAACTATGCATACCCTTTGATCCAGTAATATTACTGTTAGGTTTGTATCCCAAAAAGACCATAAAAAAGGGAAAAGGACCCACATGTACAAAAATATTGATAGGCTCTTTTTTTGTGTGATGGCAAAGAATTGGACATTGAGGAGATGCCCATCAATTGGGGAATGGCTGAACAAGTTGTGGTATATGCATGTAAAGGCATACTATTGTTCCATAAGAAATAATGAGCAGATGGATTTCTGAAAAACCTGTAAAAACTTGCATGAACTGATGTTGAGTGAAATAAGCAGAACCAGGATAACATTGGACATAGTAACAGCAACACTATCTGATGATCAATTGTAAAGCCAAGCACGAGCAGCCACAAACTTGAAACAAGGTGCTAAGTACCTGCTTGCCTGCCAATACAAGAGGCATGGAAGATCTTCAAATCCCATTACTATTATATCAACTTTGTTGGACTTAGCTCTTTTTAGCAATGCAATGATCTAAGACAATTCCAAAAGACTCATGATGGAAAATGCTATCCACATCCAGGGAAAGAACTATGGAGTTTGAATGCAGATTGAAGCATATTATTTTTGCTTTTTGGTTTTTGTTCTTTCCTTCTCATGGTTTTACCCTCTTGTTCTGATTCTTCTCTCACAATATGACTAATGTGGGAATATATTTAATATGATTTTACATGTATTGCCTATATCAGACTGCAAGCCATCTAGTGGAGAAAGGAATGAAGGGAAGTGGGGGTGGAATTTAGAACTCAAAATCTTATAAAAGTGAATATTGAAAACTAAAAACAAAATAAGTAATCTTTAAAAAACCATCTTCCCAGTCCTTTATCTTTTTTTTTTGTCTAGTCTATTGTAATAGTCTTCTAACGAGGCTTCCTGTTTCTAATCCATCCTTTACTCTAATGCTTAAAAAATCTTCCTAATTCATGACTCTGATCATATTAATACTTTACTCAAAAGCCTACTCAGGAACTCCCCATTATGTACTGGATGAAGTAGAACATTATCATACCTTTCTAGCCCTTTCAAGAACTGCATCCTTTAATCGAGTTTACATTCTGTCCAAAGTGTCCCACCTCCAGTTTATTCCCTCTTCTCTTTCTCCTCTTTCTCAGCTCTATGCTTTTGCCCATACTAACCCCCTTTGTCTGGATTTGATGCACTTCTGCCATTTCTGTTGAAGTGCTTCTATGAAAACCCAACTTATGTTAGTATCTTATAAAGGCCCTCCCTGCCATGCTCCTCCTTCCTTTTAGCTGACAGCCAGAAGGGATCATAACAAATCCAGAGCTGGGATGGACCTCAGAGTCCATGTAGTCATTTTACAGATGAGAAAACTGAGGCCTAAGAACATTAATTGGAATTTTCAATTCACCCTGACAGTAATGAAACATTCTTTTAGTTGCTGATTCCTTGCATGTTCCTAAATTAAATTAAATTCGAATTAATTCAATTTAATTCAGTTCATCAGGTCGTCTGACTCTAGAGTGAATGCCCTTTCCATCCACTGTGCCATGACTCATGTGCCACAGCACTCTTCCTAAACCTATGATTTTTAAACTTATCTCATCCTCCCCTGTACCAGAATAATTTGTGAGCATTTCCCCAATTAAATTGCATACTCCTGGAGACCAAGGTCGATATCATAAATTTGTTTGTGTCTTCACTGTTTAGCACAGTGCCTTGCCTACAGAGGAGGCTCTTGACAAATGCTTCCTAAATGAATAAGGTGATGCCACAAATTCTAAATTCAATGAGAGCATTGACTGTGTCCTGTCTATCTTTGGGTGTCCTTCCTCTGTGCCAAACACAGTGCTCTGCACATAGTAATAATAATTGTTGGTGCTAATAAAGATGCTAGTAGTACGCAATGCTTTAAACTTTGCGAACTGTTTTAAATACAGTATCTTACATGACCCTCATAAGAACCATATAAAATAGGTTCTACTGATATTGGTTCCCCCACTTTAGAGATGAGGAACATTTAAGTGATCTGTCCTTGGTTAATTTCAGAGGTATGATTTGAACTTTGATCTTTCTGCATCCATTTCTACAGCAGATCCTTTATAAAGATGTGTTGAATTGAAGTGTATTGAACTGAACTGACTTGAATTAAGCAGAACGTAAGGATATATGGGTTAGATAAAGCAGACTAAGAATGCCGAGAAAGAGATCATTAAGCTTAGGAAGCGATTAATGGTTATACACATCTGTGCAAATGTGAATACACAAACATGCATATAACTAAATTCCACACAGTGGAAAATTATGCCATTTATGCTAAAGCACTGTCATCAGATAATCCATCTCCCCATTTAGTTTTCATTCATGTTAGTATCCTTTGAAAGGTGGCTTAATCTGCCTCTTTGCCTTCAGGGAAAATCACAGGCAAACCTCCCATGCTCAAGGAACCTCTCATCCTTTGGGACACTTTCCAAGGTGATTCCTCACTTCCCTTCAGTGACCCCTCCCATTTCCCAGGAGTCTTCACTGTGAGGATCTTGACCTTATATCTAGCCTAAATGTCATGAAGCAGTTTAATCAAGTAAGCAACAGGTATTTATTGAGCACCTACAGTGCATACACTGTTTTAAGTATATTTCCTCTTATTCCTCTGTCCTTTACAGAGATGGAAATCAGCTGGTCATTATTTACTCGGTAATAGCACTTGATGTGCTTGAAGACCACCGTAAGTTGCTCTTCAAATTCCTCTTTGCCTTACTGGATGATACTAACTGAGGTTTTTTGCTGTGGCTTTGTATTGTTTCAGTTTGCCATCCCAGTGTGTAACATAAGACTATCTATTTCATCCTAATGTCAGTTCCAAGGACCAGTAATTGAGGTGGGTCAAAGACATAGGGTGAGGATCTGGAAGCAGAGACCAGTAATTCAGGATAATGAGAATTCAGGGACCTATACAAGGATACACCTGTCTTGGAAAAGCAGCCAGGAAAGCCTGGGGTTAAAGTAGATCCATGGATACGGGACCAGGAGCTAGAACACATGCAGATACCACAAATCAAAACAAAACAGTGGGTTGAAACCAGGTAGAAGAATAGAGATGTCAATAAGCCAGACAAGGTTAATAGGCCAAAAGGGAAAACAACTAGACTCTGAGAGATACATGGGCCCCAAAGAGGTAGGGCAAGACAAGATAAAGATATCTTTGATAAGAGTGTTTGAGAATTCAAGGTATTCAAATATCCTACATGACGCCTTCCCCCGATACTCCTTGATCAATGATGCCTTCTACCTCATTAGTTTGCATGTACTTATCTGTGAACATATTCTACCCCTCCCCGCAAATTAGGGTTCTTTAAGGTAGAGACCATCTTTAAATCCTATGAAACTTGTACACTGTCCATAGATAACAGATATTTAGTAAATGCTCGTTGTATTGAATTGAATTAAATTGATTGAAAGTTTGTTGTTTAAGTCAGTTTCTGTCTTCTTCAGGAAAGTGTTAATATACTTCAGGTTGGAGCTGATCCCTAACATGACCATCCTCACACTTATAAGTCAAGAAAGGTAAACAGGCTCTGTATAGGTTGATTCTAAACTTTAGTACTTACTACCTGTGTCACCTTGGACAAATGACTCAACATCTTTGGGTCTCAGTTTCATCACCTGAAAATGAGAAAGTTTTGATATATGACCTCTGAGAGCCCCTCCAGACTTCAATATATAATCCTATGGCTCAGGTAACCTCAAGGTGAAGATGAATCTGGGATCCTCCCTCATTATGTAAGCAGATAGATTTCTCATAGCCTGCTAAACCACGTCTCAGTTTAGAGCACAAAATGTTAACATCCTGTGCCAGAAAAGAGAAAGATCAAGGACGCAGAAACCTCAGCCTTAATACCTAGACTACTTCCCTGCTGAATTCCCTGCTGAACATCACTCTAATTGAATATTGTGGACCCATAAGTAGATGTGGACAGAGAGAGAGTTGTGATAAGGAGAGAACTGTCAAGCAGTCTTGGACTCAAAAAGCATAAAACTTTCATTGGAGCACCACACATGGAACAATATATATTCTATAACCACCTTTGTTTCAATCAATTAACAAACACTTTTAAAAAAACACTACCAACTATGTTAACAGATATTGTTGGGAAAGGGGGTGATGCAAAGACCAAAATAAAACAGTCCCTATCCTCAAGATTATATTCACCAAGTTTGGTCTAAGTCCAGGCTATGCTGCCCTCATCCCAGCTGCCTTCTCATCCTCCTCCCCCAGGAATTTGAAATCCTACCCCTGGGATCTTGGTGGACTTTTCCCTTATCTTACCAACTCCCAGTCCTATTTCTTCCATTACACCATTTCCCAGCCATCTCTAAAACAGGTCTTCTTGCCACCCCACTACTTTTCTTTTTTTTTTATTTTAGTTTTTGCTTTTTTGGAGGGCAATAGGGGTTGACTTGCCCAATGTCACACAGCTAGTTTTTGTGTTAAGTGTCTGAGGCAGGATTTGAACTCAGGTCCTCCTGACTCCAGGGCCAGTGCTCTATTCACTGCGCCACCTAGCCACCCCCCACTACCATTTCTTAACTCTTGCTTTTTGATATATGTTGCCATATTCTATTAAATGTAATATCCTTGAGGGCAAAGACTGAAGTTGTAACAACAACAAAACTGCACTAAGACTTATGGGACACTATCTTTGTAGCCCCAACACGATCATAGTGCTTGGTACATAGTAATAAGCACTTTAATGCATTTTCATTCATTAACCCATTCACTTATTCACATTTAAAAAAAAAGAAAAATTACAAGTGCTTGTATATAAGTGCATACAAAAATATTTTCTAACTATCAGGATCTCAGTTTATCTACCTCTGTCTTTAATCTTAGCCTTTGCAAACTGACCTGAATCCAGGTGATCCCAGCCTGCATAAAAGTACTACTACCATGTTAGGAGAGAGTATGCCATAGTAGAGGCTGAGCCTTGGGATTAAGAGACTGCAGTTCAAATCTCTCACCTTACACACCTAATCAACTATATCACCAAAAGTGATATATCACTTAACTCTATATCTATATATAGATATATCTATCTATCTATCTTAACTATGATATATCACTTAACTCCTCTGTCAGTTTTCTCTTTTGCAAAAAAGGGATAATAATTTTTGTACTACTTATCTCACAAAACTATTCTGAAGAAAGAGTTATAGTCAATGCATCATGATGGTGATGATGATGCTGATGACGGGATTCCATCTTATGGATGCTGCTTGTCATAGAATACATGATTCTTATGAATTATGATTTCTCCATGAAAACAGAATTCTTTATTAAACAATGAATAATACTGACTGATAATTTTATTGGCATAACTTTCTTTAAACAAATTCTTTATTAACTTCTGTTTTACATCATTCATTTATGCCAGATTTTGAGTTACAATCATTTCCCCCCCCACCGTTTTTCCCCTACCCACTCTCCCAGAATAGCAGTCCCACAAGATATCGCTTCCTCCAATCTGCTCTCTCCCATACCTTCTCCCATACCCCCTTCGACTTTTCCATTAGAAGAAGGTGAATCTTTGTGTCCCAATGCCTGCACATCTTATCTCCCAATTACAAGCAAAAGAGTATTAATAATAGTATTTATATATATTTGAAACATTTAATCTTAAGACCTCGAATTTCGGATCCATTTCCTTCCTCCCTTGTCACCCATTCCCTCTGGGAGATAAGTAATTCAGTATATGTTGTACATGTCTAGCTATGCAAACAGTACTATATAGTGACAGGGCTGCTTATAATTCCCTCCCACTCATCCCACCCCCCACCTGGTCCATTCCCTACATGATCCTGTCCCTCTTCTATAGTGGGTACTTCCAACCTCCCCTCCCCCCAAGGATGCCCTCCCATTCATCATCCCTCCTCTCATCCTTCCCCCTATTCTGCTGCAGGTTGAGATATCCCATTTAGTATGTATGTCATTCTCTCCCTGAACCAAATTCAATGAGAATGTGGTTTTGCCTTTTTGCCTTCCTATTCTCCCCCTCCCTTGCAACCACTTCCCCTTGCTTCTTCTACATGAGATAGTTTACCCTACCCTGTTTCTCCCCATCACCTCTTGCCACTTTCCTCTCTCACCTCATAATTTCACCCCTTAAGTATCATTCCTTCCCAACAAATTCAACCTATGCCCTCTCTCCATGTATAACTGTAAACATATATACACACATTCACATATGTATTCATATGACCACACACCCTTCTTCCATTATTTTCATAGTGAGAAAGATTTCATCAGTCATAGTTATTGTTTTTCCATATAGCAATGTAAATAGTTCAACTTTGATAAGTTCCTTTTGATTTCTTTTCCTTGATTACCTTCTCAGGTATCTCTTCCTTACTGTGTCTGGATGCCAAATTTTCTATTCAATTCTGGTTTTTTCCTCAAGAATGCTTGAAAGTCCTCTATTCCACTGAATGACCATATTTTCCCCTGAAACAAAATACTCAGTTTTGCTGGGTAGGTGATCCTTGGGTTCATTCCCAGTTCTTTTGCCCTCTGGAATATCATATTCCATGCCCTTCGATCCTCAGTGTAGAAGCTGCCAGGTCCTGGGCTATTCTGATTGTGTTTCCACAATATTGAAATTGTTTCTTCCTGGCTGCTTGTAGTATTTTCTCCTTGAACTGGGGATTCTGGAACCTGGCTATAATATTCCTGGGAGTTTTCTTTTTGGGATCTTTTTCAGGAGGTGATCTGTGGATTCTTTCAACCTCTATTTTGCCCTCTGGATCTAAACATCAGGGCAATTTTCCTTGAGAATTTCTTGAAGGGTGATTTCTAGGTTCTTTCTTTGATCATGGCTTTCAGGTAGTCCAATAATTTTTAAATTGTCTCTCCTGGATCTATTTTCCAGGTCAGTGGTTTTTCCCATGAGATATTTCACATTGCCTTCTAATCTTTCATTTGTTTGGATCTAACAGCATCTTGATTTCTCATAAAGTCACTAGCTTCCATTTGCTCCAGTCTAACTCTGAAGGAATGAATCTCCTCAGTGAACTTTTGAGATTCTTTTTCCATCTGGCAAATTCGACTTTTTACGGCATTCTTCTCCTCAATGCCCTTTTGGGCCTCCTTTGCCATTTGAGCTAGTCTATTTTTTAAGGTGTTGTTTTCCTCAGTCAGGCTGTTGACCCTCATTTCATACTTTTCCTGCATCCTTCTCATTTCTCTTTCCAATTTTTCCTCCACTTCTCTTATGTGATTTTTAAAGTCCTTCTTAAGGTCCTCTATGGCCTACAACCCGCTCATGTTTTCCCCTGGGGCTTTTGGAGCAGGACTTCTGACCTCACAGTCCTTTTCCTTCTCTATGCCCCCAAAATAGGAGTCTAGGGTTGCATCTTTCTGTTTCCTTTGCCTTGGCACGTTGCCACTTAATTACTTGACTTTTGGGCTTGTTGCCACACTATGGCTTTAAGGCCAGATGGGGGAATTTTCGTCCCAAACGTGTGGGAGGGCAACTTCCATTTCTGGCAAGCTGTAAACCCACCCACGACTTCCACCCCAGATCACAATCCAGATCCAGGGAGGTTAAAGTAAGAGCGATTACCCCCCAAGACTGATCGCTGGATCTCCCTACAATTTGCAGGCCAGGAGCTGGAGCTGCCTCTGAAAACTACAAAATGGAGTTTCTCCTCAGGGACTTCTAGCCCCCAGGGGAGGAAGCCGACGCATTCCCCAAATACTGGTCCCAAAGTCCATAGGGCACTAACTTCTCACTTTGTCCTAGGCATGTCTCTGTTGATAATTCTGGAGTCGCCTCAGATGCTGGTGTTCTGGGGTCTCTCCAGCCGGCTGCTGGCCCTGCCGCCCTGGGGCTAAAACCTCGGCTCAAGGGGATCTGGGCTCTCGGCTCCCCACGCTCTGCGGGCTGCGTGCTGCCGGCTCCCAGAGCTGCACTGGTCCTTCCTGCAGGGCTGCTGGGCTGTCCTCAGCAGGAGGTTAGCTTCTCTGTCTCGTTCTGTGGGTGTTGGGGCTCCAGAAGTTGTTCAGAGTCCCCTTTTACATAGTTTGGGGGGAATCTAGGGGCAGAGTGGCTTGGATGAGCTGTTTCTACTCCGCCATCTTGGCTCCGCCCCCCCATAACTTTTTACAAATATAATTTGGAATGCCTTTAAAGAAATACACTCACCTATATTTCATTTGGATTATTTTAAAGCTTGAGTCCATCATGGAAGATACTCTCCTTGGTCCTCCCTCTAAGGCCAAGTTAGAAAGCAGCCTTTTAAACCATGCTAAAGGTCTTTAAGAAAACAAAAGTCCATCAAAGAATATGCATGCCTATGCGGTCCAGCCCTAGCACCTTGGATCATCAGGATAATTGAAATTAAAAAATCTTTTGCATGTGGCTTGTAACATGAAAACATACTTAACTGCCTATTTACAGCATTTCATAACACTCCTAATTATTTCTCTAGGTAATTAAAGTGTCCAAAATTGTCCCTTTGTAAAGGAAGAAGCTAATATTCTGCTCCAAGTTTGTGTGTATGTGTAGGTGTGTGTGTTTAACAAAACTTCGAAGAGAGACATCATAGTCACCTTGAAAGGGCATATGATAAGTTTGAAATATTTATGATAATGCCTTTCCAATCAGAAGATAACTTTCTTCTCTCAAAGGAGAGATCCTTTCCTTTTATATCAGATATCTTATTATTAACACAAAATTTATTTCTTCATTAGTACCATCAGGTATCAAAACGTATTTTAATTCTTGGAGGCACTGTGTCTTTTTATCAAAACACACATTTGAATCATGTTTAAAAGAACATGACCAACTTGTCAACAGAGCTCGCTATGAAAGAAGTCTCTCCAAACTAACTTTGTCACTCAGTCAATTGAATGAAAAATATTAATATCAAAAAATAATTATAATTTTCATGCAAGGAGAATTAAATGAACATTACTGTCATCTATTCATAAATAATCTAAGTAATACAATAATAATTTTGACATGGATTTACTGATATGTACGTACCTTGCTAAATAAAACTATATATAAGAAAATTAATATGCATATATGTCTTATAATATATCATATATTACATAATATAAATTTACATCATATGGAAAACTACAGTGACAGCAGTCATAAAGAACAAATGAGTATAATTTATCTGGAATCAGAAAGCTGGAAGGCACATTTGAGATAGTATATTATGAATCTTTTTATTTTTATAGATGGAAAAACTAAGGGTCATAGAGTCTGAGTAAACATCCCAATACTCCCTAGCTGGGTAGGTGTAGAATCAATCCTAGAATCAAAATCCCATGAGTCCTACTCCCATGAACTTTCTTCTTTCCCACAATTGTCTCTCAGTATTCAGTATCTAAAGCAGGAGCATGCTTTGGTATCTAACTTGTTTTATATACACTCATGGATCTGTGTTTTCATTCAATCATTCATTCATTCATTCATTCTCTAAGAATTTAAGTGGCTACTGGATATAAGACACTGCTGGGCTGGCCATACAAAGATAACAAGCAAGACAGAATCAGGGAGCTTACGTTCTACTGGAGAAAACTAATTATTACATATATATATATATATGTATGTATGTATGTATATTCATGTACATAATATACATGCACGCATGCATGCACACATACATATAATAAGATCACTACAAGATTGCTCCTGGAATCCTGGCTTCAAAGTCACTATGTTCCAAACTCTAGGTCTGGTGGGTTTGCCAGAGTGATCTTGAGGCAGTCAGCCCAGCAGAGAAGCCAGGATGTCTGCAGCTCAAAACCAGGATGAATTTGGGACTTGGAACTTAGGCAGTACTCTATAGGGAACAAGCTAAGCTGCCTTTCCATCCCCCTTCTCTCTCTCTCTGCCTTGCTTCTTCCCTTTCCCTCCCTTTCAGTATATATGTGTGTATGCATACAAATATGCAAATACAAAGGGCAGGAGGGCATTGATGAGTGGGAGAAATCAGGAAAAGCATCATCTGAGAAGTAGTCTTTGAGTTAAGACTAGAAGGGAACTAGGGAATACAAGAGGTGCAGTGAAAGAGACGTTACCTAATGACAATTTGTGAAAAGAGACAGAAGTAGGAGAAAGAATTCCGTATGCCAGGAACAGCAGGTAGATCAGTTTGGCTAGAAAGCAGAGGATAGGAGTATTCATTTGAGATCAGCCTGGAAGGAGAGTTTGCAGCCAGATTGTGAAAGGTTTTTTTAACTGTCAGGCAGAGAAGTTTGTATTTTATCCTTGAGGCAATAATAAGCCACAGAAGTTTCTTGAGCTTGGGAGTAACCAGATCAGATCTTTTCATTGGGTTGACAGCATTGTGAAGGATACATTGAAAAGTAGGAAATAGTAAACATGAAGACGCTATCACAACAGCTCTGGCAAGGGCTAATGAGAGCCTGAGCTAAGGTGCTAACTATGAATAAAGAGGAGACGTGAGCAAGAGATACTATAGAGAAAGAATTGACCACACTTGATAACTGATTGGCTATTGGGTATGAGAGTGAATGGTAGAGAATGACCTCAAGGTTACAAACATGAATGAATAGAAAGACAATGGCACCCTCAACTGGGATTGGAAAGTGAAGAAGAGGAATAGGTTTTGTAGGCAAAATGATGGGGTCTGTTTGAGACACCTTGAGTTGGAGATTACTATAAAACATATGGATGGAGATGACCAATAAGCAGAGAGTGATTCAGAATCAGAGCCCAATAGAGGATGTAGGCTGTATATATAGATGTGGAAGTCATATGTATTGGGAAAATAGAATCCACAGGAGTTGACCAGTGATTATAGCCATAGAGCTAGAAAGAATCTCAGAGGCCATTTCATTCAATTCCTTCATTTTACAGAGAGGGAAACACACACAGAAGTTTAATTTTCACAACAATTTCCACAAATTCAACTAAGCCATTCCAAATGAAGAAGTAGCTAAACAATTTTAGTTAATTATATATAAATGACATTATATTTTTTTTTCACTAAGAGAAAAGGTGATTCCATATATAGGTGCTAAATATAGTATAGCATCCAAACTCTTCCTTTCAAATGCAGTAGAATTCCTTTCTATGTCTTACTCACTATTTTTAATACAAGATATTCCCCTTTCCTTTTCCTGATGTTATATAAGGAAGGAAGATGTCAAGGAAAATATTTTCATCAAATGGAGGTCAGCAAAAACATGAAATTAATTCAATCTTCTTCACAATGGCTACCCACGAAAACTAAGGCCCCCCAGCTATTATTCCACCTTATTAGTCAAGCATAGATGTCTTTGAGGTTGGGAGGCATTGCCCAAATCATCACTGATAACATGCAAACCATGGAATTTTCTGTTGCATTTTGGATCACTTGTAGCTTTGATTTCTCTTAGATGGTGAAAGCCTATGGCACTGGTGAACATCTTTGGGGAGTCTGCCCTTCCATAAACTGCAACATGGAGGGGGATACCTTCCTCCCCCTCTCTTAGGTGTTTGTCTTGTTCCACGTTGTTTGTCTGAGTTTCAGGTACTAGGGGTGAAACCACCAGATCTAGAGTTTGAGACATATTAATCTGGGAGCCAGGTTTCCGGGAGCCATCTTGTCAACCCAGAAGCCTGGAGAAGCCAGGGTGCCTATGGCTGAAGGCCAAGGCAGGATTTTGGACTTGTACCTATAGGAAGCAAGCTAAACTATAAACCTAATTGCCTTCCTATCTCCCAAAATGAACATATAGTCTACCATCGAAAATAATCCATAAATGCCTGGTTTTCCATTACACACACATACATATATGTGTGTATACGTACATGCATGTCATATATAATGTGCATTATATGCTTTATATATAAACACACATACACATATACATGTATACGCATCATATATACATACAGGCATATACATAATATGTATTATATCTTTATATATAAACACCTGTATACACACACACACTAGATACATACCTACATACACACATGCACACACATATGCTTTTTTCAGCAATTCTCATGGAACTTGATTTAAATAACATATGAAAAACAGTTTGGGGGAAGGAATACATTTGTGTATATGCATGGATATATGTAAATATATTCACACATATAACATGAGCACCATGAATTTCTAGGTACTTAATAAATTCCATTATACATCAATACTGCATCATTCCAAAAGACTGGAAACGAGAATTTAGAATTGAATGTGTATTCATTTGTTGTCCTAACAAGCATTTGCTTGTTTCCTTTCAGCCCTCTTGCATATTTTTTAATGCATGCCCATTAGGCTCACCTTTCAGTTCATATGGTAAACATAGCTTTTTTTGAAAATTATTTTTATTAGAAATTTAAGGAAAAAAAGAACATTTCTTAAATACACAGAAGAAAAGTGGATTGCATGTGAAAGTGGCAACTTCTTTTATATATGGTTTTAAAGCAAATATTTAATTTAGCAAAAGTAGTAACAAAATTGCAGCTAGATGGCATAGTAGATAAGAATGATAGGCCCAGAGTCAGGAGGACTTGAGTTCAAATTCTGCCATAGACACTTAATAGTTGGGTAACCCTGGGCAAGTTTGGCTCAATTTCTTCATCTGTAAAAATAAGCTGGCAAAGGAAATGAGCATCACTCTAGTATCTTTGCCAAGAAGACCCCAAATAGGTTCACAAAGAGTCAAACTGAAAATGACTAAACAACAGTTCTGTTGTTCTGCTAATATTTGCTCTGCTAATCTTTGTTGCTTTCTGAAATTCCTTCTATTTTTCTTCTGCATGTATTTTAAAAGTTTCATTGATGTGCTTTGCTTTTTTTGGTTAACTGTTGATACCTACCAACTCTAATACCACCCCCTCAATCTGAACCCCCCCGCCAAGTCTTTCTTGGCATCAGATAAATACAGCCAAACAAAACACATCAAAATACTGACATAGCTTTATTTTTAATGGACATGAGACTTAGTAAGCCAATAGAAGCTGCTCTTCATGTACAGGGGAAAACTGTTCTAAAAATCTTCAAAATAATCTTTGAATTGACAATGATGAATATGACCAAGATGTTACCCAATTTACAGAGCACTTGTTTTCCAAGAATTTCTAAAATCAGTCTATTGATGAGCATTTATTAAGCACCTTCTATTTGCCAGGCAATTGTGCTAAACACTGGAAATATAATGAAAAGCAAAAGACAATCCCTGCCTTCAAGGAGTTTACAATCTAACAGTGGGGAGTGGAATGGAGGGGGAAAAGATCATCTTTGGAAATTATTAGTTTTATACTTAATTGAGACAGTGCAGTACAATGCCCTGGACTTGGAGTTAGGAAGATCTGGATTTCAATCCCATCTCAGACATTTAAAATTGATGTGTCCATGGGCAAGTTAATTAAATTTTCAGAACCCCAGTTTCCTCGTCTACAAAACAGGTATAAAAATAGGTGTTAATGCCCACTTCACAGAGTTGTTGTTAGCATCAAATGAGGTAATATATAAAAATCCTTTGCATAGTTAGAGCCCTCTATCTATATAAATTATTAGCATTCTGCTTTCCCTAATAGGCTACACTTTAGGTTTTAATCTCTTTGATTTCATGTTATTTCCTTTCTACATCAATTCTGGCTCCTCCTCTCTTTTTACCCTTCTGATATGTAGAATTAGATGAGGCTGGAGAACAGAGAGGAACAATTAGAAATCAGAACTGTGCAGTGATAGACAAATGGAGTGAGGAGGTCTTGGGTTCAAATGCTGTCTCTGAAATTTACTGAACATGGGCAAATCATTTCATTTCTGAGTCTCAGTTTCCTCACTTGTCAAATGAAGGCTTTGACCTGGATCACCTCCCTCTGACATCCTTCCAACTCTTAACCTATCTATCATATACTCCGGACAACTCCAACTCTCAGTCTATTATCTAGTTTGGACAGATTTTATCTTTTGGAGTGGTTTGAGAAGAATCATTGGGGTTCCCTCTCCTTAATTACTCTGTCTTCTAAAGGGGTCTGATCAGCTGATTCTTTCCTTTTCTAATGAATACTTAGCCAGGAGAGCTCAGTGCCCCTGGCCTACAATCTAAGGTTCTCCTATTCTGACAGCTACAATCAATTTAGAAGTACAGGGGTCAAAAGCTGACTGTGAATATGAAAAATAACAAGGCTGAAATAAGCTCATACTTTATTAGTTTCTCTACAGGATGTTCTCTCCCCCCAAGTTAGAGCAACTAAAAAAGCTTCAGGCTTATATGAAGTATTCCTGTTCTTTACTCCCCCCACCACCCCCTAGAATAAATACGGAGGCATACTGTTCCCAGAGTCTTTGGCTTGGCTAAAATATGATGATATTCTTAGTCTGGGGGAAAAAAACCCAAACACTCAAGGCTTTTTATAGCTCTGGCGTTGAGAAGCATTTGCTACAGTAGCGGCCCTGGATAGCAAAGGAGCCAAATAATGCTAATGGGGCAAACAGAATGTAATTGCTTATGTGTGCTGGTTATATCCTGAAACAAATTGTTTCTTAATGCTGAGGTCAGACAGGGTTTAATTAGGAGAAATACAATTGGTGTAAAATTTTGCAGCAGGCTGCTTGCTTGGTGTCATGCCAAGTCAACATCTAGTCTCTCCAAATGGAAATTTTCATTAGAGGCCATTGGCAGACCTAGTTAGGCTGAGTTTCAAGCTCTCCAAGTCTCCTGGTAACGTAAACCTGAAACTCAGCATATCTGTTGCCTAATAAAAGGTTGTCCCCCTTGCATTCACAAACACATGTACATGTGCATGATCTCTCTCTTTCTTTCTTGTCCCCAGATGCCCCTGTTAGCAAAACACATGCAGGACCACACGTACAGTAGTCCCCTGGGGAACTGCATGGACAGAGATCCTGGGGAACCCAAGGAATGACTGTTCCTCCCTTGCAGACTTCACTTTCCTTTTTCTTCTCCCCATTTATACATGTCACACTGCTAGGCTTTGCAAAGCACTTTCAGTCAGTCAGTCAGTCAACAAGCTTTTAATGATACCCAAGTAGGTAGCAGGCACTGTGCTAAGTGGTAGAGATACAAAGAAAAGCAAAAAATCAAGTCAAGGGACTCAAGAAGTTGTGAGCAGAGAGATACATTATAACTAGATACCTATAAGGAATATACAGAGGAGATGGAAATTAACATTGGAGGGATAGTACCATCAATGGGAAAATGGGAAAGATCTATGGAAGAATGTATTTGAGCTGCATTTTGAAGGAATCCAGGAATTTGAGGAGGAAGAACATTCCTGGTATAGGCAGAGCCACTGAAAAGTCATAGAGATGGGAGATGGTCTGTTATGTGCAAGAAACAGCAAATAGGCCAGTGTAACTGGCTCATAGAACGTGTAGAGTGGAGTAAAGTATAAGGTCAGCTATGTGGTGCATTGGATATAGCTCAGGTGACCTGGAGGCAGGAAGACCTGAGTTCAAATCTAGCCTCAGACATTTACTAAATTGTGACCCTGAGCAAGTCACTTAACCCTGTGTGCCTCAGTTTCCTCAGCTGGAAAATGTTGCTGGAGAAGGGAATGGCAAACCACTCTAGTATCTTTGCCAAGAAAACCCCAAATGGGGTCACAAAGAGTTAGACATGACTGACGTGACTCAACACCAGGTATGTATATGAGTATATATACACATACATATATGCACATACATTTATACACATATATCCAGTATCAGACACTAGCTGTGTGATCCTGGGCAAGTCACTCAACCCGTTTGCTTAAAAAAAAGGCCCTCCTGGATCACTGCCTTGTTGTGACAAAGGGCCTTGCATAGCTCAACGGAACTATAAGGTATGCAATGCCGGGCTACCCAAGATGGCCAGGTCACAGCAAGAAGCTCTAGGAAAACAACAACAGTCATCGACTGGAGAAGGAAATGGCAAACCGCTCCAGTATCTTTGCCCAGAAAACTCCATAGAAAAAAACAGTCAATGGGGTCACAGGGAGTCAGACATGACTGAACAACAAAATAGGTATATGTATGTGTGTAGCACATATGCTACACACATACACATAAACATATATATGCATGCACATACAATACACATGTGCATGTGTGTTATATGTACATGTGTAATATGTGTGTATATGTACATACACATATGAATATATAAGTGATCACTGTGATCATTGAACCCATGGGAGTTGATGTTTAAGAGGAGCCTCATTAAGTTAGACATATAAAGTATAAAATCAAAAGAGAAGATGGATGGTCACAACCACTAGGAGGCAATTGTGATTACTCTCATTACAGATGAGGTAAGTGAGGCCAGAAAGTTTAAATGACTTGTCCAAGGTAACATAGTAAAGTAGAGGTGAGATCAGAATTCAAGTTTCTTGATGACTGGATTCATCTGGGCTAGACTACATTTCCCACTTTGATCAGAGGTCCTGGACTCTGACCAACATGCATGCAAACATAGGAATTCAGCCAGCAGAGTTGTTCATAGACATGCATGATAATATACAAAATTATCCCTTTCTCTTTGTTTTAAATCATACCTGAGAAATGAGAGGTGAAATAATTTCCTAAGCCCTAGAAAGTTGGCCAAGACTTGGCAGACATAGCTTATTAGCCATTATCTATCTTTTGCTGTCTCTTGCTTTATATATCTATCTGTTTAAGGTTCTTGAATATCCTTATCGAAACTATGGCAGTAAGATTGCTATTTAGATTGTTTTTTAACAGCCTGGATCTTCAAATCTTTAAGGTTGGATTTTGCCAATATTCCCATGACAAATCTAGTTTCTTCCCCAAAATGGTTAATTTAGCTGTTAGATTTTACTTAAGGTTAGACTAAACTAAAAAAAAAAAAACAAAAAACCCTCTAGCTGCAAGTAGTTTTCATTAAAGTGTAAAGGTCAGTACTGGCTAAAGAAATCTTAGAGATAGTTTCCAAAAACCCATCAACTTGTGCAGCTGTTAGCGATCATTTAGTCCAATCCTATTGCTCTATAGATAAGGAAAAAGAAGCCAAGGGAGAAGTGACTTAAGAGACTGATATATTGGAAAGAATATTGGGTGGGAACCAGGAAATCCAAGTCTGAATCTTGGTTCTGATACTTTTAAACTTGATAACTTGGAAAGTCACTCAACTGAGCCTCAATTTTCCTGTCTTATAAACTGGAAATCATTATACTCGTTCTTGATAGCTCAGAAGGCTGTAAGGATAGCCCTTTGTAAACCTTAAGGAAGCATATTACAATAATAGTTACAATAATAGTAATTAGTATTTATAAATAGCAAGGCTTCGAAAAGTGCTATAGACCTATTATATCATTTGATCTCATTTGATATAAATAAGGAATACTATTATTCTGACCCAAGGTTACATAGGTGGTAAGTAGAAAAGCTAGTACTAGAAGTTTGGTCTTCTCATGATAGCCAAGAGTTCTGTCCATGTCAGTTTTCAGAATTCAATCAGTCAATAAGCATTTATTAAGTACCAACGATCTTCCAGGCATTGTGCTAAGTGCTAGAGATACAAAGGAAGGCAAAAGATAGTTCCCACTTTCGAGGAATTCAGAATCTAATGAGAAAGACAACATGCCAATGACATTGTTCAAACAAGACAAATACAGGATAACTAGGAAATAATCTTAGGGGTCAAATACTCCTAAAGCATCAATCACCTCTATAGTGTTTCTGACAAGGGACATCTCCTCTGAATTTCAAGAACTCCAGATTCTAGAAACTTACAACCTTCTGAGACAGCTGCTTTGATTTTGATTTGGGGGTAGTTCTAATTATTAAGAATTTTTAAAAATTAAGACAAAATATGTCTCCCTTCAATCTCCACACATTGGTCTTAGTTTTGCCTTCTGAGGCCAAGAAGCATAAACATAATCCTTCTTCTCTATGATGGCATATCAAATTTTTAAAAGTCACTATTATTTTTGCCTTAAATCTTATCTTTTGCAGCTTAAATGCCCCTAGTTGCTTCAACTAATTTTTTTTTTTTAAGCAATTGGGGTTAAGTAACTTGCTCAAGGTTACATGGCTAGTCATTTGATTTATGCGTGGGTGCTCATTTTCTGAGGCCGGATCTGATCTCGGGTCATCCAAACTCCGAGGCCGGCGCTCTTACTCACTGCCACCTAGCCGCCCCTTTAGGGCAATTGGGGTTAAGTAACTTGCCCAAGGTTACACGGCTAGGTTTTTGTTTGTGTGGATTAAGTGTCAGAGGCCGGCTCCGAACTCAGGTCCTTCTGATTCCAGGGCCGGCGCTCTATTCACTGCGCCACCTAGCCGCCCCTCAACTAATTTTTATAGGATGATAATCATAGCTATCATTTATAGATAGCCCTTGATAGGATGATAATCATAGCTATCATTTATAGATAGCCCTTGAAGCTTTGCAAAGTGCTGCACATGTTATCTTATCTTAAAACAGCCCTGTGAGAGAGACAATGTTATTGTCCCCATTTTACAGATGAGACAACTGAGGCTAATATAAGTTAAATTGCCTATGCTCACACACTATACAAGTGTATTGGGTAGAATTTGAACTCAGGTCTCACTGACTTCAAGCCCAGTAATCTAGCCACTATACCAATTAGGTTCCTCTAAATCATATGACTTCAACTTATCATATATTGTTGTTGAGTTATTTTCAGTCATGTCCAACTCTCTATTACCCCATTTGGGGTTTTCTTGGCAATGATACTGGAATGGTTTGCCATTTCCTTCTCTGGCTCATTTGACAAACTGAAGCCAAAGGGTTAGGAGACTTGTCCATGCTCACACAGCTACTAAGTGTCTGAGGCTGGATTTATCCTTAGGTCTTCCTGACTCCATTCTGGGTGCTCTATCCATTAAGCCATCCAGGAAGTAATCATATAGCTTCCTTCAACTTCTTGGTAACTATGGCCACTCTTCTCTAGGCAGGTTCCAGGCTTCCATTTTCCTACTTTTACCTCTAAGTCAGTGTTCCATCATTTCATGTTTTTTCTTTCCTTCTGCCAAGTTTTTAGTCCCACATTTCATATAAACGTAACATAATACACAAATAATAACTCAACTGTCAACATAGAGCAAATTAGATCACTTTCTCAGGTCATACAAAGAGGGTTGTTATGGGAAAAGTATGCCAGAAATAAAAGACATACTTAACATATTTTTGAATTTCATTTTCTTTAATTATCAGATCCTGAATTCTCTGTCAAACAAGCTCAGCCCAATTTCCTTCACAGTTTGAGCTTCTATACCAGAGTGGCATGATGCCAAGAATTTAGAGTCAATGGACCTGGGTTTAAACACCAGCATTGCAACATACTACCCATAGGACCTTAGGCAAGTCACTTAATCATTTTGGGCATCAATTTCCTCATCTGTGAAATTAAGGTCTTGGACTAGATGATGTTTAAGGGCCCTTAATAACTCTAAATCCTGAGTCTTAGGAAACAGTCACAACTCATCTCTGCCAATGTCTCTCAGCCTAAGAGAAATGAGACCCATGAAAATGTGACAGGAAGGAATTCTAATACCTGGGGCCATGTTCCAATCAAGAGTAAATAGGAGGATCAGGGTTATTGAGACTATTCTCACTCCCAGCAAACACCTGTGGCTGAGGACATTCACTCTGCAAGGTATCTCAAATACCTTCACAATATTAATTTAATATCATTATTCCTTCTCTTTGTAAGTAATGCAAAGTATAGTGAAATCCCTTGTTGACTTTTTTTCACAATGTGTGTATTTCCACAGTTTACATTTTTTGGAGAGAGGGGTAAGATCTTATTAGGCACTCTTCCTTTCTTAGGAAACAGCTAGGATAAGTAGGTAGCACAGTGCATAGAGTGTGTGTGGCCTGAAGTCAGGAAAATTTTCCTCCTGAGTTCAAATCTGACCTCAGATACTTCCTAGCTATGTGACTCTGGACAAGTCATTTAATCTTATTTGCCCCAGTTTTCCTCATCTGTAAGATGAACTGAAAAAGAAAATGACTGAATAACAAATTTCTTATGCACTGAGTTCCCGGTTTTTTCATTGTTATTTTTCACAATTTGTTCACCCTGCTTTGAAATACCTAGTAGAAATTCTCATTGTCAGTAAGTGGTAAAGACAGGGGGTTGATGATCTGGTTGAAAGGGCCAGTATTTTACTAGTCAGGTCCAGATTCATCTCTATCACTCCTTTGCAAGGTGAATGTTTCATAAGCATCCTGATCTCTTTGTCTCAATATCTCTATGTTTAAAATGGGGATGCTATGCTCTAAATCAATATTGATTGGAGAAATGCAAATCAAAACAAGTCTGAGGTACCACATCTCACCAGTCAGATTGGCTAAGATGACAAAACAGGAAAATGATAAATGCTGGAGAGGATGTGGAAAATTGGGACACTAATGCATTGTTGGTGGAGTTGTGAACTGATTCAACCATTCTGGAGAGCAATCTGGAACTATCCCCAAAGGGCTATAAATAAGTGCGTACCCTTTGACACAGCAATAACACTCCTAGGAATGTATCCCAAAGAGATCGTAGAAGTGGGAAGAGGCCCCGTATGTGTAAAAATATTCATAGCAGCTCTTTTTGTGGTGTCAAAGAATTGGAAATCAAGGGGATGCCCATCAATTGGAGAATGGCTAAACAAGTTGTGATATACAAATGTAATGGAATACTATTGTGCTTTGAGAAATAAGGAGCAGGTGGACTTCATAATAACCTAGAGAGACTTAAACAAATTGATGTTGAGTGAGAAGAGTAAAATCAGGAGAAATTTGTATACAATTATAGATACAATGTACATATGACGACCAACTTTGGTAGACTGGGCTCTTCTCAGCAATGCAAGGTTATAAGACAACTCCAAAAGACTCATGATGGAAAGAGATACACATATCCAGAGAAAGAACTACAGAGTTTGAATGCAGATAGAAGCCAAATACCTGTCCTCTTTCTTTTTCTTGTTTTGTTTTGTTTCCTCTTTCCCATTGTTTGTTCCATCAGTTATAATCCTTCTTTATAACCTGACTAATGTTTAATGTGAAGGTATTTGAAGATCCTATATTTGATTGCATGCTGCCATGGGCGGGGGGAGTAGGGGAGAAGGGGGAGAAAATTTGAAATTCAAGGGATTGTGGAACAGAATCTTGTAAACTAAAAGTAAACAAGTAAATTAATTTTAAAAATAATGAACAACAAACAAACAAAATAAAATGGGGCTGCTAAATCATTTTGTGCCTACTCCAAAGGGTTCTTGTAAGCATCAAAGTAGATTAGTAGGTTACAGGATTGCAGATTTTGAGTTGGAGGGGATCCTTGAAAATCATCTACTCCAGAGGTTCTCACCAAGTAACCTGGAGGTCCCTTGGGGTTCCTGAGACCCTTTTAGGAGGGGTCTGTGAAATGAAAACTATTTTCATAATAGTTCTGTGATGTTTTAATTTCTAACATAGTAAAACCAATAGATAAAACCAGGAGCATTCTGGTGGGTGTTTAACAACCAGCTCTCTGAGGGGAAGGGGGAAATGTATACATGACACAGTTTTTATTTAATCTGCACTATTTTTCTCCATCACTTTCTTAAATCTAGTCAATCCAAAAAATAAAAACAAAAGCCATAAACATTTGTATCATTTGTCAATATTCAAAAATAAATGATCATCCTGAAAATTTAACAATTGTATTTTGTGTGATATTTCAAGCTGACTCTAGCATACCCCACAAATAACTAACATAAACAAATATTTTTTTGGAGAGTCCTCAATAATTTTTAAGAGAATAAAAATGTTCTGAGATCAAAGAGTTTGCAAATCAATGATCTAATCCAACCTCTTCATTTTACAGATGAGGAAACAGAGGTTCATAGAGGTTAAATGACTGGCCCAAGGTCATATAGGAACCAAATATCAGAGCAGGAATTTTATCCAGGTCATCTAACTCCACAAAGCAGCACCATTTACAAAGTGTAAAGGGCCCTACAAATCTGAGACATCTAAATATGTATTATAAACATTTCTACTCAAAACAGCTTGATACTTCCCACCTTCTTTGATTTGTGTGGCTTATTTACAGCAGTCCTCAAAGGCAAATGTCCCCAGACAAGGCTCCGACACTGTTATAGATTCCCATGTTTACTCTGGGGAGGAAGTTGAAAGAGTTTGCTCTTTAAGAGAGCTCTACTGGTTACCTGAGATAGAAAAGTCTACATTAATCACCTGCCTCTTTTAAAGGATATTAGAGACTGACAAGATCCTAATTCCTTTATTAATTCACCTTAATTATAGTTTTATCTGTATTTGCTATTGTGCTCTTTAGCCCCTAAAAATATAGCTTAAATATTAAAGAGGAAGTTTCAAAGGTCATATAAATTTGGAAAGTTTTTTCTAAGATCATGGAGTTCACAATTTCTTATAGCACAGTTGGAAAAAGAAAAGAAACTTACATAATAACTTTATTATATATTTAAAAGGAATAGTGGGGTGGCTAGGTGGTGCAGTGAATAGAGCACTGGCACTGGAGTCAGGAGGGCTTGAGTTCAAATCCAGCCTCAGATACTTAACACATACACACAAAAAAACTAGCCATGTGACCTTGGGCAAGTTACTTAACCCCAATTGCCCTACCATCCACCCTCCAAAAAGCAAAAAGTAAAAAAAGGAATAGCAAGTTGTACATAATAGAATTACAGTATCATGTGCAATCATTTTTTTAATTAAGCTGTTATGGAAATGCTCGTTTTATTCCATAAATTAAAAAATAATTTTTTAAAAAATAATTTTATGCCAGGTTCTAAAATGGTATATCCTACCTTTGTTATAGGGTGAGGAGTTTAAAAATAAAAGCAGAATTTCAAAGAATCCTTAAAATACCTTGCTTTAAAATACATGCTTTACTATGAATAACATAAGTATTATAGAAAATAAACAAACTTGCTCTACAACTATTTATATTTAAATAAATGTATAGAGGTAAGATGAGGTAGAGAGTTTACCTCTGAGTTAAGAAAATCTACATTAAAATTCTACCTTTGACCTCTACTGTCTGTGTCCCTCTAGGTAAGTCCCTTGACCTTTCAGTATCCCAGGCAACTAAGACTATAAGATGCCAAGCTAGTGGAAAGTGCTTTGGTAAAGGGAGTTTTCTCACTGGGCATTACTTACACACAAAAAAATCCCATTGTTTTAGACTCCTTTCCAATTCACAAAAAGAAAAAAGGGAATCATAAGATGTCCATAATGACTTTCTTTGTCCATTCTTATTCATCCACTTTTCATTTCATATGACCCTGTGTGCATGATGTCTTCTTTTCCCTTGTCATTATTTTATAAAGATCTTTTTCAGATTTCTGTGTATTTCCTCATGCTTTTCCTGGTGTGAAAAGGCTGAGAACATCCTTGGTTGATAATAAAGGTGGGCAGCGCTATCCTTTTGATTTGGGGTTCTAGTCCATCCTTTTTCTTTATTTTCCACAGGAATAATCTGTGATTTCCTTCAGTGTGAAGATCATCAGAAACGGGACCTTTCTCTACCAGGGAAGTCCTTTAGAGTTACCTTGAAATTGAATGACTTGTCAAGGTCACATGGCTACTCAATGTCAGAATGAAGACTCTCCCTCAGGACTTTCTGACTGAGCTCAGCATTCAGACCACTATCTCAAGCTATCTCTAACATCCATAGGCAAATCAAACCCAGGCCAAATTTTTAAGAAAACAAACAAACAAAAAAAACCACCACTAAATCTTTTTTCTACCCCATTTAAATTAAGACACATCAAAGAGAAAGAGATGCCTTGGCTCTCCTTCTTTTGCACAAATATCATTACCTTTTGTGACTTACTGCACCTGTTTTCCCTAACTGCCACTTTCCCAGGCCAGATCCTAGAAGGCATCTTTGACTCCAAGCAGAACCAAGGAGGGCCCCAGGCCAAAGCCTTTATAAGAATATATGGAAGGATTTTCAGGGACTATTTCTTGTTTCCAGGAAAGAGGCTGGAGAAAGGAAGACACCAAAGATGAGGTTCAGCAGAATTTCTCCACCTTACTCCCCCATTCTCCAAAACACAAACAAGCCTACCCTGCCTCATTACTTGCCTGTTGATTAATAGCCCGCAGCCATGTTTAGCTGGCCTCTGTGCTCATTCTTTTCTGGAAAATAAAAGGGGCTTTTTTCTTAAAGATAAAACTAACCTAATGAGCGAAGGTCGTTGTCATGGCACTATGAGTTTCCAGCAAGGACAAGTCTGCTGTCCTTCAGGGAGTGTTAACTAAACAGAGAGAGGGGGATGAGTGCTTGGTGTCACGTTAAAGGCTGTGAGATGCTGCAATCCCTAAATACTGTTTGCCTTAGGTGCTGTCTGTCCTGCCAACATGGGTTATCAATAGGCCAGGTGCAGGGACATTAGCGCGGGCAAAGGCAGACATTACAGTTTTATCGATTGCTATTCTATAGACAACCACAAGGAAGCCTGGGAGCCCTGTGCAGGAGAGGACTGAGTACTGCCTATTTGCATGCAGTAGAGGAAAGAGAATAGCTCCGTCTCCTGTTTCAAGGCCAGGATAGCTGCTGCACAGGGAGCTTTGGCCTTTTCAGTGGGGAGACCCAGGAGACTGCCTGTCAAAACACAAGTCTCCCGCTCAGACTTCCAGGATTAGAATGAGGGGCTGGGGGAATGAATGGTTCAGCTCAGCCCAGCCAGGGGAAGCTGGTTTGTTGTGAAGGAAAAGGGAGGACATGATAAGAAAAAAAATCAAGGAGAAGATGGTGGTGAATTTACTGGATGTGTGTGGTTTTATTTCACTCTAGGCTGCCTGTTGTAGTGAGGAATATAAAGTTCAAATAAGGCCTTGAAAAATTCATTAATTTCATTTGACCAAAACAAACAAAGTGATAGATTTAGGATTTTTTCAGGGACCCCTCCCATTTTCTCCTATTGTGTTTTCCCCGTTCCCTGTCCCATTAGACCTTCTTTATAGTAATTCCCAACCACTATTTGCTATGGAGACACGGAGAGGAAGAAGGTAGCCTGCTATTTCTTTTCTCTCCTTCCTTTCCCCCCCTTTTTTTTTAATCGTGTCAAAGCCCCTTTCCTTCAGTAATCCTTGATATTCCCTCAGGAGCTGAGTTAAGATTTAATTGTGAAATTTGCATAGTAACTCAGCAAATAAATTCTCCAGTCTCTCATAGACCTTTCACTGCAGAGGGCCATTTTAGTTATAAATCACTTATTTCAAGATCTCAACTGCGTTGGCATTTTGGACCCCCGAGGGAAGGCAGGAGAGAAAAAAAAGTCAACCAATGGCACTCTGGGTTACCGCTGAGCTTTGTTTTTTCCTCAGTGATGGGGCTGAAGGGGACGAAGGAAGACAGAGAGTGGTCACAAGGCACAATGTGTGCTGCTTTTTATTTTAATGCATACATTCATTACTTAGGAAAATGTGGGTCGGCTGGCTCTTATGCTGCTTCCTCCCTTTTCACATCATTCCACTTGAGGAAATGTAATTACACAGGGGGTCAAAAATGGAACACTACTGGGACAGGGAACACTTTTCTCTCCAGTTTAATCCTCATAAAATGTGTGTCAAACTACAGGAAATAACACCGAAATTCACTGGAAGACCATGGGAGGCAGCTAAGGTGGGTAGTGCAGTAGAGATAGGAAGAACTGAGTTCAAATTGAGCCTCAGATACTCACTAGCTGTGTGACCCTGGGCAAGTCCCTTGAACTGTTAGCTTAGTTTTCTCATCTGCAAAATGTGGATGATAATAGCAACTACCTCCCAGGGTTGTTATGAGGATCAAATGAGATAATAATTGTACAACAGCACCATGCTTGACATGGAGTGAGAGATATATAAAGTTAGTTGTTGTTACTATTACCTCACTTGGTTTTTTGTGAGGATCAGATGAGATAGTTGTAAAGAATCCAATGCAGTAAGTGGCACAGAGTAAGCACTATATAAATATCAGTCATATGGGGGCAGGTAGGTGATGTAACTCCAGAACATGGACCCTGGAGTCAGGAGGACCTGAGTTCAAATCCGGCCTCAGAAACTTGACATACTTATTAGCTGTGTGACCTTGGACAAGTCACTTAACCCCAATTGCCCTGCCTTTCCCCCTCCAAAAGAAAAATATCAGTTATTATTATTTATTATTAGGTTTGCTGAGCTGTGAAGATCAAATGAAATAATATTTGTAAAGCACTTAGTGCCTACTACATAGTAGATACCACATAAATGTTTGTTGTTATTATTAATTATTATTATCATTGCCTGGATGGGTCATTTTCAGGATCAAATGAGATAATATTTGTAAAGTGACTAATGTTGTACCTGGTACATAGTAAATACGATAGAAAGGGTTTTTAAATTATTGTTGTTGTAGTTTGTTGTTATATCATCATCATCATCTTCACCATCACAATCATCACCACCATCATCATTATCATCACCATCATCACCATTATCATCATCATCATTATCATTCCTCCCCTCTTTAAAACTACATATTAGAGAAGATACAGTTACGAAATGATCCAAACTCCATACTATTAACCCACATTGGCTGAGAGTGGTTCCTCATCCTGGGAGTTCCTGATACCAGTAAGTTCAGATCATCATCATGGTCGTCATCGTCTTCTTCTTCTTCTTCTTCTTCTTCTTCTTCTTCTTCTTCTTCTTCTTCTTCTTCTTCTTCTTCTTCTTCTTTCTTCTTCTTCTTCTTCTCCTTCTCCTTCTTTTTTCTTCTTTGTTCTTCTTTCTTCTTCTTCTTCTTTCTATCATCATCATCATCATCATCATCATCATCACCATCATCATCATCATCATCATCATCATCATCCCCTCTCTGGGTGGCTGTGAGGATGAAATGTAAAGCTAAATACTTTACCATTATTTTCCCACTTAATCCTCACAACAACCCTGGGAGGTGGGTGCTATCTTTTCCTTACTTGTAGAGCATTTTGCACACCGCCTGGAATATAGTAGGCACTCTAGAAATGCTCATTGCTTTTTCCTTTCTCCTCTTCCCTCCCCTTCCCATGGGTATAACATGAGAACATATGGGAAGAAAAGCCCAAAATAATTATTCTAAGGAGATTTATGTCCTAGTGAAGAGAAAGTAGTGACTTTTTAAAGCCATGTGGTCTCCAGACCTGGAAGAAAACTCAGGGACCATCTAGAGGAAAGGCAACTCCATTTTATAAATGAGGAAAATGAGGTCACCCAGAGAGGAAGGACAAGAGGCAGAGTTTGAATTTAGGTCTGACTAGAGACCTAGCTCTCTTTCCCTTGTGACATGTGATAACTACTCTAGTTCCAAAGAGGTCTGATTAAATCTTTAGCAAACCACAGGCATTGTTCCTATTAGCAATATTCTGGAAAGATCTAAAGAACCTCCAGAAACATCCCCATTCCAACAATGCTAGGTAGACAGAGCAACCAAAATTCAAAAACTGCTTCACATTTTCATTTGAATTCTGATATAGACATTCTCCCTGCCCTGGAATGGGACCTAGTTCTAGTTTCACAAATCATGTTGTTGAGTTGGAGCAAATTTCTCTCACCAGCACCCTACAAATTTTCCAGTGGCCCCCTCACCTATGTTGTTTCTCTTAGAATCACAGGCCAGCTCCCCTTTCCTAACCTGAGTCAATCATGAACCAGACTCCGGTTGTAAAGTGCAGTCACAGCATGTTCTGGGGCTATGCTAATAGATGAAGGATATAATACTGCCAGAGGAAACAAGGAAAAATACAGGCACAACAAGGGGGAATTAAATATTTTTATCATTTATCCTGGGAATATAATGTGTCTCCTTAGAATTCCTCATCAAGATATAAGTGGGCCTGAAATAAGGCTCTTCATTTGGTATCTGCTCCCTCTTATAACCCCAGACTCACTAAGAAGGCAAACTTAATAACTATTTCTGGGACAACAGTAATTTTATACCATTTATATGGACTAAAAGGGGACAAGCTGGTGCTTGAAGTCAACTGGAACTTTACCAAGATTTTACACCCTTGACTCCAATTGTAGTGTCACTGTTAAAGAATTTACAAAGCCCAAAGTGGGGATTTTAAGTAGCTAGATTAACATAAATCAAGGGATTAATTATTTTTTAAAAGTATTCATTATGCCTCTAAACACTTTGCTATTCCTCCCCTCTTTAAAACTACATATTAGAGAAGATACAGTTACCAAATGATCCAAACTCCATAACTATATACCCACTTATTAACCCACATTGGCTGAGAGTGGTTCCTCATCCTGGGAGTTCCTGATACCAGTAAACTCAGATCTCCAATCCCTGTTCCCATCCTCTATTGGTTACACAGCAACATTAGATGGTCTTCTAATTCTCAATTTACTCTTGACAGTATTAAAAAGACAAGACAAAACAACAACGAAATCTCAAAGACAAGTCACCAATCAACTTATCCTGATCCATGTTGCTCCATCCTTTCTGATGCCATTTAATAAGAATAACTAATTGTGAATCAGCTTTATGTATCTTTAAAGTTTACAAATGCTTTACATATATAATCTCCCATTCTAAACCTCAGCACAATTTTATCAGGTAGGCAGCTTAACTATCCTCATTTTATACATCCTCTAATAAATGGAGGCTGAAACTGTTTAATGGTTTGCCCAAGGTGACAGAGCTTTTGAATCAGGATTTGAATCCATTTCTTCCTGATTTGAAGTTCTTCATTTTATCCACATCTTTAAACTAAACCCCCCCATATTGCCCTCTTTTCTTCTAGAGCTAGTTCAGTTAGTCAATTAACTAGTATTTGTTAAGCACCTAATTATGTTCCAGGTACTCTGATAGGTGCCTGAGAAAAAAGTAAAGTAAAAACTGTGTCTTCCCTGGAGGACCTCACATTCTAATGGAGTAAAGAATATGTAAAACAAAAGCAAACCCATAAAAAATAACAACAATAGCAAAAGCCACAAAAACTTAGCTGTACCTAAGATATGGACACAGTAGATAATCTCAAGGGGAAAGCACTAGCAGTTGGGGAAAGACCAGGAAGCAAGCACCTTCCACAGAAGATGAGCTTTAAGGGATTGTTAAAGGAAATCAGGGACCCTAAGACCCCAGGAGCTGAACTGCTAGACGACTCAGACTAACTCCTGCTATCTGGCTCTAATCTGCAACCAACAATCCCATTTTCAGGTAGGATTATACCCCAAGTCTTAAGGACATGCCCACCGGTCTTAGAGTAAAAGCAAGGTCCACTTTCTAAGGTTTTGTCCTGTGCAAATCATATTCAGAAAGATCATCATACTCTGCCCTTCATAAAGACAAAGTCTACAGTGGTAGAGCCAGACCATCTACAATAGATTCCCAAAGAAGACAATACTACCCCCTCGGGGGTGCTGGGACAATCCAGGGGCAATGGTAATAACCTCAGGTGCAATTGTGGGGAGGTGTTGAATAAAAATAAGGGGGCAGTGGAAGTATGAGGAAAGAAGAAGAAAATTTTGAGAAAACATTTGTATATGTTTCATCTATTGTGTAACAGAGTTTAAAGTCATAGGGATCATGTTATTTTCCAAATAAACCCACAAAATGCAAGTTACAGCAGATCAATGGTCAAGTCTTCCAACAGGTCTTAACAAGCAAGTTTTAGAAGGCAAGTCTGTGTCGCAGTGTCCAGAGTTCAGCATGTATCAGTGGGAATATGTGCTTGCAATGACTTGTTTACAATATAATACTATATAGTCACATGATACAACATTACAACATCAAAATTTCAATGCAGGAAAAAACCTATAAATTTATAATAAAATATTAAATCTAAGATACTTTTTTTTGTTTTTTGGGGGGCAATTGGGGTTAAGTGACTTGCCCAAAGTCTCATGGCTAGTGTGTCAAATGTATGAGGCTGGATTTGAATTTAAGTCATCCTGACTCCAGAGCCAGTGCTCTATTCACTGTGCCACCTAGGCGCCCTGATACATCACTTTTTAAAATGTGCATTTTATTTACTTATTCATTTATTCATTCATTCATTTATTTTTGTTTGCTCGTTCATTCATTCATTTATTCATTTGTTTAATTATTTATTTATTTGTTTGTTTATTTATTTATTTATTGCTTTTTGGAGGGCAGTTGGGGTTAAGTAACTTGCCCAAGGTCACACAGCTAGGTTTTTTTGTGTTAAGTGTCTGAGGCCAGATCTAAGGTCCTCTTGACTCCAGGGTCAGTGCTCTGGTCAGTGCTCTACTCACTGTGCCACCTAGCCTCCCTGACTGCACCACCTACCACCCCACTGCACCACCTAGCCACCCCCATATATTTTTTGAAAAGACACAAATTAAAAGAAAATTTAAGAGAGTAGATTTCCAGAGGGCGCGCTGAATATTTTTTTAAAAGGTGGCAGTAAGAGAAACTCTGATCTAGACAAAGATTCCCCAGAGAGCCATCTTTCTTCAATAGATCCATATTGTCTTCTGCTACAGAAACCCAACATGAATGGTTTATCCCTGGGAGCACATGCTGGACCAGGCTCAAATGTTTCTGCCTTAATGAATAACAGCCAAATAAATGTTTATTCTACCTTAGTAAGACAGTGTCTTGGTTTATAAAAAAATAATAATGAAAAGAGCTGGGAAAGGAGCATTTTTATCTTTCTTCTTTCTAACTGAATTTAAGAAATCCCTGATCCTTGCAAATCAAGAACATATATTGAGTTCAACATTCCCAATGGATATTTGGATGCCCAAAGAGAAATATTAAAAGAACAAAACTATAAGGATATGTGAAGAGAGAGGCAGTGTCATATATAGTCAATAGTGTGCTGCAGTTAGGGTTTTAATAAGATCTAAGCACAAATCCTACCTTCATACTTACTAGCTGGGTGACCTCAGGAAAGTCATCTAAACTCTCAGCCTCAGTTTCTGCATATGAAAAATGGAATTAGTGATAATTGTAGTACCAGTCTCACAGCTAATGAGGATAAAATGGCAAATTGTATTTAGTGATCTTTGCAAACCTCACAGGACTATATAAACATACATTGTTATAAGCATTATTCTTTCTATCCCACAGAACTATCAATCCATTAAGTCATGGGCCTTGTACCGAGGTTAGTTTATTGAATACTTATTCAAATGAATTTTGAGAAAAGAAAGAATGAATGAATGTATGAAAATATATACTATGTAATATACATTTACACTATATAATTATATTTAATAAATATATTTATAGTACAAAATTTATAAATATGTGTTATCATTTGTTTTCACCAACAACCCAGGAAAGAGATATTATTATAGTATAATGGAAATGAGTCAGCTTTGTGGCAAAGTGAAGTTCTAGGTCTGGAGTCAAGAAGACCTGAGTTCAAATGTGGACTCAGACACTACTAGCTGTGTGACCCTGAGTAAGTCATTTAACCCTGTTTGCCTCTGCTCCTCCTCTGTAAAAAAATAAACTTGAGATGAAAATGGCAAACTGCTCCAGTATCTCTGCCAAGAAAACCCCAATGGGGTCACAAAAAGTTGAAAACAACTAAAAGAACTGAACAACAAATAGTTGAAATGGGACTGGGGTTGAAGTCAGGGGAAAGTGGTTTGAATCTTGGTTTTGTCAGTTATTAGTAGCCCGATTCTGAGCAAGTCAATTAACTTCTCTTGGCCTCAGTTTTCTCATCTGTAAAATGATGGTAGTTGGACTAGATGAACTCTTAGGTTCTGTCCATCTATAGTCTACGACCCTGTAATGATTCCATTTTTTGGAAACTAAGGGAGACCAAACAACTTAATAAGAGAAATGATTGCATCTGATATTTTTAGCCAGGAGAGATGCTAGAGGTGGTCTACTACTACCCCCTCATTTAATAGAAGTGGGAGCCTTAGAGGATATGTAGCTCTTCCAAGGTAAAAAGCTCTTTATAGAGGTAAAAAAAATATAGTAAAAGGACTCCTGCTCTGGCAATCTATCCACTAGACCACTGATCCTCAAAATTTTTGCCAGCAGGTTCCCTTTACACTGAGGGACTAAAAACTGAGAACCCTAAATAGATGTTGTTTATCTGGATGACATCTATACATATCTGCTGTAGTAGAAATGTAAAGTGATAAATATTTAATTATTTATTCACTTGAAAATAACAACAATAAAACCATCACATGTTAACATGAATAATATTTTATGTGAAATAACTATAATTCTAGAACAAAATAACTATAGCTTTAAAAGCAAAAAGAGCCGTACTATATTCCATATCTTTGAAAATCCTTTTATTATCTAGTTTAATAGGAGAAAGCTGGATTCTCATAACTGCTTCTGCTTTTGATCTTTTATAACGTGTTGTTTTGGTTGAAGTATATGAAAAACGTCTAACCTTACACAGATATAGAGTTGAAAAGGGAAGGAATACCGGATAGGCAAATAAGGTTTTAGCGTTCTTATTAAAATAGTTTTGCAAGAAAACCTTACAGATCCCCTGAAAGGGTCTCAGGGACCCACTGGGTTTCACACACCACACTGAGATCCACTGCACTCAGAATGGTAAATGTTAAATAACTGACTTTCCAGGGGGAACCTGTGTCACACTGGACATACTTTTAAGTTTAATTTGTCTTAGGTCGAATTTGTTATTAACATTTTCTCCCTCAGTTTTCTAGATAGATGTCTAAAGTCCCAACAATCAACAAAACAACAAACCAAGTCCTGATCTGCAGCATTTGTCAATTTCCCAGGTGTAAATACTCACACTGCAAATTTAACAATCAGCTCTAGCTGTTGGAGCAAACTGCAGCACACCATTGGCTACACTACACCATTTTATTGTTGTTATTATTTGGTCATTTCAATTATGTCCATTGCTTTGTGACCCCATTTGGGATTTTCTTGACAAAGACACTGGAGTGATTTTCCATTTCCTTCTCTAGCTCATTTTACAGATGAGAAAATTGAACCAAACAGGATTAAATGACTTCCCCAGGGTCACACAGGTACTTCGTGTCTGAGGACAGATTTGAACTCAGGAAGATGAGTCTTCCTGATTCCAAGTCCAGTGCTCTGTCCACTTTGCTACCTAGGACCTAGCTACCCCTACACTACTCCATGCTCTGCCCCCCACTCCCCACCAAAGGAAGAGTCAGATTGTCATAATGGAAGCCAAAGAACGCTAGCACAAGTGACTTGATATGTAGAGGAAGCTATCTGTAGAGGGCTGTTTTTGGTGACTGGGGAAAATAAGGTTAATCTAGACTCCAGAAAGTTGTGCATAAAGATGAGAAACAGCCACAGGATTAGCTGCAGCTTTTAGCTCAGTAGATGAGAAAATGCGTGTCAATGTAAATTATGGAAATATATACAAACACTATCTTTTACTTATGATGAGTTGATATCAATTAATAGTAAGCAGTATGTTGACCTACATTTATATCTTTGAACACACTGTTGCTGTTCATTTCTAATAAAGAGCCCAGACTTAAGAAATGAAGGCAAAAGCATATATATGCAAACCCACATGCCATCTCACATTAGTACCTCCAGAACAAAAGAGGACCACAATTGAAAATATCATCACCACCTGCAAGCACATAAAAGAAAAGATGAAGGCAAACTCACCTTGAAAATCCATCACACTTCAATTCAATAAATATTTTAAGCGCCTACTAGGTGTTCAGATTTTTCTAGATACAATTTCATTTTTAAATGTAATTTCTAAAACAGGCAAATTGCAGAGCTGATCGTTTTTACTTTCCCTGTTCTTTGTAAATTTTTTTCCTAACATTAGAAGGAGAAATGCTAAAAAAAAAAAGAGGGGGAGGGGGTCCCTTCCCACTCTAAATCTAAGATCCTATGATCCTATAATCAGAAATAATTTACCCCTTTAAGTCTTCTGAGAAAAAAAAAAATTCCTGATTCTTCCAAAATCTCCTAAGAATTGAGACAGCTAGCCACTTGAGACCTCGGTGGTTTCAATTTGACATGGATGATTTTCACCATCTAGTATAGTAATGAAGTACATATTCAGTGCTTAATAAATATTTGCTGAATATATATGACTGGATGGATACAAGGATGGGAACATTTTTAAAGATGCCCTTCCTCCATGCAAACTTACACAGCAGATGGAAGTCACACACAATCAGTTGTGACAAAATACTATGTCAAACAAACAAGTGGAAATGAAGGTTGACGCCTTCTTAAGTCAGACTTCTCTCTTCAACTCTACTTATTAAATTAATGAAACCAAACCTTTAGATCTAAAGGTCAAACTGATGGAAGATGAAAAAACTTTGTGCTGAGAAGCATCTTTGTCTGAAATTGGAGGAATAAAAATGATAAGACTCAACCTTATAACATAAGATTGTCCAGCTAACTCATGTAGCTCCAGATCTAGTTATATATTTCATGTATAGAGAGAGATCCACAAATCCCACCTCCCCCAAACCCTGGAAAGCTTTAAGAAGATGGAAAAGAGGCTAGAATGCTTGCCAATTTGGGGTGCATATTTGATTACAAGATCCACATTGGGTTTTTTTTCCCTTCAATTCAGCTCTAATATGCCACTAATTAGGTAGGGGACAGTGCTGATTGTGATGAGATTGTCCCACTCTATCTTAGATTTCCTAGGAGACACATTAATTAAAGTGATTCACCTTCCTAACGAACTGAAACTTTTCTGGAGCCTTAGCCCACCTCCTTACACCCCCCCAACTTCCCTCTCCTCCCTAGAGAAAAACAATCTCTCTGTAAAATAGGCCAGGGAAATACCTTCACTGCTCTGGTAAGTTTGCCTAAACACTTTCAGGAAATTCCAAACAGTACAGACAAAATAAATCGCCTAAGGACTGGAAAGATATTTTCTCAAAGTATATGGAAGAACCAGACAAAACCACAGGTAGGTTAACACCACGATAATATCGTAAACAACAAATATGCACTTAGACAAGCATATACAGGCACCAAAATGTATTGTAACAGGATGCAGAAATAAAAAAGAACTGCAGTAAGGTTGAACTCCTAACAAAGTCAGTCCCTAAGATTTACTCAGGATATTGTTTCAAAAACGGGTATTTCATTTTGGGTGTGTTAACTTCAATAACCAACACCAAAAAAGATCCCAAAAACAATAGCTTTCGGATGCTGGAAGCTTAATGTAGTTCACAGCAAAAAATTACTGTTAATCTTGTATAATGTACCTCCCTTCTAGCTACATAATGTTCCATTTGCACAGGAAAGACCATAGCACCAATGTGCCAGGAGAGCCATTCTCACCATTCCTGGGAAGACTAGTCAGTCAATATGGAGCCACCTCCTCTAATGCTTCTGGAGGAGAATAAATCAAGAATGTTATTTGCTAATCTTAACATGTGTGAGCATGTATCTATTCATGAGACTTACCACTATAGCTAGAAATGCTAAAAAGAAAAATTCACTTTGGTGAAGCCCAACACGAAGAGTAGAAAATCTGCCTTAGCTTTGTTTCTTAACTCACTTCTCGTGTTTTTCCCTATTTAAATGCTCAGATTCACAAAGTTTTGTATAATTTTGAGCTAGAAGGGACCTTAAAAGTCATCTTAGTTGAGACACGTCTTATTCCAGGTCTACTGGTCTCATGTGGCTGGCAATAACTAGCCAATGTAACCCAATCCAGATTAAAATGTAATTGGAAGATGTTTAACAAAATAACAGCAATACAATACAACATGTTAATTTGTGATTTTCTAAGTCAATGTGCAGTCACAGGAATCATTTTTATTTGAATCTGACACCAATGAATCTGGTCCAACCTCTATTTTACAACTAGGGAAACTAAGCCCCAGGGACATGAAGTCATTCGCCCAAGGTTAAACAATAAGAAACAGCTGAAATTCAAACTCAGGTAAATGTTTTGTTCTTTTTCTGATTCCTTAATCAGACTGTCAACTAATTTGGATCAGCCTTCTCCTAAATAACATAAATTTATGAGATTTTGCTAAATATTGATTTGTAAATTTTTAAAAGTCATGATTATATTGGGAGAAGAAGATATATTTTTCCATTTATGGTCACTTTCTCCCTGAAACATGGGATACTGTGTTGGTATTAACTGTAGGACAGTGAAAAAGAGTGTTGAATTTGGAGTCAAAAGACCTGGTTTGAAATTCTGACTCTGCCACTTGCTACCTGTGAGAACTTGGTTAAGTCTTAAGTTCTCCGGACATCAGTTTCCTTACCTGCAAATTAAAGGGGCTGTGTTCAATGACCTTTTATGTCCCTTACATTCCAAATTTATGACTCCATAAGTTACGTCACCTCTCTTAGTTGCTTAATTGTTAAATGAGGATTTGGGATTAATTGAGCTCAAAGGTCTCTTCCATCTGTAAATATACGATGATCCTAAATGCTACTAAAAGTAGCAATAACTGACATCTAAAACCCCTGAAAGTGTGCTGAGCAATTTTAATACATCATTTCACTTGATGTTCCCACAAAACTGAGATAATTATTACAATATTATCTATTGACATAATAATAATAATTAATAATAATAGCATTTATATTAAGCTTGAAGGTTTTCACAATACTTTAGCTATGTTACTTCATTTGATCCTTATAATAACTCTATAATAACTATTTTAAATAGATGAAGCAGCAAGGTGGTACCATACTGCACAGAATGCTAGGCTTGGAGTCAGAAAGACCACAGTTCAAATCCAGCCTCAGAAACAGCTAACTGTGTGACCCTGGGCAAGTCACTTACCTTCAGATTACTCAACTAAAATGGGGATAATAATAGCCCACCTCCCAGGGTTGTTGTAAGGATCAGATAAAAGTATTATCTAATACTTATCAAGTGCTAAGAATAGCACCTAGCACAAAGTAGGTAGGATAGAAATGCTAGCTATTAGGATAGAAATGCTAGCATTATTAATATTGTTATTATTACAAGGAAACAGGCAAAGAGAGGTTAAATATCATAGAGCTAGCAAGTGTCTGAAGCTGGTCTCCTGACTCCAAGGTCAGGATTCTGTCAACCATGCTTTCAAACTGCCTAAAATATGCCTTCTCTCTGAAGCCTTTACCATATGTTCTCTTTGCTTATAATCTCCTTTATCTATATGTTTTTCTTACTTATCTATTTATTTATTTAACATGTATGCTGTCTTTATGTCCCTTCAACTGAACATATGTCTTTTTATATCTCTCTGTGTATGTATAGATATATATGTATACTTATGTACACAGATTTAGACATAGAAAGACACACCTATGTTAGTCTCTCTAATGTCTTGAAAATAAAGACTAGGGTCCTTATTAAACACTAATACACATGCCCAAGGTTCTATAATATACCCTGCATCTTGCATAGCTTCAAGATAAAGTCAGGAAACATAATATTAAGCTGACATATTATTATGTGTCAGGCATTGTGGTGGTGGTGGTAGTATTAGTAGTAGTATTAGTAGTAGTAGTAGTAGTAGTAGTAGTAGTAGCACCAGCAGCAACAGCAGCAGTTAATATTTTAAATATATTAATTATTTATATATATATTAATATTTATATTATAATATATAATACATATATTAATATTTATGGGCCAGGCATTATGTCTGTATTTCACAATATTCTCTCACTTTATTCTCACAACAACTAATGGAGGTAGGGACTGTTAATATCCCCATTTTACAGATGAGGAAAGTGAGGCAAAAAGAGATTATGTGATTTGCCCAAGGTCATACAGTTACCAAGTGTCTGAGACTGGATTTGAACTCAGATCTTTCTGACTCCAGGTTCTGCTCTCTTTCCACTAAGCCACTTTTCTACTAAGTGCTAGGGTTACCAGAAAGGTGAAGATAACCCATTGTCTAGTAAACAAAGCAAAAATAAGCCCATAGTGCATCTTTTATAGGCCTTGGGAGGGAAGATTCTGGATTATCTTTTACACAGATAAGAGCCACAGATGGAATATATCCATGTTAGAATTCATGGAAAAAAAGGAGGGGAGGGGAGAGCGAGAAAGAGGAAAAGGTAAAGAGAATGGATTACTCATTCCTTACCACCCATTTTCCACAGATGAGATCCCAGTAGTGAATTGGCACTCCAACAGAGTCAGTCAGCCAGTTGCTCTGATTTACCTTTTAGGTAACCAATGGTTCAGGTCCTGGAATTACCTGGGAACAGTGGGATGAAGTCCAGGTTAACCTTCTTTCAGAGAAAAGGCAGAAAGTCCTTGCTTTCAATATATGGCTTCTCAATGCAGAAGACATGATTTCTGTTCTGTCTACAGTACTGCATGGTTGTACCAAGCAAATCCCTTGATCTCACCATGCTGATTTTTTCATCTATAAGTAAAAATAATATCTGCCTTCTCAAAAGAATCATGAGGATTCGTGAACATCTGTAAAATGCTTTTGAGTAAGCTGGAAGAAATGTAATATACATTCATATATGTATGTGTGTATATGGATGGATATGTATATATGTATATATACACATGCATATAAGTATATGTGTATATGTGTTTATATGTGTGTATACATACATACGTATGCATATGTATAAAACTAGGTATGGTGCTGACTGTTAAAACTCTTTCCCCCTGCTGAAAAATGAATTATAGGTCAGGAAAGTCAATGAAAGCCCCAAAAGGTATAGACTAAGGGCTGGGGCAAACCCATGAACTATTTAACTCTCCATAAAACTAGGCTAAGGCTTTTGGTGCTAAAAGTTATGAAGCTCTCAGCATCATCATAGGAAAAGCAGACAAGTGAAAAGAGAGATGAGCCTACAGGGGATTTTATGGGGCCATGAGGTTGGGGAGAATGGGAAACAGAAGGGGTAAGTTTATCTTGGCATGTGCCTGAATATGTAGCTGTGGAAAGCCCATATCATTAGGTCCTTTCAGAGTCTCAGGGGAAAAAAAAGTATGATTCAGGGAAAAGCACTGATAGAAGGTCTAAGGGGTTTCTTATTTCATTGAAACCAATTTTCCCATCCCTGCTGCTTACCAGGATCAGCAAGTAGCACATTTGTATCTGTCTCTGTGTGGATCTCTCACTGGAGATGTCTTTTGGCTCCAATTCAAATTCATTTCAGTGCCTAGAAAGAGATATTACTTGTTATAAAGCAATGCCCAGATTGTTTCCAGTCTAAACACAACTCTTTCTTAAACCCAGGGACCGGCATTTGGGTTGTCTATAGGTAAAGAGTGACAGAGATTAAAGAAAGACAGGCCTGATGCTGCATACTTTAAAATAAAACAGGCATGGTTTTCAGAAACCTCTTTCAAGGTGTTGTAAATCCAACTTTCTAAATGCCCAAGGCTGAGTTTATCTATAAGTATCTGGGGGGAGATTTCTGTGTCTATTAATCCGTTTTCCTGCTACCTTACCTCAGGGCTTAAAGGCTACATAAACTATCCAGCTGAAAGGCTATTACAAAAAGTCTCCATGGACAGGTATCCCCTTTCCACCTTCTCTTCTTTAGCAACACACCACTGCTATAGGGGGAGAAAAGTGTGGTGAAAATCATTCAAGATGGAGTTATAAAGTCCCCGCAGCAGATTAGTATTATATGATAAGAGGAAACCTGGTCTCTGCATCAAGGGAGAATGTGACTATTTAGCCTGTTCGAATCCTTTCCTAAATGGCTCACAAAACAGTGGATAAAGGGAAATCAGTGTGTATCATTTATTTAGACTTCCAAATGGCTTTTGATAAAGTCTCTGACAAGGAAGCTATTAAGGAAGCTTGGTAACTGTGGAGGTGAAAGGTAAAATCCTGTTATGGATTTTAAAACCAAGAAATAAAGAACAAGAATCAATGGTCATTTCTCTGCATGAGAAAAAGTTAATAGGTAAAGTGCTAGGAATCGGTACTTGGGCCAGTTTTATTCTATTTATTAAGAGAGTTTTATTTGCAAAATATTCAAAAATTCTAGGCAGCCAGGTAGAGCAATGGATGGAATGCTGGACTTAGGGACAGGAAGATCTGCGTTCAAATCCTGCTTCAGATAATTTATTAGTTGTCAAGTCACTTAATTTCTCTCAGCATCAGTTTCCTCATTGGTAAAAATTGAGATAATAATACCTGCCTCTCAGGATTGTTGTGAAGATTAAATGAGATAATATATGTATAGTGCTTTCTTATTGTTGTGATGATTCTGAAGTGTTATGTCTGACTTTTTGTGACTCCATTTGGGTTTTTCTGGCAAAGTGGTTTGCCATTTCCTTCTCCAGCTCATTTTACAGATAAGGAAACTGAGGCAAAGAGGGTTAAGTGACTTGCCCAGGGTCATACAGCTAGTAAATGTCTGAGGCCAGATTTGAGCTCAGGAAGATGAGTCTTCCTCACTCCAGGCCTGACACTCTATCCACCATGCCACCTAGCTGCCAATGTATAGTGCTTAGCAAACCTTAAAGTGATATATCAATCCTAGTTGTTGCTGTTATTGTTGTTATCAGCAACAATCTGGAAATATCTGAGTAGAACAGTATAGAAGTCAAAAAAACCTGGCTTCAAATCCCTAGCCCCGTCAGTTAATCCACATATAATGTTGAGCAAGTCACTGGCTCAAGTCACCTGCCTCAGAAAACTTACTCCCTGTTTGACTCTTATTGAATCACTTATCTGGGACTCAGTTTCCTCATTTGTAAAATGGGTGAATTGGACTGTATAATGACTAAAGGGGAAAAAAAAGCCTTGGCCCAACTAGGGTGCGAAGTTAGTGGATATGGTGGGAAGGCAAGAAAATGCTTCACAAAAGTCAATCATTGATGAGAAAAGAGTTAAATGCTAATCTTTTGTGTTATTCTTTCATCTCATTCTTCTTCTACTGAAGAACTTTTAGCAAGTTAAATAACATTTGATGTCTAAAATCAGGTCCTGCTTGCCTATAATTTAATGGAGTGAATCCCTTTAATACAGAGTTTTTGACCGCTGACACCCCAGATTAACACAGCTATTCTCTGTGCTTTGTTTCTCAAGAAAAGAAGGAAGTCATATACAGCCTCTTTTCTAGCAGAATGCCACTGGGAGTATATGATCATTGGTGGGTTGCTGAAACATAGTTTATTCATAGCAAATATTGAACCTTGGCTACCTTCCCTCTGCCATGACCTTTCTTGGACTTCCTCCCCTCACTCTATGAACAACTGTATGACGTATGCTCAGGGAATCCAAACTATGTTATTAGTACTCTAAATCAATTGATGAGAATTCATTAAGAGCCAAATATGTGCTTGGTCCTACATAAAGACAAAACTCAAACAATCATCGCCCCCCCCCCCCCAAGAAGCTTACATTCTATGGGACGACTACCAGTATTTAATCACTATTAATTTAACTGCTAATTACTACAGGGCTCATTATCTCATTGGTATGTAGAACTCTAAATGAGAAAACTCTCTCTACCAAAGAGGAGAGGTAACTGCTTTGAAAATTAAGAGATTTAGAGAACTACATAGAGCCCTAAAAAGTTATATAATTTGCCCAGGATCACACAATCAGTATATGTCAGGGATGGGACTTGAACTCAGATCTTTCTGACTCTGAAAGCTTTCTATCCTAAAGTCATTTCATTGAAATCACAGTAATTTTAACATAAACTGAAGCAAGGTATAACTAAAACATCACTGGTAGGAGAATGACCTTTCTTGGACTTTATTTACAATGGCTGCCTATTGTCCATTATGGTTAATTTAGGCATCTCAGCCTTATAATCAATTCCTTCTATCAACTGTTCCCCAACATTTCACCTTCTCTCTTATTTAAATAGTATTCCAAGCACATGCCCTTTTTGTTGCTGATTAGTCCACTTAAAAGCACCCTCTGCACCCTTCTTCTCCTGTCCATCATTTTAGCCTCCAAGCCTAGTCCTGAAGCAACTACAAGAAGGTGTTATAGGCCCATGACTTATGTCACTGATCGCTCCTCTAGTCTGAATACCTTTAGTACTTATAGGTTCCCTGCTTGCTGGAGTATTTTGTAAATTGCTGCAGTGCATCTTACCGTATATGATATGTCACTATTTAAACTGCGAGTTGGCAGCTAATACTACAGCTTGTGTAGTGCTCTGCATACATCAGGTGATCAACAAACAATTAATTAATTAGTAAATAAACAATTAATTAATTAGTAAATAAAATGGCAACCACTTTTTGTATCAGACCCATTCTTGGAAGCTATGTTTGTCTGAAACTTTTGCAAATCAAATCCTGTTTTTTATCACTGACATACATTTATTATTTCAAAGATATTTTATCTTTGCTCCTTATTGATCTTCTACTGGCAATGTCTCAAAGCACTTCGGCTTCAAGTTTTCCTGTTTCTCCATTTGACAAATAGATAACAATTGTAATCAAACAACAGTTAAAAGAATTCTTTTCTAAGAGTAAAGAATCCTTTGATAATACTGGTAATCACCCTCTAGCATCTACTTCACAAATTCTTATTTACTTTTAGTTTTCTTTACTATCTATACTGGCTGAAAAGGTGAAGTTTTTTTGTTTTTCTTTTTAATAGCCACAAAATGTTCTTCTCCATTAATATAGATAATCAATCTACCAACAAACATTTATTAAACTCTTAATATGTTCCAAGAACTGTGTTAGGCACATCAAATATAAAAACAAAACCCAACTATCCCCTCAAGATGTTTGTATTCTTTTGGAGAAAATCAACATATACATACATAAATACATACACACACACACACAAACATATATATATATATATATATATACATATATATATATATAAATTACATGGTAATACCATAATCAAGATTTATTTAAGACTGATGAATGAATCTGTGTCTTTCTTGGCCAAGCCTAACTCAGGCCAGGCCATTGATTCAGGCTCAGAGTTAGAATGTAATGAAACAGTCAATAATCATATAACAGATAATGAAAATAAGATAACAACAATCCAAAGGAGATTCAGGAAGGATACATCAGTGATTCAGATGGGTCTAGCTCCACTCTTCCTCCACATTCATCATGGTGGTCAGAAAGGTGGGTTGACTCACAATGTAGTGAGGGTTCCATCGAGCATGAGGAAAGACAACTCCTCAGAGGCTGGCTTGTTATATGTTCCCAGGAGATTAGGAAACCACCAAAGATTGGGGACCCACTACCCTGGACTAATCAAGTCTCAAGAATGATTTCAGTGCCCCTTTCTGGGAAAAACTACCCTAGTCCACATGAAACAAATATTGCCCCGAACACATGTGATTTCATGATCAGTGTAAATACTTTCTCCACAAAGGCAGACCACAATTGTAGCCCCCATTTGTTCTACATATCCAACATGGAACATCCCCATAAGCCAGTGGGGAGCCTCCTCTAATTCTTTTAATTGTTTGGGAAAACTGATACTCAGACAGTCCATCTGTTAAATCTCATTCTTGCCGCACAACCTCTCTCTCTTTTTTTCATCATATATGTCCTCAATAAAGTCTTTTGTACCACATTCCATGAGCAAACCATTGTGGGTCATATTCAGCAGTTTAAATTATACACACCATGTGTCTTTCCATTGCTTTTCAGATAATTTATCATTAGAAATTTCTGAAACCATGGAATTCTTTGATTCGTAACAACTTTTGTTAAAATTTGCTTTTGTTAGTTTTGTTAAAAATTCTGTGAAATGGGAAATCAAGAGTTTTATTTTTTCTATGCCTCTATGGGACCCTGAGTTATTTTACTTGAATTTCAAGCAAGGACGATATAATATTCCAATGGAAAAAAACTAGGATAATTTATCAGTATAATAATCACTCATACAAAGGCCTCAATGAGCTCTTTGAATGTAGCAATCAATTCATTAATGAAGAAAGCATGCATTAAACCCTCACTATGTGCCAAACACTGTGCCAAGTTCTGGGGATATGGATAGAAAAGCAAGATGAACTCTGATCCCATGTAGCTCACATTCTATTTTTTAAATTTTTAAAAACTTTTTTGCTCTTTTGGAGGGCAATTGGGGTTAAGTGACTTGCCCAACGTCACAAAGCTAGTTTTGTGTTAACTATCTGAGGCCGGATTTGAACTCTAGTCACCCCCGTGTAGCTCACATTCTAATGGAGGAAACTACATATACAAGAGGATTCATGTGACTGTTGAAGCTCCTGGGCCCTGAGATTCTCTGTTTCACACCATTGGACTGTATTTACTTTCCTATGATGCTGAAATGTCTCGTATGATACTGAGATGTCCTCATCAATACCATCCTGGAGATCTTCTGAAGGGATAAGCATTTTCTGAGCATCGTCAATAATTTAATGCAAGAAGAGAAAAGAAAACCTTTTCTCATGGCAAGGGAGAAATCATTACCATAAACCAAAAGACCAGATAGGATTGTTTCCAGGCATCTTACACAAAAACACATGCATACAGAGCAAGAACACACTCGCTGACTGCCCTAGACGTGTTTCCTGCCCAGGGCTTGGCAGGCTGCCTTTATTGCCCAACCCACTGGATTTAGCATCTGAAGTAAAGTGGAAAATAAGAGCTGAGGAGAAGCCATATTTGGGCACAGGCCCTGAGAGAGGAAAAGAAAAGAGGAAGCGGGCAAGCATAATTGGAGTAAATTAAATATAGTATGTTAATAGGCAGAGAGGAACAGGACAGCAAGCTATAACCTGCCAACCCATCTGAAGGAAGTGCAGGTGTTTGCTGTTTTTCTCCAGCCTTTGTCATTTTCCTTCCCCTGGATTAACAAGTCTGAGAAGTCAATGGACACATCTTTTTGAAGTGTTTGGGTGGGATTATTGCCCATCACCAGCAGACACATATCACGCTAATGCCCTGGCACTGTCATTAGGGAAGAAAGGGGGCAACTTACTATTTCATTTGTCACCACTTTCATGGCCTATGTTTCCATCATTTTTCCCCTGTACAAAATAACCCCTTTCAAGAGAGTGAGAGAAAGCCTTTTCCTCATTCAGAGGTCAGAGAAAGGTGCCAGAGGAGTAAATTGGAAGTGTTCATGCCTGTTGGTGGATAGTCTGTATACATCCAAGAAAGAAATGCCATTGTCAAATTTGGGAACGGAACAGTGAGGAAACCAAGGAAAAAGATAAAACAAGGATGAGAGAAAGGTAGCCTTCCTCTTGGCTTCATCTTCCCCCCCCCCCCCCCGCCCAGGAAAGAAGAGGAGAAAAACATAAACTCTCTAGCTTTCACTTAACCAAAAGGTTTAGAATATGGGACTCTTTACATTTGTACTGTTTGGTGCTGACAGCCCTTGGCATCTTTTCAGTACGAGGTATGTTAACAAATAAAGAAACATTCCCCCGGGCCTCTAATAACATTTATTCTATGCATCACTTTATTCAGAGGAACAGCATGTTGCATATTTTTTTTTAATTCCTCATGTGTCCTCTCTTAAAAATAATAGCTGAGTTTACCTGCTTGCTTTTGTCTACTTTACAGCACTCATTCAATTTTGGCCAGTTCTCTGCAGCTTGTCTGTGTGCTGTGTCTTCCTTACAGTTTGTGTATCAATGAAAAGAAGGATAATACTGTGGTCCCTGTTGGGTATCTCTGACCCTGTTATACCTCTGATAAGCTGCCTCAGATCCTTAGTGGAAATAGGAAAGTTGCCAATCTTATTTTTTTCTTCTTCTAGATGTGTGGTTCCACTGCCACATGAACCTCCTAGAATTGAAACTTCTCCTAAAGCATTCTATACTTTATAGTCTTAGATACCTGCCCTGGCCATGGTGAGGTTTCTGATGTCCACAATTACATGGGGGTGGGACTGGAACCCTGGTCTTTCTGACTCCAATGCCAATCTTCTATTAATTAAGCTAGTATTCCTAAATACTACTTTTGGTTTTGTTTTAGTCTACATTTGTCATTTCTTTTTCTTTCTAGTAGTTTATCTTCCTGTACCTTCTATTGCTTGTACTATAAAGCAAATTAAAAAAAAATAACAAAACCCTTATCGCAATCATTCCACGTCCAGAAAAAAAATTAATTCCTGAAATTGGTTAGGCCTAAAATTTTCTCTCTCTTTCAGTATTTTAAGATCATCCCTTTTGTGGTAGGGGGTGAGGAGTCTGTTTCATTTTCAGTCTTTTGGAGTATGCTTTACCTTTTCATTGATCAGAGTTCTAAAGTAAAAAAAAGATCCCCTCTATAACATTGTTATCATTGTATAAATTCGTCTCCTAGTTCTGCTTACTTTGCATCAGTTCATAAAGGTCTTTCCAGTTTCCTCTGAAATTATTCATTTCATTATTTCTTATGGCACATATAAATATGTCAGTACATACATATGGATCCTTTTCTTCTTCTTTGATGTCTGCTAGGTATGAGCCTACTAGTGGTATATATGGATGAAAAAGCGTGCACAGTTTAATAGTTTTGGGGAAAGTAATTCCAAATTGCTTTAAAGAATGTTTGGACCAATAAATGATCCTACCAACTATGTACTGTTATTTTTATTCTTCAGTTGTTTCAGTTGTGTTTTGACTTTTTATGTTCCTATTTTGGGGTTTTCTTGGTAAAGATACTGGAGTGGTTTGCCATTTCTTTCTCCAGCTCATTTGACAGAAGAGGAAACAGAGGCAAACAGGGTTAAGTGATTTGCCTGAGGTCATACAGCTAATAAATGTCTGAGGCCAGATTTAAAGTTGGAAAGATAAGTCTTCCTGACTTCAGTCCTGGAGTTCTATCGGCTGAACCACCTAGCTGCACTGTATACTAGTGTCCCTGTTTTTCAGCAGTCCCTCCAACTATTACCATTTTCTTCTTTTGCCATCTTTGTAAGTATGATGGGATGGACATGATGTAGAAACTCAATATTGTTTGAATCTGTATTTCTCTAATTATTGGTGATTCAGAACATTTTATATGATCTTTGAGAGGTTTGATTTCTTCCTTTGAAAACTGCCGATTAATATCCATTGACCATTTTGTCTATAGGGGAATGCTTCTTGGTATAAATTTTAATCACTTCCCTAAATATGTTGAATATGAGACCTTTATCAGAGAATTTTGCCACAAAGATTTTTCCCCCAGTAAACTGATTCCCTTCTAATTTTAACATTAGATTTGGGGGCAAAAAATAAGTTTTATTTTATGTTAAACAACTATTTTTGTTGTATTATGCCCTTTATCACTTGTTTAGTCATGAATTCATCCCTTAGCCACAAATCGAAAAGGTAATTTCTCCCTTGCTCTCCTAATTTTTATATCATGTGATCATTTACATCTAGGTAATATATCTTTTTGGAGCTTATTTTGGTATATGGTCTGAAGTTAATTTAAACCTAATTTCTTCCAGACTGCTAGCCAGTAGTTTTTGTCAAATAATAAGATACTGTTTCACTGATAACCTTTCTATTTTTTAACCAGTATTCAATCATTTTAATGATTACTGTCCAATTTAAGATTTGGTACTGATAGACTCTTTTTCCTTCTTGCTTTTTTTTTCATCATGGCCCTTGAAATTCTTGACCTTTTGTTCCTCCAGATAAATTTCATTATTTTTCTAGGTCTATAACATCCTTTTAGTACTCTGGCACAGAACTGAATAAATAAATTTAGGTAGACTGATCATTTCATTACATTGGTTTAACCTATCCATGAACAATTAATACTTTTGCAATTATTTATTTCCATCTGTATTTCTACAAAGACTCTTTTATTTGTATTCATATAGTTCCTAATTGCATTTTGGTAGATACACTCCCAAAGATTTAATAGTTTCTGTATTTATTTTCTAGTCTCTCTGCTAGACTTTGTTAGTAGTATATGCCAATTCTGTGATTTCAGTGGTATATGGAACTACTGATGAAGAAACACACCTCATGATTAACAATTGTTCTACAATATATCATCTTAGAAATAAATTATTAATGAACATCTTCATGTTTGTTGTTTTTTACTAAGTGCGTAATAAAATTTTTTTAAAGCTTTTAAAATAAAAACAAAAAGATAAATCAAAGACCTTTGGTCATTTCAAGCTGCTATCATAAGCTAAAAGTAGAATGCAGCTTTGTAGCAAGATTCATAAAAAACATTATTCTACCCAAGTCTTCATTGCTCAATCTAAAATTCACCTCGCCCCTCACAATACTAGCCATGCTGAAGTAGACTGAAGATATCAAGGCTTATTTTCTACTCTCATGTCCTTTTTAAAAAATTTATTCTGCTTCCCTCTGCAATCTGAAAGCATCCACATGAGCTCTGCATCAAATAGTGAAGAAGCTTTTACCTGCTGTTTCCTTTGGTCATTTAGTCAAGTTTCACATTTCTCACAAGAGGGTTGGAGAGTGCCAATCCATCATTTCACCATTAAATTACCACTCTGAACATGTCACTCCTTTACTCACAAACTTTTAGTCACTCACTGTTGCTTAGTCAACAAAGTATAAACTTCTAATTCCAGCATTTAAAACTCTCCACAGTCTGGATACAATCTACCTTTGAACTTTTTTTGCATATTATTCCTTTTCAATTCTATTCAACAAATATTTACTAGGCGCCTATTAAGTGGCAAGCATTTTGCTAAACTCTGATGATACAAATAAGAAAAAGACAACCCCTGCTCTTGAAAAGCTTAAAATCTAATGTGAGAAGACAATACAGAAAAAAAAAAAGATGAAACGGGTGGGGTGGGGAAAGGGATAAGGAAAAGTCCAGCAGAGGGGCATGGTCCCCAGGAGTGACAACTAAGCACAGCTGCTGATGGAAAATGGAGCTTACTTGCAAAGTTCTGAGCCCACTGCAAAGGAAGATTCATGGAGTTTATTGCTCCATCCTCCAGCTCTCCAATCACAAGGGAGAGATAACTGAGGGAGCTGAGATATTGAGTATCAAAACCTGAATCCACATGGATGGTGATGAGATTTCAGGGAGGATATTCTATATTATCTGAGAGGATATTCTATCCAAAGTGGGCAACTCAGTATCTTCCTTTCTTATCCTTCACTTTTGTATCAATGTTTTTGCTAATGTCAAACCCTGAACCAGGAATGAACCTTTTCCAAGCTCTACCTGCTAAAATCTTGCATTCTTTTGAGGGCCAGTTCTGGCGCCAACTCCTCCAAATTGATCCATTTTCACCTCCTATACAGGTTAAAGTGATTTCTTGTATGGTCAGTTAGTTGTGTCCCACTCTTTATGGCCTTATTTGGGATTTTCTTGGCAAAGATACTAGAGTGGCCTGCCATTTTTCTCCAGGTCATCTGACAGATGAAGAAAACTGGGGCAGAGTTAAGTGACTTGCCCAGACACAGTAAGTGTCTGAGGTCAAATTTGAGTTTGAAATTTGACCCTGACTGCAGGGCCAGTCCTCTATCCACTGTACCACTTAGTTGCCCAAAATGATCTCTCCACCCACAAATTTCTATATCTCTCTTCCAATTTCGTCTCACACTTCTTATATTGTATTTATTTGTTTATATGACTGTTTCTCTATTAGACTGTAAACTCCTCAAGAACGTGGACTTTGTGATACCTGTGTTGGTATTTCCAGTGACTAGGACAGATGAGGTATTTAATAAATATCTATTAAATTGAAATGAGCTGAATCAAACTTTATGTACTGGAGTATAGGTGCCTAAGTGGTTCAGTAGATAAATCCCTATGTTTGGAGTCAAAAAGATCTGTTAGCCTCAGACACTTATTAGCTGTGTGACCTTGGGCAAGTCACACAACCTTTATCTGCCTCAGTTGTTTCAGTTAAAAAAAATTTGGGGGGGCAGAGCCAAGATGGCAGAGTAGAAACAGCGCTTCCAAGGTGCTCTGCCCCACACCACTTCCAAACAATGTATACGGTGGACTCTGAACAACTTCTGGAGCCCCAGCACCCACAGAACAACACAGAGAAGCTAACCTCCCACTGAGGAAAGCCCAGCAGCCCTGCAGGGAGCGGCCAGCACAGCACAGCGCAATACTCTGGGAGCTGAGCCAAGGCTCAAATGAGCCTCGGTTTTAGCCCCAGGGCAATTCAGGCCAGCAGCCGGGTGGAGGGACCCCAGAACACCAGCAGCTGTGGCGATTCCAGAATTATCAGCACAGATATGCCTAGGACAAAGTGAGAGGTTAGTGCCCTATGGACTTTGGGACCAGTATTTGGGGAACGTGTTGACTTCCTCCCAAGGGGGCGAAAAGCGGCTGAGGAAACCTGGCACAGAGGCCATTTTGTAGCATCAGTGGCAGCTCCAGCTCCTGATCTGCGAACTGTAGGGAGATCCAGCAATCAGTCTGGGGGTTAATCTACCTTGCTTTAACCTGCTTGGATCTGGACTGTGGTCTGCAGGGGAGGTCTGGGGTGGGTATCCAACTTGCCAGAGCAGGTGGAGGCTTTACAGAGGCCACCCAAACTTCGGAAGTTGTGAAGACCCCAACTTTTGGGACAGAAGCTCCCCTGTCTGGTGGGAGAGTCCTACTGTGGCAACAAGCCCCCAAATCAAGTAATTAAGTGGCAACATGCCTAGGCAAAGGAAATAAAATAAACAGAAAAATGCAACATTAGACTCGTATTTTGGGGGCAAAGAGGATCAAAGCATGGAACAGGAAGAGGACTATGAGGTCAGAACTCCTGCACCAAAAACCCCAAATGAAAATATAAGCTGGCTACAGGCCATAGAGGACCTTAAGAAGCAGATAAGAGAAGTTGGTGGTGGTGGTGGGGGAATTGGGAAGAGAAATGAGAAAGATGCAAGAAAAGTATGAAATAACAGTCAACAGCCTGACTGAGGAAAATAACACCTTAAAAAATAGACTAACTCAAATGGCAAAAGAGGCTCAGAAAGGCAATGAGGAGAAGAATGCCTTAAAAAGCCCAGTTTGCCAGATGGAAAAAGAATCTCAAAAGCTCACTGAGGAGATTCATTCCTTCAGAGTTGGACTGGAGCAAATGGAAGCTAGTGACTTTATGAGAAATCAAGATGCTGTTAAACAGATCCAAACAAATAAAAGAATAGAAGGCAATGTGAAATATCTCATGGGAAAAACCACTGACCTGGAAAATAGATCCAGGAGAGATAATTTAAAAATTATTGGACTACCTGAAAGCCATGATCAAAGAAAGAACCTAGAAATCATCCTTCAAGAAATTCTCAAGGAAAATTGCCCTGATGTTTTAGACACAGAGGGGAAAACAGAGGTTGAAAGAATCCACTGATCACCTCCTGAAAAAGACCCCAAAAAGAAAACTCCTAGGACTATTATAGCCAGGTTCCAGAATTCCCAGATCAAGGAAAAAATACTACAAGCAGCCAGGAAGAAACAATTTCAATATTGTGGAAACACAATCAGAATAGCAGCTTCTACACTGAGGGCTTGAAGGGAATGGAATATGATATTCCAGAGGGCAAAAGAGCTGGGATTAAAACCAAGAATCACCTACCCAGCAAAATTAAGTATCTTGTTTCAGGGGAAAATATGGTCATTCAGTGGAATAGAGGACTTTCAAGCATTCTCGAGGAAAAAACCAGAGTTGAATAGAAAATTTGACATCCAGACACAAGAAGCAAGAGATGCTTGAGAAGGTAATCAGGGAAAAGAAATCAAAAGGAACTTATCAAAGTTGAACTATTTACATTCCTACATGGAAAAACAATAACTGTGTCTGATGAAACCTTCTTCATTATGAAAATAATTTAAGAAGGGTATATGGGCATATGAATACATATGTGAATGTCTGTATATATGTTTACAGGTATACATGGATAGAGGGCACAGGTTGAATTTGGTAGGAAGGGATGATACTTAAGGGGTGAAGTTAAGAAGTGAGAGAGTAAAGTGGCAAGAGGAGATGGGGAGAGACAGGGTAGGGTAAACTATCTCATGTAGAAGAGGCAAGGGGAAGTAATTGCAGGGGAGGGGAAGAACAGGAAGGCAAAAAGGCAAAACCATATTCTCACTGAATTTGCCTCAGGGAGAAAATCACATACATACTAAATGGGATATCTCACCCTGCAGGAGAGTAGGGGGAAGGGGGATGAGAGGGGGGATGATGGAGGGGAGGGCATTCTGGGGGAAGGGGAGGTTGGAAGTACCCACTTTTGAAGAGGAACAGTATCAAAGTAGAGAATGGACCAGGTGGGGGGTGGGATGGGCAGGAGGGAAATATAAGCAGTCTTTTACAATATATCTACTATGGTAATGTTTTGCATAGCTATCCATGTATAATACATACTGAATTACTTATCTTCCCAGAGGGAGTGGGTGAAAAGGGAGGAAGGGAATGGATCTGAAATTCGAAGTTTTAAAATTAAATGTTTCAAATGTATATAAATACTATTGTTAATACTATTTTGCATGTAATTGGGAGATAAGATGTGCAGACATTGGGGCACAGAGATTCACCTTGCCCTAATGGCAAAGTCGAAAGGGGTATGGGAGAAGATATGGGAGAGAGCAGATTGGATGAAGGGATATCTTGTGGGACTGCTATTCTGGGATGGTGGGTAGGGAAAAATATGGGGAAAAATTGTAACTCAAAATCTGGTAGAAATGAATGATGTAAACCAGAAGTTAATAAAGCATTTCTTAAAATTAAAAAAAAACATAATAGCACTTCTCTGACAAGGTCATTGTAAGGATCGAATGAAATATTTGTCAAGTACTTTAGTGCCTGGCACATGGTAGGTACTTGATGAATGCTTCTTCTCCCCTTGACTATTAAAAAAAGGCCATTCGTTTTGGGTGCTTTTCTAAACTCCATAAAAATTTAAACAATTAAATTATTATTAAGCATTTTCTATGTGTTAACTGAATATGGATAATAAGAAAGAAACAGAAGATGTAATCCTTGTCTTCAATGAGCTTACTATGAATTTTGGGATATAACATTTATATTGTAGAATGAAAAAAAACATAGCCATGCAAAAATAATACATATCTCTTTATCTTTTTGGCAAAAGTAGCATAAAGGATTTTTATCAAATGTTTTGCTAAATATAAATCAACTATTTTCAGCATTTCCCTAATCAAGCAGTTTAGTAAATCTGTCACAGAAAGGAAATAACATTAGTTTTATGTGACCTATTCTCAATGGAATCATGGTTCTTTGTGAAATCTGCTTCCTATTCTACATCTCCATTAATCTCCTCTATTTAATTCCTATTCTACATCTCCATTAATCTCCCATTTTAGAATTTTGATAGGAATTAAAGGCAAGCTCACTCGCCTACAATCTGCAAACATAACTCTATGCATATGGTAGGTCCTTAGTAAATATTGGAGAATAAATGAATGAATGAGCCTATGTTGTTCAATCCTCTCTCCTCTCCAATCCATCTTCTACTGCTATTGATATAATAAAGCTCTTTCTATGTCTATACTTTATGAGGGCAGCTAGGTGGCACAGTGTATAGAGTGCCAAGACAGAGTCATCTTCATGAGTTCAAATCTGGCCCTAGACACTTACTAGCTGTGTGACCCTGGCCAACCCTATTTATCTGTTTCCTCATTTGTAAAATGAGCTAGAAAAGGACATGGCAAGTCATTCCAGTATCTTTGCCAAGAATGTCCCACCCCAAAAAAGGTGGTCAGAAAGAGTTAGACATGACTGAAATGACTAGATAATAAAAATGTCTATATTTTGCAAGGTTTTTAGAATAAACAAGTACTATACTTTTATCAAAGACATTTTCTTCATCTGATGAAATAATTATGTGGGTTTTGGATGTTTTTAAAAACATGATTAATAATTTTGTTTGTTTTCCAAATGTTCAATCATTTTTGTATAACTGGTATAAATCCAACTTGGTCATAATGAATGATTTCTTTAAAGCAAGGTAATAACTTGCTAGGTACGCTAGTCATTATTATGCTGTGCTCATTTTCTGAGGCCATCTATCTCTCATCCAAACTCCGAGGCCGCCTCTTACTCACTGCGCCACCTAGCCGCCCCTTAGGCAATTGGGGTTAAGTAACTTGCCCAAGGTACACGGCTAGGTTTTTGTTTGTGCGGATTAAGTTCGGAGCCGGCTCGAACTCAGGTCCTTCTGATTCCAGGGCCCCCACACCACCACCACCCCCCAATGAATGATTTCTTAATACTATAGTTTGTTTCACAGGATTTTATTTAAAACTTTTGAACCAATATTCATAATGATATTGGTCTATAATTCTCCCTCTTTACTTTCTCCTTTCTTGGTTTAAGGTTAGGACTACATTTGTCTCATAAAAGAAATCTGGTACAATGATTTCTTTCTCAATTTTTGAGAATAACTTGTAGTATCAGGACTAGTTGCTCTTTAGAAGTTTGATATTTTTCCCTTTTGGTAGATCTCTTATAGCTAATCTTATTTCTTTTTATGACATTCAACTACTCAAGATCTCTATATCATCTTCTGTTAGTCTTAGCATTTTATATTTTTAAGGTTATTCCCCTATTTCTTGTGTTTTTTGTTTTGTTAGCACATAACTGGGCAAAGTACATTTTAATCATCTTTTTATTCTTTTTGACTTTGCTCATTTGATATTCTCTTATTTGAATTTCTGTTCTCTTCTTTTAAATCAGGTTGGCTAAAGGTTTATCAATGTTGTAAGATTTTTTAAAGGACCAGGTTTTTGTTGTGTTTATCATTGCTGTTGTCTTTTTGGTTTTCAATTTTTCTATTTCCCTTCTAATTTTCAATACCTCTTCTTTTGTGCTTCTTTTGGATTTATATGTTGGTTTTCTAGTTTTTAAAATACATACCAGTTCATTAGTCTCCATTCCAGTTTTGTTCATACGTATTGTTGGGGGTATAATTTGTCCCCTGAGGACTGCTTTAATGGTATCCCAGAAATTTTTGTAATTAATTGTTGCTGTGATTTGTTCTTTCTCTCATTACTTAGGATTTCATTGTTAAGTCTCCAATTTGGTCTAAATCTTTTGTTTTAGATCCATGAACCAATTGCTATTTTTATTATCTTATGAGCTATAAAGAATGTATTTATAATTTATGTTTATATATGAATTTGCAATATTCTGATGCCTTAATACATAGCCAATTTTTGTAAAAAAAAATAAATCCATGTGATGCTAAGAAATAGGTATATTCTCTAGTAGTCCCATTTAGAAGATGCCATAAATCTTTTACCTCTTTCTACAGGACCCCAGACATATTACTTCAACTCTCCAGGCTTTACTTTCTTCATCCGTGAAAAAAAAAAGGAGGCCAGATCTGATCATTTGCAATATCTACCCCAGCTCTCAATCTGTAATCCTTCTATTATGTGATGTTATAAAGAAATCTGAAGCTGACAATCAACAAGTCACATCTCCATTGTATGCTAAAAGATACAAATAAACTTTCAAAGAGGGTATGGATGTGCTTTAATAGTTTTATCACTTGGAAGTTTCCTATAACACTGAAATCAGTAGTACAGTCCTTATCATCCCTATACCTGTGTTCCAGGCTTTTGTTAACTGCTGGGGATGCAGGGACAAAAATGAAACAGTCCCTTCTTCAGCTGGCAGATATTGGGTAGTGTGTACAATCAAAGAAGAGGGCTAGAGGTGAAAAAGACATCCCTTTATAGAAACTACTGAAGAAGTCAGCAATACTGAGTCTGTGGAATCTAAATGAACAGGCCATATCAACAGTCTGACACCAAACAAGTCAACAAAATGCAGACTAAAAAGACAGGAAAAAAGATGTCTTAGTAAAAGTCAAGGTTTTTGCTCCATTTCCTACCCTCCGTGAATGTAAGCCTGGCATTTTGTTAAGGTAGGTGAGAGGAGCTAGCCTCAGCAGCCTTTTTTTTCCCTAGCTAATTGATCTGCAAAGGCAGACAGTGCCAGATCCCCTTCACTGTCTCCTGAATGGGAGGCAGATGTGCCAGACCAGTGACAAACACATCAAGAAATATGAATTCCAACCTAGTCTGTGCTTAAAGTTAGCCATGCAACCTTGAACAAATCATCAAACCTCTCTGGGCTTCCCATATAAAATGAAAGGCTTACATTACATCATATCCAAATTTTTTCTATAATCCTAAATTCAAGGAATTTTCAAAATACTGAGAGTTTTAGAAAGTCTAGTAAGAGAAGCAGTGAGGCAATTAGGGAAATCCACAGCCTACCTGTGTGTTAAAGAACTATCAAACCTGTTTGGTCTATGATGTTATCTTTCTTCAGATGCATAGTTTGGGGAGATTGTAGGATTTAGATGAGAGACAGACCTCATAAATCATCTGTTCTCTTTTCCACCCAATCTCATTGTTCTGCAGAAGGGGAACTTAATAGGTTAAAAGATTTGCTTAAGTTTAGACAAGTAGTAAATCACAGAATCAAAAACTAACCCAAGCTCTCTACCAATTATATTTAGTAAACGTAAATTCTTTTAAAATTATGTTAATAGAGAGAAATAGAGACATAGAACCAGCGTCTCATAATGGTGAATCATAATTTTTTCTTTGGCTCATAGGTGCCTTGAAGGTGGAATTGATAAGATAGCTTTCTAAAATGGTTTCTACTCAACAAAAAGCTTTCCACAAAGTTCTATTCCAATATCTTATCACGGTATGGTGATTTTGGTTTCTTGCAAGCCAGGTAAGATGAGTTGTTAGGGCAGCACAAAATACATTGGAAAATATGGTTCACAAGTTAGAAACACAATAGGTCAAAGGTTTGTAGATTATAAAGAAAGCATCCGTAGGACTTTGAATCAATATGTGTTTTTTTTAGCAACACCCACCATTACAGGCAACAACCACTATCAGCATCCTTGACAACATATGGAAAAATCTGATTTTTTTTTCTTTATATAGACTTTGAAGATACAACATTGGCTCATGCCAGATTTGTGTCTCAGGTGATCTCAATATGACAAAGGCTTCATATTAATTTTTTTTAAATAAATTGATCTAGTGTTTAAGGCCATCTGCACCCTGGAATTGAATCCTCCCTCACCCCAACCCTGGTCCAATCTTATCATGTATAAAATGGTCACTTCAACTTCTAGGAAAAAATGCTCAATTCCATGGTTGTCTATGGACCCAGCCACAGTTTCAGGCAAACACAGAAGCGAGAACTTGAATCACCCAATTTAAGAAAAAACCCCAACAACTTTGCTTCCAGTCGGAGAAGAGAAAAAAACCATATTCCTCTCTGCAGTAATCGCACATTGCAGCTAGCGGTTTTTCATTTGAGCCCTCATGAAACATAGCCCTTCTAATCATCAGAGGTGATCTCTGCTAACGCAGCTGACAGTTGCGTTTGATCAGGTGTAATAAGAGCAGTCGGATCTTCCAGGATCCTGGTAGTTATCTGTTTGCCACATGGAATTCCAGCCTATTTGGTACTTTAATATGACAACTGTATCACAGAGCTAGAAGAATCAAATAAGGCGGTTTGAATATTGCTATTATTAGTAGTGGTACCAGATCTTAAGCTAGCGTCATTCCACCCTGTACCCATGCCCTCTCCCTTAGTCTCCCATTGAAAACTGCACTTGGAAGGTAATGAGCATTCCTTCTGAATATAACCTGCTTTTACAAGCACCACTGGTTGCTTTCTCCACCAAGAGAGCTGGCAAGGCTTTTCGCTTCTGGCTAGGTACTTCCATTCATTGTGTTTAAGGGGCCATTGTGGAACAGGCATTTCCACCTGACTTGGAGAAAATTTGTCTTTATTCCTCTCTCCTTGATTGCAGGAAGATCGCCAAGCCAAAGCAAATGCTTGTCTCTCAGATTTCAGTATCTCTGAGGGGTTGGGGGGAGCGGTATGGGGGGAGAGGAGGGAAGAAAACAGTCAAAATGAAAATGGTTTAGTTAATTAATTGCAAGCTCTGCTTGTAGGACCAGCACGTTTATTTAATCAGTTGCCTAGTAACACTCTGTGTATGATGTGAATCTGATCAGCCTGCAGCAGGAGTAAATGAGGGGCCATTCTTTCTCTCAGCCACAAGCACATATATTGTAGGTTTCATGCTCTTTGAGGTGTGGAAAGAAAAAAAAACCCATATCCTTCCATGCCTAGTCCCAGTAAAGTGAGGTGGCAGTATTATTCTGAGTCTCTTTTCCTTTGCCCCCATTCTGTCTCCCTATACCGTGGCAGACGGATGAATGGCATTCTGTGGATGTGACCTTTCAGTTGGTGATTCAAATAACAAGAAAAAATATGCACATTTCTTATTTTTGCAGAGTAACTTATACACCAGGCCTAGCCCATGGACTGGGGGCCATTGCTCAGACTTTGCCTTTGTTGCCATATATATACATATATATGTCCAAACAAATAAACTAGTCACTCATTCCTCTGTGAGTTTCTGCACACCTAACTTATGGACATTGTGGGCAACAGATTGAATGAGGAAGAAATATGGAAGCTGTTTTGGATGGTTGTTCTTGGTAGTGGTGGGGTGGTATTTTGTATGTCTTTTTTTAGTGATTTTAAATGGAGGTTGGAGAATGGATACTGAGTTTGATCATGTATAACCAGCTCAAAACAAACTGTACAGTTTTGTTTTCTGTCTGGAAAAAAAATAACTCATGCTGACAAGCAACTGAACACTATGGTGCTAGGTTTATTAGGGAATTTGATGACAAGAATTTGCTTCTAGTTTTCCAACAACCTTATGCTATTCATTTAGCTGGTTGTTTTGCACTCCCTTTCCCTCATTCTTATCCCATCCATCCATATCCTTAAGCCAAATGAAAAGAAAATATCAATGAAATGAAGACCTGGGTTTCTCTCTCTTTTTTTTTAAACACACCATGACCACATTTTATACCATTATGAGGTGCATTTTCCCCCTATTTGCCAGTCCCTGTGGATAAAAGACTACATCTTCTATAAAGAATTCCCACCAGAAATTTTATAAATCCTCCATCAGTGAAATACTCTGCTGTCATGCTGTGCAGGAGCTAATCTAATTAAGACAGGATCTGCTAAATTTAATAGCCTGCTATGAATTTTTACGGACATCTGGTAACTGGAAGTGGGAGAAGCTCTTACATATAAAATTCGCATCGTCCAGGTCACCAAAATGAGTGTCAAATGTTTTCCTTCTTCTAGACCCTCACAGCTGTTTTGTTAGGGATCTTATTTTTTCAAGTTGAGGAGATTCTCAATATAAATGAATAATATACTGTAACTGGGACCAAAAACACCTACAATAAGATTGTGTCACTGTTTTTTGCCATTTCATGGAACTTTAAGCATTCTCCAAATTTGGGATGTTTAAGACATCATCAGAGTGATTCTTTTAGTCTCTCCCTTCTGAGAAACTCTTGTGTTATATAGCAGAGAATTTCTGTGCCAGAAGCTTAAAGCAAATTATAGACACAACTTTTTTAAAGAATGGGACCTATTGTCTGTATAGTTCATCCATCTCCTTAGTAGGGCTCCTTCTAAACCAAAGGTCCTCACTAGTAATTCTTTTGGTCAGAATTCACAATTACACACACACACACACACACACACACACACACACACACACAGCAGTTCAGGGTAGAGAATAAAATGTTGGGTTTGAAGAAAACAAAATCAGAGTTCAAATCTTGTCTCAAAAATGTACTAGTTCTGTGACCTAGGGGAAATCGTTTAATCTCTATACACCACAGGCAACTCCATAGATCTTAAATGTTAATGACTCTAAGTCTCATCTACCATCTTCTACTCCTTTAACTCAACAAGAGTTCACTAAGTGCCTATGTACCATCAAGATACACTTCAAGCCCCACCTTTTACACGAATCTGTTTCTGATCCCCCAAACTACTAGCCCTCTTCCTCCCTAACTACCTTGTTTTTATTTGCATTTATTCTTTTTATGTTTATTTGATATTTATATATGCACTTGTTGTTTCCCTATTATAATGTAAGCTCCTTGAGGGTAGGAAATATTTCATTCTTTGTATTTGTATCAACAACATCTAGCACCAGGTCTGGTACATAGTAGTGTTTAATAAAGGCTTATTGGTTGATTGAAGTCACAGATGGGTTGTGATATGCATCCAGTGAGGGAGGTCCCACAATGAGAATTCCTCATGCTGATGAGATCACAAATGCTTGGCATTTCCATATGGTTAGGTACACAACATGTGGACCACATGCCTAAAACTTCCTCCTTTTAACTTCATCTTTAAGCCAGATGTTTAAAGGGGTAGAATAGAGTAAAAATGTTTTTCTTAAAGTATAATTAATGCTATAAGTTTTTTTCTTCTTTAAATATATAATTAAGTTACTCATTTTTAGTTTTCAAATATTCACTTCCATAAGATTGAGTTTTGAATTCTCTGTCCCCCAGTCTCCTCCTCCCTCCCCAAGATGATGTATAATCTGATATAGGCTCTACTTATACCTTCATATTAAACATATTTTCACATTAGTCATGATGTAAAGAAGAATTAGAACTAATGAGAGGAACCACAAGAAAGAAGAAACAAAACAAAACAACAAAAGAAAGGAGAGCAAATAGCATGCTTTTATGTGTATTCAGACTCCAAAGTTCTCTCTCTCTGGGTGCTGACAGCATTTTCCATCATAAGTCTTTTGGAGTTGTCGTAGATCCTTGCATTGCTGAGAAGAGCTAAAATCTACCAAGATTAGTCATTACATAACGTGACTGTTATTGTATGCAATGTTCTCATGGTTCTGCTCACTCCATTCAACATCAATTCATATAAGTCTTTCCAGGATTTTTCTGAAATCTGCCTGTTCATCATTTATTATAGCACAATAGTATTCCATTACATTCATATACTACAACTTGTTCAGCCATTCCCCAATTGACAGATGTCCCCTCAATTTCCAATTCTTGGTCACCACAAAAAGAGCTGCTATAAATATTTTTGTACATGTAGGTCCTTTCTCCATTTTTTCTTGGTCTCTTTGGGATACAGACCTAGAAGTGGTATTGTAGGGTTGAAGCAATTGAACAATTTTATAGACTTTTAGGCATAGTTCCAAATTGCTCTCCAGAATTGTTAGATTAGTTCATAACTCTACCAACTATGCATTAGTGTTCCAATTTTCCCACATCCTCTCCAACATTTATCATTTTCTATTTTGTCATGTTAGCCAATCTGATAGGTTTGATGTGGTACCTTAGAGGCATTTTGATTTGTATTTCTCTAATCAATAGTGATTTAGAGCATTTTTTTTCATATGACTATGGATAGCTTTAATTGCTTCCTCTGAGAACTGCCTGTTCATATACTTTGACCATTTATTAATTGGGGAAATCATGATAAGTTTTAAAAGTTTATAGTCCTCACTCACCCATTGACTTGAATTTGACCTGGACCAATCAGACTGAATTGCAGTTGGCAAGGTATATCAGTATTTCCCTAGGTTCTTTCCATCTTTATTCATCCTTTGTTCTCCACAACTCAAAAGACTGACCACATAAACACTCGTGCACTATAGAGCACATGTCTTATGATGCCTGCTCACATCGTAGTAAACAAATGTAGTAAACATAGGCACATGGATGTACATTCAGTTATATCTTTTAAATGTTGAAACATGCAGCTTCTGCCTTTTGGTGTGAGGTAAGTGAACAACAAAGAAACAAAATCTTATCTTACATACTTCTTGTTTAGATGGAAATCATAAAATACTTTCATCATGATGGCCCCAGGCAATATGTAGTATAACGACTGCTAACACAAGTAGCACATATTTCCCCACATCTGACTGGTACAAAACCAGAGAATAGCTCTGAGGGTTATCTTAGAGAATAGTAATGAAAATAACAGAGGAGAGATGATGTAAATAAATAAAACTTCTTCATTAGAATTAAAGAAACGTAAAAGTAAGTTATTTCATGGCAAAAAAATATGCTCCATAGTAATCCTGAATAGTTATTTTTCAGTGTATACAATATATTATGTTGTTTTTAAATGATTCCTTTTGGGGGGTATTGTCTTTGCCTGGACCCATGTAGGATTATCATTATTCTGAAGATAAAGAGTAAACAAGTCATGTTCATAATAATTTTTTAAGGTCTACAAAGTTATTTCCTTAAAATAATACTCTAAGGTGCAGCGCCATTATCCCTATTTTACAGACAATACTCAGAAAGGTGAAGAGGTTTCTCCAAAGTTACATAGCTATTAATTATTCCTTCATTTCTTCCCCAGTCACAGCCCAAGATCCTAGAGCCCAGGCACCAAAGAACTTCTCTTTCATTTAGTGAACCAAAGTATGCTTCAGAGAAGAAAACTAAGGGGCCACACGTGAAAATACAGGGAAAGGATCTGAGTTCTCTCCTGAATTCTGCAGGATGTTAATCCAACACATGCTCTACTTAGTTCTGCCAATGAAGCCCACCCCACCAATCTACCTCCTGGTTCACTGGCCCCCCAATTCTAGTCATTGAGCCTGATCATGATAGGCATAAATGGCATGCCCATTCTATTTCCTCTCAAAGACCTTATTCCTTCTTAATCCCACTTCAACACTACTTACCTATTGTGTCCCTTTGGAGCTCCTGCTCTATTTGTAAAAAACAAACAAACAAACAAAAAAACTCTCCTAAATATGTACTGTTTTTTGTTTTGTTTTGTTTTTTGACCCAGCAGTGTTCCTACCCTTTCACTCTAACTGAAATCTGACCCCAAGAGTAGTATATCTCTTATAACTTTAGTCAGCAATGGTCATTCCTTTTTCCATTCCCCTTGAATCCAAAAGGGAAAGAAGTATGGATGTCATGTAAGTGGGGAGAGAATTGAAAGCAGTGAAACCAATTAGGAGGCTGTTTCAATCCCATTTAGAAGCAATGAGGACCTGAACTGGAGCAGAGGTTATGAGTAGAGAGAAGAGGACATGCTAATGGGGAAATGGCTATACAAATTATGGCATTTGAATGTAATAGAATATTATTACACCATATGAAATGACAACTATGCAGGATTTACCTGGGAAAACTTGCATGAACTGATGCAAAGTGAAGAGAGAGAATGAGGAGAACAATTTACATGACATCCATACTAGTAACTTTAAAACACTTCTGAAAATTGAGGAATATATTAACCAATCATGACTGCAGAAGACTAATGGTGAAGGGGAGGTGATGGCCTTAGCAGAGACGTGATGGAGGTGATGGAATAGAGGTAAACAATGACAAATTTTCAGACATAACCAATGTATTGCCTTGTCTTTGCTTGACCATCCTTGTTTGTAATAAAAGGAAGGCTTCAACTGAAAGATAAAGAGCTGGTGAGTAGAATGATAAAAATAAGATAAAGGAATGAAAATATTGTCAATGAAACGTTTACAAATTAACAGAAGAGGGGGGCAGAGTCAAGATGGCGGAGTAGAAACAGCACTTCTGCAGAGCTCTTGCCCACACCACTTCAAAATTATGTAAAAGGGGAACTCTGAACAACCTCTGGAGCTCCAGAACCCACAAAATGACACAGAGAAGCTAACTTCCCACTGAGAGCAGCCTGGCAGGGAATGGCTAGCACAGCGCTCTGTGAGCTGAGCCCAGATTCCCATGAGTTGGAGGTTTTAGCCCCAGGGTGACCAGGCCAGCAGCTGGCTGGAGGGACTCCAGAACACCACCAGCTATGGCGTTTCCAGAATTATCAACACGTAGATGCCTAGGACAAAGTGAGAGGTTAGTGCCCTATGGACTTTGGGACTGGTTGGGAGAGCGCATTGGCCTCTTTCCCCTTGGGGCAAGAAGCTGCTGAGGAGCCTGCGCAGCTTGCGCCACATTGCCATGTTGCAGCTTCAGCTCCTGGCCTGCGAACTGTAGGGGGATGCCGTGATCAGTCTGGGGTTAACTGGGGGGTAATCACTCTCGCTTTAACCTTCTTGGATCTGGATTGCAGTCTGGGGTGGAGGTGTTGGAGTATGTGACCAGCTTGCCAGAGTGTGTGGAGGCTTCACAGAGGCCACCCAACTAATACCTCCGAAAGTTGAGAAAACCCCAGCATTTGGGACAGAAGCTCCCCTGGCTGGTGGCAGAGTCCTACTGCGGCAACAAGTCCAAAAGTCAAGTAATTGAGTGGGAACGTGCCTAGGCAAATGAAACAAAATAAACAGAAAAATTCAACATTAGACTCCTATTTTGAGGACAAAGAGGATCGAAGCATGGAACAGGAAGAGGACTGGAAGGTCAGAAATCCTGTACCAAAATCCCCAAATGAAAATACTAGCTGGTTACAGGCCATAGAGGACCTTAAGAAGCAGATAAGAGAAGTGGGGGAAAATTGGGTAGAGAAATGAGGAAGATGCAAGAAAAGTATGAAATGAGAGTCAACAGCCTGACTGAGGGAAATCACACCTTAAAAATAATCTAACTCAAATGGCAAAAGAGGCTCAAAAAAGCAATGAGGAAAAGAATGCCTTAAAAAGCCCAGTTTGCCAGATGGAAAAAGAATCTCAAAAGCTCACTGAGGAGAATCATTCCTTCAGAATTAGACTGGAGAAAATGGAAGCTAGTGACTTTATGAGAAATCAAGATGCTATTAAGCAGATCCAAACAAATGAAAGAATAGAAGGCAATGTAAAATATCTCATGGGAAAAACCACTGACCTGGAAAACAGATCCAGGAGAGACAATCTAAAAAATTATTGGACTACCTGAAAACCATAATCAAAGAAAGAATTTAGAAATCATCCTTCAAGATATTCTCAAGGAAAATTGCCAGGATGTTTTAGAACCAAAGGGCAAAATAGAGGTTGAAAAAATCCACCAATCACCTCCTGAAAAAGATCCCAAAAAGAAAATTTCTAGAATATTTTAGCCAGGTTCCATAATTCCCAGAACAAGGAGAGAATATTATAAGCAGCCAGGAAGAAACAATTTCAATATCGTGTAAACACAGTCAGGATAGCGCAGGATCTGGCAGCTTCTACACTGAGGGATTGAAGGGCATGGAATATGATATTCTGAAGGGCAAAGGAGCTGGTATTAAAACCAAGAATCACCTACCCAGCAAAACTGAGTATCATGTTTCAGGGGAAAATATGGTCATTCAGTGGAATAGAGGACTTTCAAGCATTCTTGAGGAAAAAACCAGAGTTGAATAGAAAATTTGACATTCAGATACAAAAAGAAAGAGATGCTTGAAAAGGTAAACATGGAAAAGAAATCATTATGAACTTATCAAAGTTTTACCATTTACATTCCTACATGGAAAAACAAGAAGTGTAACTGATGAAACTTTTCTCAGTATGAAAATAGTTCAAGAAGAGTATATGGGCATATGGATATATATGTGAATGTCTGTATATATGTTTTCAGGTATACATAGATAGAGGGCACAGGTCAAATTTAACAGGAAGGGATGATACTTAAAAGGTGAAATTACGAGGTGAGAGAGAGGAATATAATGAGAGGAGATGGGAAGAGACAGAATGGGGTGAACTATCTCATTTAGAAGAAGCAAGGGAAATGGTTACAAGGGAGGGGAAGAACAGGAAGGCAAAAAGGCAAAACCTTATTCTCATTGAATTTGGATCAGGGAGAGAATGACATACATACTAAATAGGTTTTCGCACCGTACAGGAGAGTAGGGGAGAAGGGGATGAGAGGGGGGACAATGGAAGGGAGGGCAGGCTGGGGGGGAGGGAGTTGGAAGAACCCACTTTTGAAAAGGGACAGGATCAAAGTGGGGAGTGGACCAGGTGGGAGGTGGGATAGGAGGGAGGGATATATAGTCAGTCTTTTACAATATATGTACTATGGTAATGTTTTGCATAGCTACACATGTAAAGTATATACTGAGTTGCTTATCTTCCTTTTAAAATCAAATCTTTAAAAAATATATAAATACTATGATTAATACTATTTTGCATATAATTGGGAGATAAGATGTGCAGGCATTGGGGCACGAGGATTCACCTTGCTCTACTGGAAAAGTTGAAGGGGGTATGGGAGAAGAGATGGGAGAGAGCAGATTGGATGGGGGGATATCCTGTGGGACTGCTGTTCTGGGGTGGTGGGTAGGGGGGAAATGGGGAAAAATTGCAACTCAAAATCTGATAGAAATGAATGATGTAAACCAGAAGTTAATAAATCATTTTTAAAAAATTAACAGAGGAGAGCAGAAGTAATTTCAGGAGTAGACACAGGAAAGGAGTATAGGTTTGTTACTATAGTGTTTAACATATGCTAAAAAATAGCAATAGTTTTCAGTTTTATATACGATCCTTTTTTGTATTCTTTCTATATTGAAATATACATGTTTATTAAGTTCCTGTTAAATAGAAAATTTATTTAAAAAGAAAAAGAAAAGTAGTAGAGATATAACCTGACGGCCAGTAGGTGACCATAACAGGGATTTTATTTTTCTGGTTGATAAATAGGGACAAAATGAACCTCAAAAAAGGGAGATGTTGCTGAAAGATGCTGGCAAAAAACTATCTAGAAGTAGTAGTGGGAAACAAGGAGTGTGATTACGCCTCCTTCTGACCCAGAGATTTGTTGGGCATGAGAGGAGCACCCAGTAATGAAGAGAGGAACCAGAAATGTAGTATCTTCTAGTGAGATCCAGGTTTCTATTACTGCAAGATTGAAATAGCATGAAATTAGCAGCAGAGCCTGGTCAATAACCTGGGTTTCTTGTCCTCTATCCATTATTACTTTCCCCTCTAGTATCTTGTTGCTGTTTCTACTTTGTATGAGATGATATGCCTGTCTTCAGAATTCAATTTTCATGAGGACAGGAAAATATCTTATATGTACAGAAGATACTCTATGATATATGCAAAACTTCTATAACTGATTTAAGTTAAGGGATAATCTCATGGAAGTGAATTAAGTCCTCTTAGCTACAACAACAGTATGCATTGGGAAGCAAAGAAATTTTTTAAATTCATTTTTATATTTTCTGTTTCTTACATTGCCATAATTGTTCCAAGTAGCTTTCCCATAGCCGTTTCCAGAAAGTCATCTCATGTTACAAATAGTACAGGGAAAAAATGTCATTGCAACTAATCCCTACATTGAAAAAGTCTGAAAACTCCTATGGACCTCCCACCCCCACAAAGGGAAAGGTTGGAGGTGTCTTCTCATGTCTCTTCATTCTAGTCCTGCTTAATCTTTATAGTGTTCTTATATTTACTTCTGGGTTTGGTTTTGTTTTTGGTGTTTGGTTGTTCTTTTCATTTACATTGCCGTAGTCACTGTATTGTTTTCTTGTTTCTACTCACTTCACTTTGTATCACTTAGTATAGATCCTCCCATGCTTCTCTGTATTCAGGAAATACTTTACTTTGAGTCAGAAAACAATATTCTTCTCCAATATCCCATCATGAAATGAAGGTGACCCCAAGCTCTATGGCAGCAGGGCACAATATATGGATGGCTTAAAAAAGTATCAAATATAGGTTTTTTTTTTCTGTAGCTGATCTCTGAAGATCAGCCTCATGCAATGTAGAGAGAGTCCGGATGTTTAATATTGATTTTTTGGAACACAGTAACTCATGAAGCAAACAAAAATACAAAAATTGACCTCAGTCCTGTGTGACCCCCTTCTGCTTCTGAACTGACTGAAAATGGGGCATAGTAGTACATTCATAAAGTTAGTTATTACTACTCTTGATATGAATGCCTTTTTCTGTGATCAATGAGTTATATTACCTAAAGAGAAGAATCACATCAACCTTGATGTTCCTATTATAAATTTAACAAAGACAAAGAAAGCTGCAGTTGAATAAAAGGATGACTCCCAGGTCTTCCTTGGAGAAACAAATAAAGGAGTTGACAGAGGTAATTTGATCATATCTCCAAAGGCAACAGGAAATGATATTTCACTTTCAGGCCTCTTATATTGGATACCCTAGATATACATTTATAGAAAGATGATTGTAAAGTTAACTATAGTTTATGTTCTAACATCTTTTGCAAGGTATAAAGAGGCAGAAAATTTTTCTGAAGGATTCAACAAGACATTCTAAATTAATTTTCAGTCAGCTATCTGTTTTTAGGAACCTTAATAAATGCTTCTTGACTGGGGTCATTGGTCAGCAAAGACAGCCCATGGGTCTAATCCAGCCCATCGACTGTTTTTGTGCAGCTTGCACTAAGAATTCTGTAAACCCCTTTTAAAATATTTTAAAATGTCTTTTTCACATTAAAATAAAATTTTATTGCATTTGAAAATGTAAAAAACATTCTTGGCTCACTGATGGTAGAGTTCACTCAACAGGCAGTGGGTCACATTTGGCACACAGGCCAGAGTTTGTAGACCCCAGATTTGTTAAAGCATTGATAAAGATCAATAACAAAAGAGATGAAAAAATAAAAATGAGAGAGATAGTCTTCAATTGAAAATCCCAACACAATTATTTAAATATTTTGAAAATACTATATATAGGAAATAGATAAAATAACAGATATCATTATAGACTGTCACCTTTTCTTAAGGAAACTTAACTAATATAAAATCAATCACAATAATGAGGAAATCAAAAGACTTTGGAAATTGCTTCAACCAACAAGCATTTGATCTTACCAGTGGATAGATATGGCAACCAATAAAAATACCAGTTTGGAATACAAACACATTTATAAAATTTTTTGAGGGAGGATATGGGAAGAATATGTGCACCTCCATAAAACAATGTACAATGAAGGAAGGAAAAACAAATTTACAGGAGGCTTAGTGAAAAAACTAATTAAGCCAGATAGCTCCAAAAGTATTTGAGGGTAACACTAGAGAGAGGTCAATAAATGAAAAAAATAGAAAAGATCTATAATGAAAATCATAATAAACTATCATTTCCAGCAATTACTGAAGCACCATATTTGGTTTCTACTATCACAGTCATTGATACACAGAACAAAGAAATAGAAATGGTCATGAAAGGGAGAAATGGGAAAAGTAGCTTGATTAGGGTAGGTATAAGAAGATGTGTTGTATCTGTGCTGGAGATGACACAATTTTGAGTACATCAAGGGATCAAATCTCAAGAGTTCTGAAAAAGGAGGGGATATTAAATATTCCTCCAAATTATGTTTGTTGACTAAATATTAATACCTATTGATCCATATTCTTACATGCCTGTCTCAACAAAATCTTGATGAGATTAATCTATAAACATAACAAAGACATACTTGATAAAGGTATGAAAACAAAAAAAGTAGGCTTTTCTAAACTGTATTCTGTAACAGGTTACCTTCTTATAATCCCACAGTTGACTGAAATATGCAGAGAATAGACTATCTCATTGCATTTACTGTTTGTTGACTATAAAAATGAATTTTATTCAGGAGAGCAAAATGCTGCCTTAAAGGCATTCTTCCAACAAGTTGTCTCCATATGTCAAAATCATACAAGAATCCTTGAAAGATGAAACAGCAGAGATATTTTTGTTAGATGACCTTCTGATTATAAATATCAAGCAAGGCATAAAACAAGGAGACATATGCTCACCAAATGTGTTTGTCACTGTTATGGAGGATGTTCAGCATAGAAGCCAAACTTATGAGGAATTCCCTATTGATGGTAAGGAAGACATTTTGCTGATTGCATCAAACCCAAGAACATTGCAAAATGCCTCAAGTGAAATTTATAATTACTAAAAATAAATAATCCACATATGGAAAACCAAGTGGATGAAGACTATCTATTGTCCATGATACAGTTGGAATTTCTAATAGCTGGTTCATCAATGTGTGTAAGTATTACCCATCCTTCCCTCCATTCACACACACAACCTTATAGACAGGGACTGTAAAAAGACAATGAACAAGGCCCAGAACTAAATAGGAGGGAGTGCAGACTAGACTGATTTTGGAAAACTGTAAGACATTTAATTACCCCAAGGTTCTCCCTGAAACAAAGGCCATTTTTTAGTATCACTTTTTGGTGATGCCATATGACTACAAGTCATAGAATACTGTTACCCAAAATGAAATAGAGAAATGCAGACAAGAGTAGACTACATATTTTTCTGGAGAAGAGACATGAAAGAGACAGAAAGATGTATGACCATAAATGGAAGATGGTTACGCCAATAATCAATGGATGTGTGATCACATCAATGCTTTTCTAAAGATGTACCTTGCAAACCATCTATAGTTGTGAATTCTGTCAAAAAAATTTTCAATGTTTTCACATAAATCTATATCATAGTGAGTCTGACCAGCATGGTGTCAGTTTTTTCTAGATCTCTTGACTTTGTGTGGATACCAATGAAGCATGCAAGTTGCCCATTGACTATCCTTCACTTTTATTCCATGACTGCACTACCTACTTTTATGGCCATGCATTTTTCAGAGGGCATTCTTTAAGCCACTGTTCCTGTAAAATGCCTTATGATTTTAAAAGGAATTTATATTATAATACAGTATTGCTTTTCACTACCAAATCTCTCCACATAGCAAGGAAATCACATAATTGGTAATAGATGTGGATGCTGGTGTTTTGATTTTCTTGTCATGGCAAGATTTACATTGGTTGAATTCTTCAATAATGGGTTTTTCCATCGCTCTGCCATGGGGTTTGGGGGAAGAGGATATTGATTGAAACAGGTCAGTCTGGAATCATTTTAGGCATATGCTATTATTTTTTCTCATTTTTATTCTTCTGGTTTTTTAGTAGTTTGATCTTTACTCAGAGAAGCTGGTAGTTAAACACAAATAGTCAGTTTCTAATAGACTTCCACATAAGTAATAAATCATTTATCTGTTAAAATATGATTATTTGGTAATTACTATGCTCAGTGCCTCTCAATTATTTTTGAAATGTATATGTATAACATGTAAGCATTAGTCTCCTGTATAGTCTATATACGATTAGTCAATCTCATTTCTTGCTTATGAATCATATTTTCTAACATATTTTTCACTGTCCTATCCTACTTTTGTTCTTCTATTTATGTCAGGTGCTTTTGCATAGTCTACTAATGTTGGACCTCTCTCATTCCTTATACCTGATCCATGCTTTTCCAAGAAATTTCTTGCTTCCTTTATTTACCCCCACTATTTCACTGAAATTACTGGATTTAAATTTTGAGAGTATGATAAATTTCTTTGTAGAATTTCTCTTCATTGTTTCTTTTTTACTTAAAAAATTCTACGAATGTTATGTTATCACTTACAAACATTCATATATTACACCTATTCCATGAAAGATCTCTTGTAACAAAGAAAACTAAGGCAAACTAATAGTTGAGCAACTTCATCAGAAAGAATCTGTAACTATAACCTACATCAAATTGCTTGCCTTCTCAAAGAGGGCAAAGGGGAGGGAGGGAAAGAGAGAATTTAGAACTCAAAGTTTTGAGAAATGAATGTTAAACATTATTTGTACATGTAATTGGGAAAAATAAAATATGTTTATAAAAAGTAGGGGAGAAAGTATATGTGACATTCCATATCAACTACCACACAATATCTCCCATTTTTCTATTTTTTAATGAGTTAATCTATCTTCTCTCCCTTTCACCTATGCACTATTGGAAATTAGAAAAGAAAAACACATTCCATGTAAGAAATTTGCATATCAAGCAAAAAAATTCCTCATTTTCTCTCTCAAAAGTATTTGTGTATACACACATATATGAATACACACACAAATACATATATTTCTATATTTATTTATATGTGTGTATATATAACATATAGTACTTAATTTTCTAGCTACATGTGAGTATGGATTATATCTGTACACATATGTGTTACATATATATATGTTGTTGGAATATATGTGAAAATACATACATTCCTGTACCCTAAATCTATCTGACTTCTCTGTCAGGTGGTGGATAGATATTTCATCATTGATCCTTTGGAATCACGGATAATCGTTATTTTGATCAAAATTCTTACAGCTTTCAAAGTTTTTTATCTTGATAGTGTTGTTATTGTATAAATTATTCTCCTAGTTCTGCTTATTTCATTCACCTTCAGTTTATAAAAATCTTCAAAATTATTTTTATAATAATGATGTTAGTGTAAATTGAGCATATATCATTCTGCTTCCATTCATGTAAATCACAGAAAACATAGAAACAAATGTACCTTTCTTTAAAATTATAAGTTATATATACATATATGATATATATATATATAAAACCAAGTATTGCCAGAGTATGTAATAGAGATAAATTAGAGTCCTTTCCAAGAAAGTCATTAGGGAACCAAGAATGTCCATTGTCCCCATTTCCATTTGACATAGAACAAGAAAAGCTAGTTATAAGACAAGAAAAAAAGAAATTGAGAGAATAAGTACATCTAAGGGGGGGGGGAGATCACTCTTTGCAGTTAATATGATACTGTATTTAAGAAATCATAAAGAGTCAACTAAAAATTAATTGAAACAATAACCTCAGCAAACTTGCAGAACAGAAAACAGATCCACAAATCATCAGCTGGTCTATTATTAATACAATCCAGAAAGAAGCAATAGAAAGAGAAATTTCACATAAAATTGTTACAGAACATATAAAATATTTTACAGTCTACCTAACAAGACAGACACAAGAACTATATAAACTATATGCACCACTGTTTACAAAAATAAAGACAAGCCTAAATAATTGGAAAAAAATTAGCTGTTCATGGGTAAAACAAGTCAATATAATAAAAAATGAAAATAATTCCAAAATTAATTTATTTATTCAATATCATATTGAACTACAAAAAGATCATTTTGTAGAACTGGAAAATGTAATAACGAAACACATAGATAGGGCAAGAAGGTCAATAATCTCAAAGGAAATAATGAAAAGGAATGGGAACAAAGGGGGCCTAAGAACACCAGATGTAAAACCATACTACAAAGCAATAATTCTCAAAACAATTTGGTACTAGTTAAAAATCAGTCAATCAGTGGAATAGATTAGGTTCATAATATACAGAAGCAAATGTGTGTAGTAGGCTAGGATTCTATAAACGCAAAGACTCCGGCAATTTGGATGAGGTCACACTATTTGACAAAAACTGATGGAAAAATTGGATAGCAGTGTGATAGAAATTAGTTTTAGACCAATGCTTCATACCTTACAGAACAAAAGTTTCAAATGGGCATGTGACCTCGATATATAAGGTCACATCTTAGATAAACATGGGGGAAAATGCTATGAGATATGGTCAGGAAAAAAGTTCATGACAAAATAAGGAATAGAGAGAATTATAAGAGAAAAAGGATAATTTTAATTATATTAAATTTTTTAAATTTTGCACAAATCCAGAAAAGCTAAAGTTAAAAGGAAAACAGGTTGTGAAGAAAATCTTTCCAGTTTCTCTGATTAACAATATAATTTAGGGGCGGCTAGCTGGTGCAATGAATAGAGCACTGGCCTTGGAGTCAGGAGGACCTGAAGTTCAAATCTGGCCCCAGACACTTAACACAAAAAACTAGTCATGTGACCTTGGGCAAGTCACTTAACCCCAATTGCCCTGCCTTCCCTCTAAAAAAAAAAGTAAAAAAAAAACAAACCCAATATCATTTAAAAGATATACAAGGAACTGATTCAGATATATAAGGCTAAGTGCCATTCCCCATTTGATAAAAGATCTAAAGATATGACCAGTTAGTTCTCAAGGGGAAAAAACTCGGGTTATCTTAAGCCATATAAAAAAAATAATAATAATGTTCCAAATGACTACTAAGTAGAGAAGTATAAACTATAGCAATTCTGAGACTTTTACCTCATCCCCACCAGAGTGGCAAAAAATGACAAAAAGGGAAAATCATGAATGTTAGCTAGGCTGTGGGAAAATAGATTCATTGATATACTATTGATAAACTTGTGAATGATTACAACCAATCTGGAAAATAATTTAGAATTATATACAAAAAGTTATTAAACAGGGCATAGCCTATGATCCTGCTTTACTATTACTAGGCCCATTCCACAAAAGATTAAAAAAGTAGAAAAATTGTGTATACACATACATATACACACATCTACATGCATATATACATGCATGTATACACATATGTATACAAATTAATACATGCTTTGTGTGCATTACATGTATGGGTGTATGCATGTATGTGAGCTCTTTGTGGGGTGGCAAAAAAAACCCACCTGGAAAATAAAGGAATGCCCATCAACTGAGGAATAGTTGAATAGGTTATGATATATAAATATGATGAAATATTATAGTACTGTAAGAAATAAGGGAATAGATGTGATTTCAAAGAGACATGAAAAGACCAAAATGAACTGATTGATACTGAAGCAAGCAAGTCCAGAAGAATAATTAATACTGTAACATTCTCTGAATCTTGATACATTCAACATGATGCCATATTGGTAGATATCTTAAAATTATTTTCATGGAGGTCTTTTTGCACATACTTACCATGAGTGATAAAAACAAGATGAACAAATTCCAACAAAATGATATTTCATATCTTGGGTGCATGATAAGAATCAATTTTTGCCAACTCCCTATTTGTTGCTTTAAGGAGAATTTATGAACCATTCCCTTTTTTACCTACAACTTTCTTGTGTCTTATCATTTCATTAGTAACAAGAATATTGTGATTGATATAATTCATGTTCTCTAGTAGTTAGCTTGTTGATTATTAAACAAAGACACAGTACATTAACAGCTAAGGCATTGCTTATGTTGGTGTAAACACTGGGTCAGTCAACATCCTTCACGCCCTTTTATACCATTGCCACCATCACTACAGAAATGGAGAGGGGGTTGACAGAAGATCATCTTGTATTTGTATCATGAGCTTCCATGGCCAAAGAAATCATCACCCAATGGCAAGCTTCGTGATGGTTAATATGTACAGAAATACAGATGGTACTTGCAACACATACAGTTCGTTGCTAGGATCATGCTTGAACCTTTTTATAGGATTATAGATCTAGACCTTGAAGGAACCTCAGAGGTTATCTTGATCTTCCAATTTTACCAATCAGGAAACTGAGACCCAGCAAGGCTAAGTGACTTATCCAAGGTCCTACAGGTAGTATAAATGAGACGTGGAATTTGACTTCAGATCAAGGGCTCTTTCCACCTTACCATGCAACTTGGGAAAATGTTCTAGAGTGTGTCATCTGCTTCAAGAAACTAGGGAAACCTCCATAACTCAATGACATGTGAAAGTGGGGCCTTATAGGGTTTGAAATCATGTGCATTCAAAAATAAAGAAAATTTTTAAACACTTTTAAAATAATGTCATACAATTTCCTTCAGTAGATGTATGAAAATCCATTAAGTCTTTCCTATCCCTACAATTTCAGTGTTCTTTGTTCTGGGAGAAATGATGTCAAATCCTCCTAAAATTGTCATCTGTTGTCTAATGAGGGCTCACATAACCATGACTGAATCTCTTTGTCTCTCTCTCTCTCTGTCTCTCTCTTATATACATATATGTATGTATATATGTGTATGTGTATGTATGCGTGGATATGTATGTGTATATATGTATTCACATGTATCTGTACACACAATATATATATGTGTGTGTGTGTGTGTGTATAAACATACACACAGATATGAAACTGGCATCTACCTTGGGGTATAATTTGAGGAATCTCAAAAGGCCCCAACTTCTCCTCATATTCTATATAGAAAAAAAAATCACCACAAAAAGTATCAATTGATTAAGACTTTCCTCATGGAACATATTAGGCATTTTGGCTGCTCTCCTCTGGACCCTCTACAGGCTTCCCTAATCTCATCTGAGTAGTGTTGCTTCTCACCTCCCAAATCTATTCCATCAATGAATCCTCAGCAATAATGCAGTGCTTCTGACTCAGGAATTTTAGGAGCGTCCCCCTAAGTCTACAGACCCCACACTGATGGCATAGCATTGACTATCATAATCCTCAGAGTCTGTTTTGTTGGTTTAAGAACCCACCATCAAGGAAATGCCTGAAACCATCTTTGCCTACAAAATGAGACCAAAGCTACAAAAATCATCCAAAAATCCCTTTGGACAAGTTTTTCTCCCACATCTCCACTGAAATGGCTGCTTCTGAGTTGCAATTTTCCCACAAAGCAGGGCCAAAATCACAGATGAACACAATGTAGAATCCTCCCAAATATGATGTACTGTAATGTTTACCATTTTAAAAAGAGTCACTTCTTCGTCTGCTACATAGTAAATAACCCATTTGTTTCACTCAACTCACTTCACATAATAAAGGACTCATGTAAATTCAGCAGGAGCTCTGTCATCCCTAGGTGATGAGTTGGCATTGGAGAATTTATCTCTACCATCTACCAGTATTAAAAGCTGGCGCTGCGCTTTTTAGCACAGACAAAACAGTAGGAAAGTTGCCGTTCTAGCTTGTGAATTCATCAGGAGCTGACTTCATGAAATCTTAATGAACAGATTCAAGCAAGGGCTGGATACATCTCCTCACTCAGGCAAACAAAAATACATTAATGCAACATTAAGTCCAAGAGTATATAAACTCACAGAAGCTGGGAATTTAAGAGTCTCAGGTAACTTAAATGTTATCCTCTTGTGCATCTGTGTTTGTATAAATATATATGTGAACACATACATATCTCTATTATAAAAGTATAATTCAGTAGCTGATTATATAACTTTGGATAATGTGACATTCAGCATTATAGGTTAATAACCACAGGTCAAAGGCTGCCCTTGAACCTCCCTAGACAGATTCTGTCAACAAGGGAGAACTTGACCCACTATTTTAGTGAAAGTATCTAAGGGCAGAATTTATTCCTAAATATGGATATATGGATATATAGCATGCTGGAAGGTGTCCAATTTATGTTTTTTTAATGGAACACTGAATGCATTTTCTATGCTAATACAACCTAATTCCCATTTCCTCTTCTGTGCTAGTAGTTCATAAAGTGTGGTCTATAGCCCACTAATGGTTTTCATAGGTCCTGAGTGTGGCCCACTAGCTCATCCAAAATGCAAAGGCAAGATATGCTGGTATATAAATAAGGTTTCTGACTAGCACAGGGAGAAAAGGGAAGGTGGGGGTAGGAGCAGGAAAACTATTTATTCTTCTGAGGGCCTTCGTTGGTACAAATTCATTAATCCTAACTCTGGAGTACTGAAGACCCTAATAAGTTTCTTCTTCCTAACTTCCACCCCATACCCACTCAAAACATGTAGTTTCACCCACACACACTCATGCCCTCAAAACTCCGTATTTCAGAAGTGGAAGAGATCGGTTAGTCCAACTCAAACAGGAATCTCCTGTCCATCCTCTTCTCTTAAATTTTCAGCCTCTGTTTAAACAAATACCTGCAATGATGGGTAAGGAATTGCATATTGAAACCAACTGATTCTACTTTTGGACAGGTCTAATTTTAAGGAGGTTTTATTTAGATCAAGTGAAAATTTTTCTTTCTGCAACTTTCAATTTCTGTACTCTGAGACTAAATAAAAGAAATACAATTTCTCTTCCATGTGCCATCCCTTTAGATACTTGAAGCTACTCTATCCCCCTCCCCAGACCACTGCTTGAGTCTTCTCTTTTCCAGGTTAAGCATTCCTTGTTCTTTGGCCATGCTGGTCACTATCCTTTGGAAACTCTCAAGCTAATTCATATCCTTTCTAAAATGTGACACCCAGAACTGAAAACAGCACTCTAGGTGTGGTTCGCCTAGGCCAGAATAGAAAAGGACTATAAGCTTCCTTGTTTGGGAACCTACACCTCTATTAATACAAACTAAATCCAGGTTAGTATCATTGGCTGCCATGGGAATCCATTTTGAGTTATTTCCATAAAAACCCTCAAGAGATATTCACGTACTTATCTTAGACATGCATCCCTGCTCCATTACATATTTATATGATTAGGTGGAGTTGTTGTTTTTTTTAATACTATTAAACTCCAGCTTATTAAATATGAACCATCAATCAAGCCTGTTGGTATATTTTCAGAAGCCAATTTCGCAGCCCACTGTATTAGCCATCTATCCCAGCTTTGTGTCAACTATAACTTGGTTAGCAGACCACCTATGAAAGGGATTGATAAATAATGGCCGTGGGCCAAATATTTTTACTTAAAAAGCATTCTTAGCTCATAGACAGTACAAAAATAGCTAATGGATCTGATTTGGTCCTCAGATCATTGTCTCTGAACTTTGACCCCATCATTGACAAAATTATTGAACAAAAGCAGGCCAGAGAAAGATCCCTGGCTTATTCTCCCCTACATTAATATAATTTATTAATTACTGTTAATTAAATTTAATTATTCAATCTGTTTTGGACATACTTGATGTTTCTTGGTCATATCTTTTGCTGAAACTGAGGTGCATTATTATTATTAATTGGCATTTACATACCACTTGAGTTTACACAAAGCACTCTTTAAGCAGTACTTCCATTGAACCTCATAATAATCCCCTGAGGAATAAACTACATGTATCACTGTCTTCATTTTGGAGAGGGAAAACTGACTTGGTGGAAGTGGAAGGGCAGGCTAAATGACTTCCCCAGGGTCACTTAGCCAGGAAAAATATGAATGTAGGTCTTCCCAAATCCAGCTAGTCCACATTTATTAGCATAATCTACTGGTCAAACAACCCTACCAAAAAAAGGAAATGTGGTTATTCTTGCCCAACCTTCTTGCTAGATCTCTTGACTATTCCGTGCTAGCTCTTAATAATCATCACATGCTTTTGTAAAATGTTCACAGACCATCCCTTCACCAATAGAGTCAAGAAGAGGGGTGGGAAACCTGTGGCCTCAAGGCCCTCAGGTGCAGCCTTTTGACTGAGTCCAAGTTTTACAGAACAAATCCTTTTATTAATGAGATTTGTTCTGTGAAGTTGGGATTCAGTCAAAGGACTGCACTTGAAGACTTAGAGGGCCACATGTGGCCTTGAGGCCTCAGGTTCTCCATCTCTGGTCTACAAGCTGATGTCAAACTCATCAGTCTTTAATCTGTGGAATCTACCTGATTATCCTGACAATCAATATATCATCTTCCCTTCTCTATTACTGTGATACTTTTTTTCTAGTCTGAAGACCATTGGCAATTATATCTATAATGCTGGTTTTTTGAGGAAGGGTAGTTCCCCCCAAAAATCCTGAATTGTAGTTTTGAATTCATTGATTTGAATTCATTCAAATGAACTATGGTTTCTCTTACCATCTCTTCACTTCAGCTGAAGAACTAAAAGTTTCTTGAGAGGAGTTTGTTTTCATTGGCAAATGGCATCATGTTAGAGAAAGTAGCCTACTCGGCTTGTTATGTCTGGCATCTAAAATAGATGGGACAAACAGGGTATCATGTGACAGTCTATTATTGTTGTAAAAATGACTCTACACAAAACATCTAGAAATCACTGCAGCACTCACCTATGGGAACTCAAACAAAATGTTAACAGGAACTCATGAGGAGCAGAAGCCCTAACATCATATAGTCCATAGATAACATGTTTTGCCCATCCAATGCTGTATGTGCACAAAAACACAGGGACCATTGTTTGGTACAGGTGTACCAGGCTCCAGACTTGGCACCATTTCCTGGACCAGCTCACCCTACCAGAGTCATTCGAAGACTGTCAGTACATGAAAAACTTTTTCATATTAAAGAATTCTACAGGCACATCTCACTGGGGTGCAAAATAACAACAGAACTGAGAGACAGAACCAAATTCCAAATGAAATAATGGGACCAAAGAGAGGATTGTGTAGTGGAAAGTTTGTCAGGAGTTGGCATTAGAAGATCTGCATTTGTATCCTAGATCTGATGCTCACTAGCTATATGATCTTGAACAAGTCACTTCTGCTCTGAGTCTCAGTTTCTCTATCCATAAAATGGAGATGGTAATACTTACATTTCTCACCTCACAGGATTCTTATTAAGGAAAGTTTTGTAAAAATCAGAGTTCTGTGCATATGTAAATCATCATCATCATCATCATTTTCATTACTATTATTATTACATCTCACTATAATGTATATTCCTTATTAATCCTATAATAATACACAATATAAAATCATGCAAAGTCCATTAAGAATACATATATTAAAATATATTTTCACTAAATATATTAACATAATAATTAATGCTAAGGTCACCTGATTGACACACATCTAACATTTATATATGGAGGAACCCTATGGTACATGTCATTAAAATTAAACTCCTATAGACTTCAATATTATAAAATTCAACAAATTATTTAATGGCAATATAGGAGATTTGAGTTTTATTTGCACTTTGATTTGTACATGCTATCAAACAAATATAAGTTAGCTCTATTTATTTTACATTATTTTACATTAGTAGTATGGTATGAGCCAAAAAAAAGGCTAATATAAGCTTAGGCTACATTAAGAAGTTAGCATCTAGGTCAGAGGAGGTGATAGTCCTATTCTCTGCCATGTGCAGGCTGCATTTGGAATGTGACATTTAGCTCTGTATGCTACATTTTAGTCAGTCAACCAATAAATAAGCATTTATTAAGCACCTTTTTTTTGAGGGGAAGAATATTGAAGATGAATGTTTTTTTTTTTAAAAGCAATTGGGGTTAAGTAACTTGCTCAAGGTTACACGGCTAGTCATTATTTATGTGTGGGTGCTCATTTTCTGACGCCGGTTTCGATCTCAGGTCATCCCAACTCCGAGGCGAAGATGAATGTTAAAGGAAGAAGACAGAGGACTGGAAACTATCCCATATAAGGATTATTTAAAGGAGCTAGGAATACTTAGTCCAGTAAAAAGGAGAATTATGGACACTTCTTGCAGTCTTCATGGATCGAAAGATCTGTCACATTGAACAAGAATAAGAAATGCCCTCTTTGGCAGCAGCAGATGAAATTAGGAGCAATGGTTGAAAATTGTGAAGAGGTAGCTGTAGAGTTGTTATAAGGAAAACCCTCAACGATTAGCATTGTCAAGGGATAGGAGGGGTCACCTTAACTTTTCTCAGGCCGATGCTGGAGGATCATTGTTCATGGATGTTGTTGTATAAACCATTCTTGTTGTGATGATTGATTGATGATGATGATGATGATGATGATGATGATGATGATGATGATGGAAGAAGAGGATTTGTGATTATTTTCATGATACATTTTTATAATTTAATTTCCATAAACAATCTTGCTTAATTACCTAACAGATCCCGATCCTCAGTTCACCAGAATTACACTGGGTCAATCTTTACCTTTATAATAATGTTACTCTTTGGCACAAGGCTACCTCCCATTCATTTCAGGGAGTTGTGTTAATTATCCAGAGAAGGAAGTTTAAGTAACAAAATGAAGTGTCTGAGGTAGCCATCAGGTGGCGCTCTACTTGGGTCACCCGCTTAAGTTTCTTTAGTCACTGCGGTGCATGTGCAAGGAAAAGGCACTTTCTGACAGGCTGCAGTATCTCTACCGACCAGTAGAGGGTGATAAAACCTTCAAGATTTAGCATCTTCTCCCTAACAGACTAGGCTTGGCAGCAGGATTTTATATTTTGTATTGTGATAGATTTTATATGATGCATTATTTTAGTATTAATAAGTAATGTAAATTTTATAGTGAGACATAATAATGGCAACAACAATAAATTACATATGCATGGAGCTCTCAGTTCTACAAAGCCCTTTCTTCACAAGAATCCTGTGAAGTACAAAGGACAAGTATTATTTTCCCCATCTTACAGATGAAGACATTGAGGCCCAGACTAGAAGTGACTTGCTCAAGGTCACAAAGCTTTCTCTTAATCCTTTTTTCTGTTCAGGTTTAAGTTAGTCTTGGAGATGAAATGAGATATCAATCAAATATTAAAATGCAAAATGTGCTGGCTGTATTCACCACAGAGCCCCCTCCCCTCCTTGGAGGATTCCAGTCTCACTAAGCTCATAGATTAAAACAACTATTTTGTTATCCTTGGGTATGTTATAAATAGATTAGTTTAAAAAGGAAAATAGAGAAAACACAGTTATGGGGAGACAGAATCCATTAACTGCCTACTTCAACCATTCCTCCTTCCTTTGTCCCAGACTCCAGATGTAGACAAGGGAATCTTCACACACACACACACACACACACACACACACACACACACACACACACACACACACCCCAAAGTCTCATGAAAGTTCATATCTTAGTCTCCCCACCTAAAAAGGGGAAGTAGGAAGAAGTTACCTGCTCCACACCTTCCTAAAGGTGCCTACTAGCCATGATAGCTCCTAGATTCTAATTGGTTTTGGAATTCAACCTCTGATCAGTTCCATTTTCTATGTCTCCTCTCTCATAGAAGTTAGAGGCAAACCCTTTCCTGGTGGAAGGTCTCAGAAACTTTGCTCAATCTTGCCCTCTCTCAATCATTCTGGGCCCCTGGAGAGATTTCAGAACACTAGAAAATAAAGCAAGCAAAAACCACCCAAATCTTTTCATTTAAGACTGGAAGGTCTTAATGAGCTTTCCTTAAGCATTTACTAGATTGATTGGTCTTTGTACTGGGGATGAGAAGAAAAGCAAAAGAAAGGTTCCCCACCCTCAAAAAGCTCATATTCTAATGGAGATTTACTTGTAAATGGCTAGAAACAAAGGTAAAACACCTGAGAAAAGGAAACAGAGAGCTAAGGTGAAGTTTGAAATGACGTAATTGGTCAATGGATTGGATAGGTAGGATGAGTGAGAATAAGACTTTTAGGATGACCCTGAGGCTATGACCCTGGGTGAGCTGGAGGGGAATATTGCCTTCACCAAAAGAGTAAGCAAATATTTGAGAGAGAATGAGGATCTTAGGGGGCAACTAGGTAGCTCCATAGTGCACAGACTGCTGGGCCTGGATTCAGGAAGACTCTTTTTCTTGAGTTCGAATGTGACTCAAAAATTTACTAACTGCATGGCTTTGGTTAAGTTACTTAAGCCTCCCTGTTTGCCTCAGATTCTTAATCTATAAAATGACCTGGAGAAGGAAATGCAGACCACTCCAGATCACTTTTCTCTTTGCCAAGAAAACCTCAAAAGAAGTTTCTAAGAGTCCAACACAACTGAAAAATGACTGAACAGCAAAACAAAGGGGACCATAGTGGAAGAATCTAATAGAGAAGACAAGGAGGATAAAGAAATTTCAGGGGTACATAAAGAAGGCTGATCTTGACCCAAGGAAGGGCTGCCTCTTCTTGTGAGAAAGAGGTGAAAGAACAAGTTAAAAGAGAAGATATCTGAGTCATTAAAGGAGGAGGTGAGAAGGAGCTATTAGCAAAGAGTTTCAATTTTTTTTTTTTTAGTGAAACAAGAGGAGACAGTGGGGGAAGAGGTACCTATGTGAGCCTTGAAGAGATTCAAAAAAGTTTGGAATAGTTCATGTGGAAAGAGGTATAATAAAATTAAGTAGGGAGCAGACTGATTGCCTTGCTGCAGTGAGGACCCAGTTAGGATTAGAAAACATAAATTTGTAGTGGACTCAATTATCATGATTTCCTCCCACATCATTCAACAGAATGTGGATAGGAGCTCAGGAGACAAAGTAATCCACAGGTCAAAAAGTGATTGCCAATAGAACAAGGGGTAAAAAATTCAAAAGTAGAGAATAGTGAAGAGCGCTGGTATCAAACTCAGAATTAGGACCACTAAACCATACATAAAAATACCTGGAGCTACATGCTTATTCAGAAAACTACATATTAACATCATCTACATTCTATTGTGTTTTTATATATTTTACTAAATATTTCTTAATTATATTTTAATCTGCTTCCCTAAGAATGTTCTGGGAATGGTTCAATACTTCTGGTGTAAAGAACATAGATGTTAATAGAGGACAGAACAGCCTATGTTAGACATATCATGAATTTAACTTACCTATAGTTATGCTTCCCTGATTTTAATCTTCTTTAACAAAACAATCATTTTACAAAAATTTCCAAAATGACCCATAAAATGCAGATGTATGTACCATTTTTCCTACCATAGATTTAAAATATCTGATCTGCTGAATAAGGTTTTTTTTTTATTTAAACATATCAAGATAACAATAAATATAAAACCACTGATTCAATTATCATCCTGGAGATTCTTGCTAACTTTGACTCAACCTAGGAAATCTCGATATAAATACCAGCTGACTCATTCTACTTTCAGCAAAGATTTAATATCTGAAAGCTGCAGCAAGATTGCAGATCACTAAGGCTTCATTACCTTTACAAAATATCCTACGGGGCATTTACTTGTGTACTATGAAATATTACCATAAAACTAGACCTCACTTGTCAAAACAAATAAGAAAATTCCACGAGGCATTATTGCCTCAATATCAATTGCATCCCTTTTACACACTGGCTAATTCAGAAAACTGGGGAATTCATAATGGCACAGCTCTTCCTAAATGCAAATTGGTAAGAGTCTATAACATTAACATGAATTCATCAATGCAAGTATTTAAATGAGTCTATTGATCTTTCACTACAAATGCAAGATTTTGATCTCATCACTATTTGGTGAATGCACCATCAGCATAATTTATTTTTTTCTTGCTTCCCCTCTTTTAATAGTTTTTTTTTTTTTTTAGAGTTGCAAATTTAGATTCAGAAGATAAAGAAAAAGTGTGTCATCTATACCAATGGTTCCCAACCTGTGGGCCAAGCACCTCCAGGGAGCCCTGGAGTTATTGCATCTCATTAAAATGACTCCATATAATAAACAAGCACAAATTCTGTAGACTGAATAAAATTATTATTCAGACTCAGATGTTTTACTATATTTCAAATGGATACTGTTACTTTTGTGATCAATGAAATACAAATTCATTTAAAAAGACTTACTGAATTCATAAGTTTTTTCTCCACAAAGATGGATTTTTCTCAATTAGCAAATATGAATTCCACATGGAAGTAGGTAAATATTTTTTTACATTATCATGGGGTTTTGAAAAGGGTGGATACTGCTCTTCTATACTATATCAAACATTGAGCAAGAAATCGAAAAAACTGGCTAATTAACCATACGTTTTCAGATAGCCATGAGCTTGGCACTGAAAACAAAACATCTCGATGGCTGACTAAATGTTTCATTTTTTAGTCCAAATGTTTTAGAATAATCCCAACTTAACCTAAGTACAGTATGTGGATTTGGTAGAATACATAAAGTTTGCTTCTACACATTTGAAGATCATTTGATTGGTTTAAATGACCTGACATTATTAGAAAAGCATTATGTATCACCCTTAAAAGCAAGAGAGAAGTTTGGAACAAGTTTATGTTTGAGAGGAAAATAATGAGTTTCTTTTTAGACATGCTGAATTTAAGATGCTATTCTGATCCATGTCTAACTCAGGCCAGGCCATTGTCTTGGATTCAGGGTTAAAATGCAATGAGATGCTTATAGACCATAAAATGCAATAAAAACAATTTTCATGATAATGAGATTTTAAAAGATATAATTTCCTGGTTTAATGAAAACACTACTCCCTTTTACCTATACATTCATACACCTATACACCACTACATGTGCTAATGCTAGGTTAGAAAGGTGTCCCTGCCAGGAAATGGGAATTCTACTAAAATCTCTGACAGCACTACCTCACCATAGGTTGGGTCTTTTCTACCACTAAGGTTAAGAAAGCAAAATGACCTCCTGGGGGTGGCTAGGGTGGCACAGTAAATAGAGCACTGGCCCTGGAGTCAGGAGGACCTGAGTTCAAATTTGGCCACAGACACTTACCCCCCCCCCCCCACACACACACACAGGCAAAAGAAAACTAGCTGTGTGACCTTGAGCAAGTCACTTAACCCCAATTACCCTACCTTCCCCCTCCAAAAAAAAAAAGGCAAAAAAATGACCTCCTAAATAAAAAAAGGATAATAATAACAATACTAGTTTGCATTTATATAGCACTTAAGATTTACAAAGTGCTTTAAAAATATTGTTTCATTTTAACCTCATAATAACCCTGGAAGGTAGGTGCTATTATTCACATTTTAGAGGATAATATAAGAAAACTGAGTTAGACATTAAAAGATGACTAGGGTCACATAGTAAGTATCTGAACTTAGGTCTTCTTGATTTGAGGTTTAGCACTCTATCCACCATCTCACCTGTGTTAAGAATTAGCCAGGCCTACATAAAACAGGTGCAACTCAAATAATATACCACCATTTCGATGGTGAGGCTTACCCCCAAAATAAATTTAAGACCTTTCCAAACTAATCTTTAAACTATTCTGCAATCATAAGCAAGAACAGAGGAAGAACTTAATAAAAACAATGAAAAAATAAACAATATAAAAGACCTTTTTAAAAATATTATTCAAATAGCAAGGGGTAGGTCAGAGCAGATTTCTTGATACAAAAACAGTCACAATGACCTGTAACCTCACCAGGAATACCAGAAGCACAGCACAGTGTATCCCCAATGCTTCCAAGTCCATCACCAGTATGCATTACAGCGCTAGGTCAATTACAATGGGTCAGAAGTCTATTGCATGAAACCTGTCCCGGGGCCTGAGCTGATACTGGGACTCTCCCTGTGCTACACTGACTCAATCTTGTCCAGCCAACCAGTCAAATTTTCTTTTCCCTGAGAGGGAGAAGATACCATTAAGGAGTTGGGACCAAATTTTAGTTCCTTTTGTGGCCTCTACTGAAGGGCTGCCCCCTTTCTTCACTAGGGTTTAAATAAAGATAGCCCCTCACTAAACCAAAGTTCCCCCTTTTATCCCAGGCCTTTTCACCATGGAGTCTGAAGAAATGTCATGTCCCCATTATCATTAAAAAGAAATCACTTCCAAATAATTCCATATTTTGATCCCCAAACCCTTTCTAGAAAGGATTTTCTGGATTGTCCTGTTCATTAGGAAGCACCTAAGCATTTTCCCCTTGGGAGCAGAAATCTCAGAGTTAATTTGACTTCACACAACTTGATAGAGATAGCTAACTGGGACTACATGTAAAAGTAATCCATCCTTGTCAGGCAAACTTTTCTAAAAGTTGGATCTAAGAAAGTGCTAAACCCCTCCCTTTGCCCCTTCTTGGAGTAGTACTGATTTACCAAAAATATAAACTCTGAGAAATGGGGAACCCCATTCCCAATGATCAAGGGTGTGATGGCAAAGATGATGTTTTAAAAATCCATTCCAGTATTCAATGATACCAGGTTCCTGAGAATAATAAAGAAGAGGGAAAACCCAGTGAATATGGTAGTGGCTGGCCTCATTTCAAATCCTCTTTGTGGTAAAATTGGCATTCTGATCAGAGGGATCTACCAGGGGATATAGAGATAGGGGGAGAGCAACATAGACAGTAAAGAAATAGCCTCACAGCGTTTTGATGGTGGATATTATGGTGGTAGACTCAACTAGCATTGTAATGTCATGTCTTGAATATGTATCACCTTTCTTTAATGGCAGAATTCTTTCCCTGACATGGAGGTAGAGTACGACTATAATCAATCTGACGATAAGAGGGAGGTCTAGAACCATGTAGGATCATGGTGAACTAAACTTACTAAGAGGGGCATTCCTATTGGCATGAGAACCATCATTGAGCAGAATTAGTTACATCATCCTCAGCTAAGGTAATCATATGTTCCCTCATCTACAACAACAAAGCATCATGGCTCCCATGTCCAGATCAATGATGCAGCCAATTCCCAATGTTTATTTTCATAAGAGCATCAGTCTGATTATTCAGTTCATTGGGTGGGGGGGTCTATTATGTTTCTGATGAGCACTAACATGCTCTTCTAATGATTATGGTAGATATAGTAGAAGGCATCAACAAAATTCTTCCATTGTTTCTGACCCCAAAGTAAAGTCTTCATTGTCTAGTTATGATTTCTCCACACTTCTGACCACTCAATGAGATATGTCACCACCGAGGAACCAATATAATTATATTTCTTGTCTTCCCCTTACCTCAAGTCTCTTTCTTATACCAGCCATGAAACACATACCTTGGCCCACTGGATGGACCCATCCATCAATGTGTACCTTATTACTAAATTGATTGATGAAGTCCCAACTGCATATAACTCTCTCATGATAGGAAGAGCAATCAGAGAATCAGGAAAAAAAACCCAATATTCCTCAAAGGCTAAGTCTCTACTGGGGGATGGGGTGGAATTGGTCTAATAGAAGAGATAAGGCATTACCTAATTGAAGAGATTAGGCATTAGACCTGCAACTGGAAGACTTCAACCTCCAGGAAAGTCTCAATCTACTTATAAAAGGCATTTGCAGCTGAGGACCCTGGGTAAGTATGGTCTGAAATGTATCATTTCTGCTTAACAATGGAAGGGCACTCCTGTGCCCTACCTATCTTGTTAGAAGGATCATCTTTCTTTTTTTTTTTTCTTTTTGGAGGAGCAATGACTTGCCCAAGGTCACACGGTTAGTTTTCTGTTAAGTGTCTGAGGCCAGATTTGAACTCCGGTCCTCCTGACTCCAGGGCCAGTGCTCTATGTGCTGCACCACCTAGCTGCCCCATGAGGGATCATCTTTTATCAGATGATGCATGATGAGCAACTATGGATGAAGGCTACTGGTATGGGTCTATGTCATTCATTCAATAGCAACTAGGGCCTAATAATAAACAAGAAATTGCTCTTCAAAATGCATATAGTGAATGACTGCTTGGCGGAACTTACAGCTCCAGAAGATTTATCTGGCCACTTCTTAGTACCTGCCAAAGACTCCCCTCATATAGGTCTTTATGGACAGAGATGCCCTACACCACATGATCACAAGTACATAAGGAGGAAAGACTGCTAAACAGCCTACACTAGGTCTTCCAGGACTATATTTTATACTAGACTTCACTCAAAAGAAATAGATTTATGAGTGACATAGTTAATGGGAACCATTAAAATATACAAGTGAGGGATGCCCATTTGTGTGAATAGCCCTAATTACTGGAACAATGAGACCTGTCCTATTCTCCCAGTTACATTTCCCCAGTTAATCTGCCCAATCCTATATGATGGTCCAGAAGGGAAGGCTAGAAATTTGATACCACTCATTGAGATTCCAGCCAAAAAGTGAGATCAATTACACTGAAGTAGATTGGTCATAGGGATTAGGGAGCTGTGGAGAGGAATCCTAAATCCAACCTGCCAAACTCTTAAATTTTTATCCCTTCACTGATAGTCTCCCATCAGGAAATCAGCTACAGAAAGAATTTATCTTTGTCGTCCCATGTATATGAAACTCCCCATTTTAGCCACCTCAAAAAAAAAAAAAAAGGACAAAGGACAGACCTAATATGAGGTCTTTAAATGGTTCAGCTGAAAGAAAGTTCTTCAGGCTTATGGAACTCAACAACTGATAGAAGTTCCAAATTGCCACTGTTAGACTCACTATACCATCCTTAACCATTGTTCTAACTTTTCATTAACTTGCTGTTTCGATTTGTCTTCTAACCACCCAAGCTCCTTAGTGCTGGATGTCCAGCCTCCATCTCCCCTATGGAAGGAGACACTTACCTTGATGTAGTTCCAGGGGAGGCTGGAGTAGTAACTGGGGAGGGGAATAATAGCATAAACCAAAGATTTTGTTACCACCAGACTGATCCCAAACCTCATTATCACTCCTGCTCCAGCTATCTTCACTTTTAGCCCTAATCTCGGCATGGCTTACACATTCTCCATTGAAACCTCTGTGTCAGAAATCATACTTCCTATCTGTAGTCTATCCATCTACACCCTAATTAACACCACTCCTTTCACCTGTACTGTTTTTACTACATCTTTAAGGCACTCCTTTTCCTTCAAGGTATGATCCTTAAAAATCAAAATTTCATTCTGATTCTAATTGCTGAACCCACAAATAACATCTATCTTGATTTTCTGTGTGTTGATGAACCAGGTTTTCTAAAATCCTTATTAATAAGAGATAAGGTACACAATTGTTCTATGTTTCTACTTTTCCTGTCTCATTCCTTAAATGCCCATCACCCTAATCCTACAGAGCCAGGCATCACACTGAGAAAATTTCCACATCACACGGAGAAAATTACCCATAAACCCTATCAGTGCTACAGTCAGAAGATCTCAGTAACATCTTATGATTGGTCAGCCAAGCACCCAAAGCTTTCTTCCATACTACTATTCTCCTACTTCAATAATGAATTAAGTATGAGATCTAACCTCTCCAATCACACGCCAAATATTCTCATTCAGGCCTAACTCCAGACAGACAGTTTATTGATTTAGAATCAGAATTAGAATGCAATGAGATATTTATGGAACATAAAATACAATTTTAAAACTTTACTTATAATAACATTGAAAAAAAGATATAATTCCTGCTTAAATCCAAATAAATCACAATTCTCTTCCGTTTCCAAATTCACCATGCCAATTGGTATTGCTGAGTAGAAAGGTCTGCTCACAGGGTAATGGGAATTGCTCTAAAAACCTTTGACATAAACTACATTTTTCATGCCTCGGGTGGCAAAGAAGCCAAATCACCTCCCTATTCCCTTAAATGATGAGTCCAGGCTACATAAAGAAGGTGCCACTTCTAACAGATGCCAATAGGATATTTAGGTGGAGATATCCAACAGGCAGTTAGTGACATGACAAAGAGTATGAAAAGATATATAAATTTAGGAATCATCTCCATAGAAGTAAAAATTAAGTCAATGGGAACTTTCTCACCAAGAGAAAAAGTATGGAAAAAGAAGATGAAGCTCCCGCATAGAATCTTGGAGACACTCATGCTTTATGGGAAGAAAAGATAGATAGTAATGCAATAAAACAAATTAAGGAGGACCAGTCAGACAGATAGGAAGGAATCCAAGACAGAGAAGACAAGGGAAGAGACAGTAGTCTAGAAGGAAGGGGAAGTCCACAGTGTCAAAGACTATGAAGAATTCAAATAGCATAAGGATAGAGGAGAACCCATTATACTTAGTTGCTATAATTGCTAACCAAGGAGAAAGCAGTTTTAGTAAGGTACTGGAATAAGAAGTCATTGCAATTGATTTAAAATTGAGGAGAAGGGGAGGCAAAAGAGGCAATAAGTACAGGCAATTCTTTTTATGAATATGACTCTGAAAGGGAAAAAAAAGGTAGGTAATAGGGTGAACTGAAGTTTTGAAGATGAGGAAACCTAGGCATATTTATAGGCATTATGAAGGGAACCAAACCATGACTAAAAAATAGATTAAAGATGAGAGAAAAAGATCATGGGACAGCTTACTAATAAGATGGGAGAAGACTGGATCAAAGGTATAATAGAGGCATTGACCTTCACTAGGAGGAGGGCCACCTCACCATTAAAGACTATGTCAAGTGTAAAGAGAGTGAGAGATTTAAACCATTGTTCAGGCAAACCTGTTTGTGTTAAGTAAGCATAACCTGAATCTATGATCTAATCTCAACTCAGATACCCATAAGACCATGAGCAGATCATTTCATTCCTCTGGGTCTGAGTTTCATCATTTGTAATTTGAAGAGTTTAGAATAGATGATGTCAAAGCTCTTTTCTGTCCTTATTGTAATGAAGCTACACTACTAAGTATGTTACACTGAAAAGGTGAAATAATTGTTAAAAAAATATGGGAGAGTTTTGTATCTGGGAGCAGAAAGTATGTTATTTAATATGTAGTGACTTTCTGGCATCATATTTCCAAAGCTATTTGAATTGACCAGAAATCCTTAGCTGAGTGAGCCAGAATTTTAAGCCAAAATTAGTGCTTCTAGTTTGTACCAATAATGGCTTTGTTTGGAGGACTCAATCACGGCTCCATGTCCATATTGAATTGATGCAATGGACCTCATTTCTCAGTCCCTATGCAACATTTACTTCATTTGGAATGCAAAGTGGCCTTTGGAATTGAAGTGATCATGCACATACTGATTTATTTCACATTAGTAACTCCCAGCACATGAAATCCTATCATAGCATACAATATAGTCATTTTAGTGTGGTGGGGGAGGGAAGAGGAGACTACAGACTAGTATATTTCATTGAAATATACCTTTATGGGAGGAGGAAACAGAAGATTTAGAACATAAATGAAATTGAATAACTGATCTGATCTACTCTAGGAAGAAATGAACAGTGTCTGAGAGCATCTTTGAAAAGAAGCTTTAGAATCAAATTTCAATTTGTTCTTTGAAATACCATTGCTTGAAAGCTTTTGAGATATTTTGGTAGAAAATACCAAAGGAGTACAAAGTACAATATGTCAAAGGCCCATGATTTTGTCACGGTGAAAACTCCCTCCCGTGACATAGAAGGCAATAACTTAGTTTCAGAAAGCTGCCAGAGACCCAGAGAGGTTGTGACTTGTCCATGGAAGCACAGCTGGTTTTAGAGGCAAGATACAAACCCAAATATGTACACTAGACTCCAAGTTCAGAACTCTATCCATTACACCATACTGACTCACAAAACTCAGTGACCATTAGTAATTACTGTACTGATACTCAAAATACTCAGACACTCAAATGGAACTGGGATCTCATTAGTATGGGCAGTCCCTCCAGTGATATGAATGTCAATGCATCCCTGCTTGCTATAGATTCTTCTTGTCCATGCCCCACCCCCCAGCCCCCAGAAGTTTAATACAAGGGTCCTCCAATGTGCCCCAATGTGCCTTCTTCATTTTCCCTTGGTATTATAAGGATACCAGTGGAGTACATGGGCTGTCTACTGGTTATCTCTCTTTCAGCTTCAATTTCCTCATCTATAAAATGAGGTGGTTAACCTCTGTGGCCCATTCTTGCTCTAAATCTTCAAACTTAATATTATATGATATCTTTTTCTTACCATACAACTGGCCTATTTTTTTCTGCTCATACATTTTTAAATGACATATTTTACCTTACTTCTTTGTAAATTTTTGTATGGAATATGTTTCAGCTTGCTTGCACCCACCATGAACCTTTTGATCGTCCTGAGGGTTGGGGCAAAGTATGGTACAATGGGAAGCATGCTAAACTTGGAGCCACAAGACCTGAGTTCAAATCCCACTTCTTCTACCCACTGCCTGTGAGACCTTGGACAAAGCACTTTACCTCTCAAGTCTCATTTTCCTCATTTGCAAAATAAAAGGGTTAGATCAAATTAACTAAAAGGCTAAATCCAGCCCTGGGACTATTATCTCAGTTTTCAATTTTTCATATTTAAAATTGTGGCTCAGGAACTTGAGGGAAGTTTCACAAGGTTTTAGGTAGTAAGGACATAGTTTGCCAACGTACAATTTGTAATGATCACATATCCTTTAATATATATCCTCACACACATTTATTATTTTTCCTCACCTTTTTTTTTAAAGCAATTGGGGTTAAGTAACTTGCTCAAGGGCACACGGCTAGTTATTTATGTGTGGATGCTAAGTACTGAGGCCAGAACTGATCCCAGGTCCTCCCGACTCTGGGGCCGGTGCTCTTACTCACTGTGCCACCTAGCTGCCCCTTCCTCACCCCCTTTTCTACCTCAAACCAAACCTTCCAGCCAAAGACCCCAATCTAGCTTGTCTACTTTGTGTCATTTAGTTACCCAGAAATAAATTCCCTGCCTAATGACTTTTCCCCATTGCTTCGTTTTACTAAGCAGTATTACCTGAGTAGCCTTGCCAGTCAATGGTGCAGACTCCACAGTGAGGAAGGAGATTTAACTTTATCTTACTCTTGTCTATGGCACCTGCTCCTTGTTCCTATCAAATCATCTCCCTTTCATCAGACTACTCAGTCTGGCCCTCTCTGAAATTTTAATTCAAATTTTAGTCATGCAGGGTTGGTTTAAAAAAAAAGGGTGATGGATAATTCAAGAAAGGAAGATATGTCTCTTTTATGCTAGGGAAGTCAATTATCATCTGAAGAGAAGAAAAACTCAGGCTGGATGACTTATGATACAGGTACTAGCTAGGAATAACTAGCTAAGTATAATGCTTTCCTGTGTTTTGGGTTGGGGAAGAGAAAGTGAGGAAATTCCTGGAGAATGTGGGAGCACAAGCTAATCTTCCCACGATGCTATATTACATCATGCTAGGGTTTTTCACTGAAAATCAATGTGGCAGGTTTGGCAACATCGCCCCCTCCCAATATTTTTTAAGCAATGAAAGTTAATAAAGTGCTGAAAGTCTATAGAAATTGAAGCTATTCAGCCTGAAATAAAGGATTCAGAAGGTTACCTTGGCTTCTGGAGGTTAATATTAAAATAGAAGATGTTAAGTCTTTCCTGACCTCTCTACACAATTGTTAGTGCTCCCTCCTCAAATAATCTGTTTGTATAGTGTAGAACATAAGCTCTTTGAGGGCAGGAACTTTTCCATTCCTATATTTGTGCTTATTTCACTTTGCATTTGTTTCAGTCCTGTGTTTATACTTAGCAAAGTGTTTTCTGCATGGCTGGTACATTATAAATAATGAATTGACTGAATTTAATTGAACTGAACTGAACAGTTCAGAAGAAATGATCTTAGGTTGCAGGAAGTTATATTTAGGCAAATTAAGTTGGGGCCACTATCACTTATTCCTTTGCTTTGTAAGGCTGGGATAGCTAGGCTGGGATAACTAGGTCACTGGTTGAATAGCTGAAGTCATAGGAATCACTTGAAATCAAGATGAGCAGTTCCAAACCAATGAAGAATTACACTGAATAGTCCTATAAACCAAGAAAACCATTCTTCTTTAATATATTCCTGGTTCCATTTTGGTGAGTTATTGATTCCCACAGTTGTCAGAAGTTTTTAGAAGGATAGGGAAAAGGAAAAATAGAAGAAGGATAGGGAAAGGGAAAAAAAGGTCAACCCTAGTCTCCACCAGCTGGTGTAATGTTGGGGAGCATTTGAGTCCTCCAAGTTCCCTAGGGGGATTTTTCAGTGCTGGCACTGTCCCTGAGAAATACTTGGAGATGAACAGTGGTGTGGAGATAGAAATAAGAAATAACATCTTTGTTTCCCTTACTAGAACTGGGCAACTTCAATCTCCAAGGGAAAAGGTTGGTCAGTTCAATAAAAAGGTATGTCTCTGCTAACAGAGCATCTTCATTCAATCATTCACTCAATTATACATTCAATAAGCATTGCACCATTCTAGGTACTATGTATATAAAGACAAAAAAAAAAAATTAAAAAGTGTCTATTCTCAAGGAGCTTATATTCCATTGGTATGAAACAAGTATACACAAATAAGTAACAAATACATATGCACATCTATATACACCTATGTGCATATAAGCATTCACATACATATGACTGAGTCCAAGCCCAAATCCCAACTTGAATTCTCCTTGAATTTTACCATTTGACCTGACCTTCAACTGAGGCTATAAGCTTTTCATTATTGTTATACCAAATTTTCTATTACCCTTAAGCTAGCCTAGACCCCCCATTGTCTGTTATCTCTGGATCCCCTTCAACTACTTTCCACCCTTGATCTTATATTAGTCCCTAAACCCCTCTTCTAGTCACCCCAGAATATTTGGTCAATTTTAGATCCCTCTCACAGTCTTTCTGTGTGTATAATAAGATCCATCTCCGCCTCCATGAAGGTGTTCAAATTCAATTTGGCCTCTTGCATTAACCATACAAATGTTTATATTCCTTAGGAGTCTGGCCAATATGGCGGATCTTTAATAAACCTTTTGTTTGTCTTTGGATGAAAGAAGACTTCGGTCGAATTCATTCAGGCAGGACTCTCATGTTGTAATTTCAGGGTCCCAGCATCCCTAAACCTCAACATGTGTACATATGTGTATATGTATGGATACACACAAACACACAGAGGTAGACATAGCTAGAAATATAAGATAGAGATAGCTGCAGAGAGGTAACATGGTAGAACAATTGGGGTCAGCAATTCCTGAGTTAAAATCTTGCTTCAGACACTTCCTTAGCTATCTGGAATTGGACAAATCACTGAACCTTCTCAGGACTGGTTTCATCATATGTAAGACGGGGATAATAGCACTTATTTAGGGTTATGAGGATCAAATAAGATGTCAAATTCAAAGTGCTTTGCAAACCTTAAAATGAGAAATGAACATGTGTGTATATATGTACAATCAATCTTCAACTTTTGATAACAAAAGATTTAGAAAAGAGTGAGAAAGTTAAAAAAGTGAATATTGATACATTGAACCTATAGGAAATAGGGGGTTATGTTCCTACAACCACCAAAAACTATAATCTTTCTTTTTTTTTCTTTTTGGAGGGCAATTGGGGTTAAGTAACTTGCCCAAGGTCACACGGCTAGGTTTTTGTTTGTGTGTGTTAAGTATCTGTGGCTGGATTGGTACTCAGACCTTCTGACCCCAGGACCGGCACTCTACTCACTGTGCCACCTAGCTGCCCCCAAAAACTATAATCTTTCACTAGAAATTGCTGAAAATATGCTTTTCTGCATATAATTCTTTATTATAAAATAATAATTCTAATAACATGTTCTTTTCCTAACACAGTAACCATGAAATAACCCATAAAATGCAGTATACAAAATAAAATTGGTAACATGAAAAACATTTTTTCTCTCTAGTAATTCCCCAGAATTATGTGACCTTTTGTGTTAACATCTCAATTTTTTAAAAGTTGATTTCAGACCATATTCACTTTTCATAACACATAAAATCAACAGTACCATAAACACTTTCCTCCTTTTTTGCAGTCATAACAAACTGTTGATTTAACACCAAATGTAGAGGGCCAGCTCTGATAGTCTGTTCCAGGTTGAGGAATCTAGGACAGAGTTTGACTCTTGCCTGTTCTCACTCCCTAGCATCAGAATGTTGGCTCACCACTCCTCCATGCAAGGGAGGCTTTCAGAACATCCTGCCCAGTGTTCCTGGAACATCCCTGCCTGTCTCTTGTACCATGATAACCAAGATTAGAGAACAAGGCAGTCATGTATGAGACATATAAGAACTAGGGCATAGGGAAGTCTTCCAAGAAAGTAGCTCTCAAAGACTATGCTGACTATGCAGTTTTTTTCACTATGTATGCTTGGACGCTCAGATGAATGAATTGGCTCAGTTTTCATTGACCCACCTGGCCCACATCTCTTCATTTTGTACTCCTCCATGAGGTACCTCATTTGGTGCAGGCATCAACCAAACTGATGGCCAATAGTGGCTGCTGACATTCTGGTACCAACTTTATCCAACCCCTTTATTTTCTCACTAAGCCACATTACTGACTTTGCATACTTGGCCTTAGAGTCCAAAAGACTTGAATTACATTTTGGGGGCATAATTGCAACACAAAACTTGAGTTTTAAAGGCAAACAACGAAAATATGCAATGAATGTTCTGGCTGCTCTTTACAAACAAGACCAGTGAAATGCCTACTAGGATCCAGTATCCTGAAGCTATTGTTTCTCATTTTGTTTAGTTTGTCTTTGACTCCATTAACGATTTATATTCAAAGTTTTTCAACGGTGTGGCTAGGTGGTACAATGAATAGAGCACCAGCCCTGGAGTCAGGAGGACCTGAGTTCAAATCTGGACTCAGGCACTTAACACAAAAACTAGCTGTGTGACCTTGGGCAAGTCACTTAACCCCAAATGCCCTCCAAAAAGCAAAAAAAAAAAGTCTTCATCACCTGTAGTCAGCCTTTTGCTGATTAGTATCTTTATACATGATAGAACTGATGAAATGTTACTTTTTCTATGACTCGGGTTCCAAGAGTATTTAGCCCTCCAATTTACCTTGTATTTATTCTGCATGTATTTAATATATACTTTTAAATGGTTGAAAATAAGCTTCTTGAGGTTGGAAACTGTTTCTAGCACTCTCTCTTACATAGTACTTATGAAACATTTATTATTGACAGATTAATTGATCAATTGTTATTAAAATAAAAGAGAAAAGATCCATGGTTCTTAACTGAGTCAGTTTTCAAAGCCTTTCCATCTTAACAGGGCCTGCCAGAACTTGTTTTCTACCAGTATAGCTTTTGAGAAACTATTACGTCCTCCATGATATGATGAGGCATTGGACCAGGACCTTAATGGAGGGAGACATAGGTTAAAATATAACATAAAGCATTATGAGATTTTGGAACAGTTAAATCTCTTCCCTGGAGATTGTTAGAAGAAATCTCCATTCATATAAAATTGTTTGGGCATAAGCTGGCCTTGAAAATAGAGAATGGTCTAGTTGAATTTTTATTGCTTCCTTCAGGCCTACAACAATAGAATGCTAATTGGTGAATTAATGTAAAAGCTATCTGAAGTAGGAATTGAATACAGTTCTTCTTGAATCCAAAACCACTAGTTCCAATGCCTTTCTAAAACATTCTGGAAAAAAAGTGCCTAAGATGTTCTATAAGTACATGTGATTACTAAACAGATCAGAATTTATATATGCAAATGAGCATTGTCCCATTTGAAGAAGAAACCATATTGAAGATTTCTGGAATCCCTCTTTTGAAATTGTGATAAGAGCTTATAGCACTTTTAAAAAAATATCTAAAGATAGCAAAATTTTTGTATTTAGGGGTGGATTTAATTTTTGATGTTGGGGGGGTGAGTTTAATTTTTAGAAACCATGAAGTTATTTACAGCCAAGTCTGATGAATAATATGAGGGATCAAGGTGGTTAGTGATACTGCTCAGGGAGAAGTAGGTGCAGGGGTGAAGAAAAGATATAGGAGAAATAATCCCTCCCTTGACACCCTAAAGCTTTCCAAGAGGCTGGAAAGATTGAGTATGGCTAAGGTTACTAAAGGGATTCAAATCACTAGAGTCACATGAAATTATTATAGAAATCCTATGGTGAACAAAACTCAGCCAGAATAAGCAGAGAAAGAAATTCCATTAAAATAACTATAGAAAGAATCAAGATTTGGAAAATCCACCTACAAAGACACATGTAGGAACTGTATGAATACAACCAGAAAATAGTCTTTACAGAAATAAAGACCTACACAATTGGAGTGATATTAAATGCTTGTGATTAGGCTTTTCCAAAATTCTAAAACTGCCAAAACTATGAAATTATTTATTCAATGCCATGCCAATCAAAAAAAATTACTTTATAGGTCCAGAAAAGTGGATGGTAAAGTTCATCTGGAGGAACAAAATGTCAATAATCTCAAAGGAAATAATGAAAAAAAAAGTGGAAAGTAACTGGAGCTAACAGTATCTGATCTTAGCTGTTCTACAAAGCATAATCTATTTGGTTCTGACTGAAAAATAGAAAAAGTCAATCAGTGTTAACAAATTAGGTACACAAGCACAGAGAAGCAAGCCGACATATAGTATCATACAGTTGAATAAAATCTTAGAGCCCAAATACTAGGGAAAAGACTCAATAGTCAGCAAAACCTGCTGGGAAAAACTAGAAAGGAGTCTGGAAGAAATTAGGTTTTATCCAACATCTCTCACCATATACCACAATAAACTGAATGGAGATATAAAAGGTTACATCATAAACAAATTAGAAATGCTATGCTGAATAGATGCATCATAAGCCATTTTGCAAAGGAGATAGAAGGCATTTTAGTCAGAGGAAATGATACAAATGATAGCATGAAAAAGGCGGTTGTCTAAAGTGCATCAACCAGGGCATAACAGGAGAAGAGAAGGAGAAGACAGTAGATGAACAGTTGGTGCGGGAACTTAGTCAATAATTAAGATTTTGGATTTGATTCAAGGGACAGTGAGGAGCCACTACAAGTTTTAAAAAATGGGACTGACATAGTCGAACAGCCTTTAGCAAAGAGGATTCTTAATGCCCAAGGATACCTTGCTTTTTTCATTTTCAAGTTTGATTTAAAAAAAAATACACACACACACACACACACACACACACACACACACACACACACATATATATAGTGATTTCTCGTTTTAGTGATCTCATTGCTATTCCTTTTATACCCAGCTTTGGCTTTACCAATTATAGAAATTGTTGATTACAAGATAAACAATATTGGAATAGAAGATTCAATCTACTGTCCTTTTCCTCCACTCCTTATCATCAATGTCCATAGTGCTGACCAGGTCATATGTGGGCAGATGGGGACCAAGGTAGAAAGCAGGAGCCTGTCATGTTGTACAATCAATTACTTTACTTAAGTGCAATTACCGTGAAAGTCAGTACTACCCAAACATTTAGTTGCCTCCTAACTCTTCTCTTTGCTTCTTCCTGGGGAGCCTCCGGATGGATGGGCACTTTTAGATAGCCTCCCTACAGTAAAAGGCTATTAGTGGGATTGTAAGATGGACCAAGTTACAGCAAAGTGCACGTTAACTTCTGTGAAGGACATGGAGTTTTCTAATGGAATTACATTAGAGGAGCAGGCTTGGAGCAGCACTGGTTCGTGTTCAGCAATATCAAAATGAGAGACCCTGAGCTCAATTATACAGGCCCCTGACTTTCTGGGTCACAAAGGGCTGAGGAATCTGTGGAAGAAACCTGAGTCTCTAAGTAAAAGGAGAATCTTAGGCTCCTTAGCTTTGGATTCTCTGGTCAATTAAGGAACAACAGAAGAAAGGGCCTAAGTAGGAAGGATTATAATGAGGACTCAGGACCTTAAAAGCAGGTGTGGGGTGTGTGTGGGGGGAAGGGAAGCTATTAGTCTAAAGGGAGGGCAAAATGCCTTCATTGAAAGTTTAGTGGAGAATAAACAATCTCTGAAGAGTACAGACATAAAATCAACAACAGAAAATTTAAAAAAGCACAGGCATTCTTTTATCTCACTGTAAAATTATAGTTCAGAACACAGTAGAAAGAATAGGTCAATAAAATTATTAGGTCAACAGGTTGCTTACCTCATACATACCTCCTTTCCTGTTTCCACTGTAGTTCCCACTTACCATTAATCAGGGGCAATTAGGTGGCTCAGTGGATAGAGCTCCAGGCCTGGAGTCAGGAAGACTCATCTTCCTGAGTTCAAATCTAGCCTCAGACACTTACTAGCTATGTGACCCTGGATAAATCACTTATCCCTGTTTACCTCAGTTTCCACACCTATAAAATGAGCTGGAGAAGGAAATGGTAAACCACTCCAGCATTTTTGCCAAGAAAACCCCAAACGGGGTCACCGAGAGTTGGACAACACTGAAAAATGACTGAACAACAAACCATTAATTAGTAAACGGTTTCCAAAGTATTAAGTCTAACCTCATTCAAACATAATAAAATGTGATATTAAAGCAATGGTGTGCTGGTAAATATGTAACAACAAACCTCCCCCCAATCTTCTGCCAACCCCCTCAAAAAAGTATGCACAATGTAATTTAACTTGCATCACTGACATTTTCAACATCACTTTCTTAAGTTTAAGACAACAAACAAACAATAAATGGAGACCTGGTTTGCAGTGTTTGCACATTTCTGAGTTGTAAATGTTCACATGGAAAATTTAACAATTGGCTTTTTGAGAACTAGTTCAAGGTGGCTCCATAACACCGCTGGTTTGTAATATCGCATTGCTATTAGTTGTTTTCTTGATAACTAGTGATCAGGAAAGTCATAGTGTAAACCCAAAATACATTGGTTATAGCATAAAGAGCTCAAAACAGAGGTACTGAGAAAAAGGTGGGGGAAAACTATTTCATTAGGTTTATAGCAATAATTTCCTCCTAGTCAGGCATTTCCTGGGAGTTAATGACAAGCTGGGTTAACTTCTGCATCCAGTCATTAAGTGTGAGAATTGCCCTCCCCAGCAGCTATGATTGCTTAATTAAACACTTAAAAGCATAATAAGTAGAATAAATAGCACATGCTCCCTCAAATGGGCAGTCAAGTTAAAGAAGAGGAGATGGAACGTGGAATTGGCTTAATGGACAGAAACATTTCAGACCTGAATCAGTGTCAAAACTAATCCCCTACTCAAAAAAAAAAAAAAAAAAGGACTTAATAAACACAGGGGGGTAAAAAAAGAAACCAAAACTTTCACCAGTGTTGATATAGGTCACAACACTGGAAGGAAGCTCAGATGTTATCTAGCCCAACCTTCTGCTTATTTGCCCTCAGGGTGTATTGGGGGTAGCAAGGATATTAAAAGTATACTGGGGATGTCTCACAAGTGTAGACCTAGCAATTCCATTGACCTGCTGTCTTATTAGGAAGTCTACTATGAATCTGACGACTCCCACATGTACAGTATAATTTCGTCTTCCCTCAACCCAGGTGTTGTTGTTGTTCATTCATTCAGTTTTGTCCAGATCTTCATGACTCCACAGACCACAGCAAGCCAGGCCCATCTATTCACTATCTTGGTCCAAACTCATGTTCATTATTTCCATCTCAATCCAGGTAACTGTCATCATTTTAAAGAGTCCAAGTCCCATAAAACAATCCAGACAGGTCTGAAGGTTTCAGAGATCTCTGATTCAAGTGAGATAATATATATATATATATAAAACACTTTGCATACCTTCAAGTGCTACATAAATATCAGCTATGATCAACATTATTATTACTTTATTATATGAATCTTGCTGCTTTACCTCTGAATGGACTGCACAGGTTCCTCATTACCACCCCATTACTGACCCCTAAGGCAAACAAATAGGTTGCAGAGGCTGCAAAGTAACATCCAGTACTTTCTACATCATATCTGTAGTCTTTTCTGATTCCTATACCTTCTAACCACCCACCCAAAGCCCTTTTTATGCATTTACTTCGCATATATTTTGTATTTATTTATATGTGTATATGTTTCTTCCCCTAAATAGAATGCACACTCCTTGAAGGCAGGGATTGTTTTGTTTTGGGTTTTTGTATCCCCAGGGCTCATCATACCTGTCACATAGCGAATACTTAATAAATTCTCTTTAATTGATCCTATAGATTGACATGGTACATGCTACAGGTGCACATGCTAAGTCAAGCTTTTGGGGGATATTTGAGACTTTATTAGCATTTCCCTTTGACTGATGGGGCTGACACAATAGGGGAAAGGCGCTTAGGAATTCAACTACAAATCTCTTTAGGCAGAAGGCTAGTCAAACCACCTGGACATTCACTATTGTACCCATTCTCTGGGAGTACTGGGCTGAATCAGGAAGGTCTGGGCTCAATCCTACCTAGGATATGAACTGTGTGATTGTTGGTGAGCTCAGTTTCCTTGTCTATAAAAAGAGGATAATAATACTTTCCTATTTACCTCATAGGGCTGTTGTAAGGTTCAAATGAGATAATGCTTTATCTAAAGCACTACATAAATATCAAATGTTCTAAAAGAAGAACATGCTTCTGGAATAAAATTATTGAGAAACTTCTGATTTTTATCAGAACTAAAGAAAACTGGTAAAAGAAAAACTAAAGGCAAGATAGATCATTTGTACTTTAATAGCAGGTGTTAAAATAAACATTGATAAATATTTATTAAGTTCCTACTATGTGCCAGATGGGCAGCTAGGTGGAGAAAGGTGCCAGGAAGACCTGAGTTCAAATATGGCCTCGGACACTTACTAGCTGTGTGATCCTGGGCAAGTCACTTAATCCTATTTGCTTCAGTTCCTCATCTGTAAAATGAACTGGAGAAGGAAATACCAGACCACTCCAGTGTCTTTGCCAAAAAACAAATACACCCAAAAGGACTCATGAAGAGTCAGATATGACTGAAAAATGAATAAACAAGCACAAATGTGCTAGGCTTATAGTAAGAGCTCCATTTCTTTTTGTGGTATAAGATTGAATGGCATTTTTACCTTTACTTTAGATACCTAGAGATAAAGCCACAAGAAATCAACACATAATGATCATTATATTTAATTTAAAGGAGGGGGAAAAATATTTGTCACTATTATATTCTATGGACCAGCCCTGAGAGGTTAAGTGAATTGACTTGTCCATGCCTACTGTCAAAGGTAGGATCCAAACCCAGGTCTGATACTCTATGCCACACTGCTTATCAATACAGCTATCTATATAATGGGGCTACTCTGTAGATTAAAACAGTTCATAACTATATCTTTTTGGTACCTTGGTAACTTAATCCCCTGAGGCATAATCTACCATCGACCTTCCCTAATAGTGAATTCTGCAGTGAACACTGTTATAATGGGTATTTTTAAAGGAAAATTTTAATCAGTGATGTTGGGCAGGGGTTTGGAGGAAGGGAGAATATGCTATTAAAAGCATCCAGGAAGGTGCCTGACATACTACTTTAAAGGATGAGTTTACTTGCATAAGGTGAGAGTTCCCCAGTCCTCACAGTGTATGAATTGAGAACAACAAAGAAACTTACTGACTAAAACATCCCCATTTTTGCACGATTGACCCCCGACTTTCTCTGAGTTTTCCTGAGACCTGAATCTCTTAGATTCTTAGCCTTATAGCTAACTAGAGTAGGTTGCTGGAAGGAGCAATTTTGCTGGTTTTTCTGTGCTGAAAGTGATTATTACAAAACAAATTTATTGACTTTTATTAGCTCTGCAAAAAGTGTAGTTATTGCTAAGCTGTAAACTTCAAACTCATTTTTAATTATCAGCCAGCATTTAATATGAAATCAACTGCTTGTTACCTTTTAGTAAAATACTTTTATGAGACAAAGGGAAAATATAGCACACAACCTTACATGTGAATTTCCTGAGATTTTGAATCTATTCAGCATTTCTCTTCATTCCAACTGTATTGGGTCGTCTGCTGCTTTCACAGGGAATCCTTATGTTTTTGATTACCATGCTGAGGAAAAAAAAAGTGTATATGTATGTGTGTGTATATATATACAGAGAGAGAGAGAAATATGTACACACACTATATATACCTGTATGTTTATGTACATATGTGAATATACACATATGTATATGCATATATTTTATTACATATATATCTGTATGTGTGCATATATTCCAGCATGGTAATATGAGGCATATATACATATATTCATGTATATGCATACAATATATCAGCATGCTAATCAATATATCAAATATATTCCATATATACCCATATGTGTGTGTGTTTGTATATACAACATGTCACCTACTTATGCTATGTATACTATATCTGCTTTCTGTTTATAATCAAAAACTAGCATATAGGGTACTGTTACATAGTCAGAAAGTAACTTCTTTTTAATAGGTTTGGTTCCCATGATAATAATAGCAGAGGTAGACAGGGGTGGTGGTCTTATCCTAAAGAGGGGCAACAGTTATCAGATTCATTGGAAATCCCTACAGGGAAAACCCAGGTTTGTTAAGAAATGGGCCTGGATATCAAAGGCGATTTAGGTCTCTTGTAGCCTGTTCTGAACAAATTCCCAGAATGGTGTGAAGGGGTGCCAATGTGAACAGGAGACAAAATGTGCTTCTCTCCATTTGAAATCACACTGCTAACAATAGTAACCCAAATAACTTGGACTTTTATTGTTGTTTCCTTCTAACGAGTTCCAAGGATTTCCTACCAATGATCTCACTGACGTGTGCACATGTGAGCTCAATCTTCTTCTTGGCCAAGGAATTGCATATAAGAAAAGAGACCTCCCACTGTTCCCTTTCCTTTGACTGGCCCTGTGTGCTGGCAAAGCAGAAAAACTGCTGTCCCCAGAACTCACATTCCTGGATGCACAAGGTTGTGGAGGGCAAACCCTATCCCCTGCCCTTGTCCCTGACTGTATCCTCCTCTCCTTCCCCCACCCCAGACAACAATGCTATAACAACACTGGAACTTTGGGAGGCACTGTTCTATTTGGGGACATCAGGGCTGTAAGTGGAAATTCCCCTGCTCCAGTTACTCATATTTTTTATGTCTTCTCTATTTCTGGAAACTGATTAACAGAAAATTCCTGCATTATCACACTCACATAGAGGAACAGACAGAGAGACACTTTATAGGCTCAGAAAACAACTAAGCGCATGGGCAGAGGGGAGGAAAGGACCAAGGATGTGCTAAACAAAATCAGAGGGCAAGGCCAGGAATTCATTTTTGGAGATGGGTGGTGAGCAATTCTCTTTCTGTCTCTGTCTGTCTCTGTCACACACACACAAACACACACACACACACACACACACAAACACACACTGGCGTCACTCAGACAGCACAATTGTATATCAAGAGCTAGTGAGGAAAAAAACAGGAAGTTGCAGAAGACAAGTCAGTCCTATAAAATTCCCAGCACTAGGAATTGGGGCCATTTGAACCTCTGAACTTTTGTCACTTTCCAAATCAGTCTCAAACTCAGCAGCTAGTTAGATTTATCCTCCACCAGGGCACACTTTCCTTCTCTAGACAGATTCCAATGTGTTGAGGAATGGGGGAATGGAGAGTGATATTTTGCAGTTAACAAAAATGCTCTAAGTTTTCACTTTCAACATTACAAAAATTTCAGCAGACAGATGAGATAGATAGATAGATAGACACACACACACAGATAGACAGATAGATAGATGATGGTAGATAGATAACAGAGATAGAAAAATGATACTGTTAGGTAATGAATATAAATAGATGATAGAGATAGAAATTAGAGATACAGATGATAGAAATTGATGAAATATAGATGTTATGTATCTAATATGGTTATATGCTTTATATATTAGATAACATCTATATATCCATACACACAACATGTATGTTCATACATACACATATTCCAGGCACATAGCAAGTACCTTATAAATAGACAGTGGTTAAAAAGCCAGTGATGAAGTCATAAATTCCTGTGTTCCACTCTGGCCTTGGATACCCACTGGTTGTGGGATCTTGAGTAGGCAAGTCACTTAACCTCTGTCAGTGATCCCAGGTGCCTATAAGACTCTAAGAGACAGTTGGTGGAAGGCATTTTCAAACCAAACGCTTGTGACACTGATAAAATCACAGGTCCACACTTAAAAAAAAAAGTTTTGAGAGTGTCTAAGTAATATTTTGTGACTTAGACGTTATGCTTTTTTTTTTTTTCTAATCCTCCCCCTTGCCTTTCAGGGGAGGTATCTGCCACATTTCACAGTCTGAACTTGTGTAATTGAGTACTCTCAAGTTTGTACGTTGATTTCAACTGTGTGGACCCCTTGAGATACAAGGGAACGTCAAAAGCCAAACACACACGCAGAGAAAATATCTATTATCATCACTGTAATTTTCATTTGTGTATGTGTAAAATATATTTACTTCCCGGGAAAGGAAAATAACAACCTCGTAGATTTTTTATGTGACTTCGCTACAGCTTGAATAGCTAGGCTGACAATCAATTTGTAAAGAATGTGCTCGTAATAGACAACAGCTATCTCTAGCAGTTGTTCTGAAGCATTCCCCAGCCACGGTTTGAAAATCCCGTAATAAACCAAACGCCAAGAGCCCCAAACTTGCTTCCCCCGTGTGGACGCTGCTTGGCAGGATTTACCCTGACACTTTCTGAACAGACTGCATGAAAGAGATGTCTTGCCTGTTTCTGCCGGTTATCATTCTTTTTTTTTCTCCCCAAGAGCCGTCTCAGAAAAGACCATAAGTTTGTGACAGAGTGAATTTGTGATCTTCTCCAATCATCTGGGCTGTTTGCAAAACTTCAGTAGGTGGCAGCGTTTTGTTGATAAATGTTTTGTTAGCCAAGTGATCTCATTTAGTGCAACTGTTGCAATATTAATAAACTGAACTTATGATCGCATTTGCCAGGACTGAAAAATAGAGCCGTCCTATGCAGCGGGTGCTCTTATCTGAACTGACAAAGCCATTCATTGTATTAGAGATAGCGGGTTAGGGAGGGGGTGGGGAAACTGTGTGTTTATATGTATGCTATGATAAAGAAGAAGAGAAAAGAGACAGAGGGAAAGGTTGGGAGTGGGAAGAAAACTGCTAACTGAGGAACAAGGAACAAGAAAGGAAGGAGAGAAGACTTCGATAGCATCTGCTCAGCAGCTTCAGAAGTCAGGCTGGCACCGGCAAAACACCTTGAAGAAATTCAGTACAAGGCAGGCTCCAGGGGCTCACACCTGTCCTCTCTTAGTCTAAGGAAGCTAGTAAGTCCCCTGGAGAGGAATAGTGATAAAGTACCTCTAGGCTGAGAGGTGGTAGACTTAGAATCAAGCATACATTTGAAGATATCACCAATGGGAAGGTCCCCTGATATATGTGTTTTGGTCCCTTGCTAAAAAGAAATGTATAACCAGAAGCTACTAGTTGGTTCCTTGGTCTTAGTCCCTTCTTTCTCCTGTCACACAAATGTCCCTGGAAGCCATGCAAGTCACAGGGCCATCCCCACACACACTCCATTGTGCTCACCCAATTGGAAGAGCTCCATTAGGCTCCCATCAAAGAGATCAGGGTGCTCCCATGCTAGTCCCATTTATACCTACATTTAAGGTCCTCCACAGTCTGATTTTTAAAAAAATTTACATATTCAAGTCTACCTTTGGACAATGACCTTTTGCTAAATTTTTTTTAACTATGCCCCTGTATAAAGAACCCATTCCAACTCAACTGGTTCCTCTCTCACAGATATGCCTTGTGTTTTTCAACCACTCTGCCTGAGCTCAGTGATTAATACTGCTACATGAGATGCTCTTCTCCATGACTATACCCATTTCTTATGCCATACTTCAAAGAAATATGAATAAGACATATTTCATATCAGGAAAAACTCCCTTAAAATGAAAGCTATTTGAAATTGAAATGGGTTATTTTAGGAGGTGATGGTAGAGGTGGCAATAGTAGTGGTGAAGTAGTAGTAGTAGTAGTACTAGTAGTACTAATAGTAGCAGGAGCAACGGTAATAGTAGAACAGTAGTAGTTATTATTAATAATAAAAATAACAACCATACACATTGATGCATTCAGTGTCAAGAAAAACTCCCTCAAATAAAAGCTCTTTGAAAGTAGAATGAGCTGCTTCTAGAAGTAATATTAATTACAATTATTAATAATAAGTGGTATTTATATAGTGTTTTAAAGTTTGCAAAGTATTTTACTTACATTATCAATCAATTAACAAACATTTATTCACACCATATATTATTTTCCAAGCATTGTGCTAAGTGCTGGGGATAGAAACACAAATCAATCAAGTAAACAAGCATTTATTAAATGCCTTCAATATGCCAGGCACTGTGCCAGGTGGTAGGGATGTGGGTACAAAGAAAAAGAAAAGAAAGGAAAAGAAAAGAAATAAATCCCTACCTACTCTCAAAGAGCTTCAGTTCTAATGAAGTAGACAATAAGTATATATAGAAATATATATATACAGTGAATAAATACAAAATAGTTAAATAGAGGGCAGCTAAGTGGAGTAGTGTCTAGAGTACTGAGCCTGGAATCAGGAAGGCTCATCTTCCTGAGTTTAAATCTAGCCTCAGATACCTACTAGCTTCATGATCTTGGGCAAGTCATTTAATCCCATTTGCCTCAGTGCCCTCAACTGTAAAATGAGCTGGAGAAGGAAATTGGCAAACTACTCCAGCATCCGCCAAGAAAACCCCAAATGGAGTCAGGAAGAGTCAGACACAACTTAACAACAATGATGAAGATTCTAGAAGCTTAATAGAGGTGGGGTTGGTTCTCTAAGATCTGTTCCAACTTTAGCAGGAAGTTTGAGTCTAAGTCAGCATTTAGGGAAACTTAGCTATTTTCCCAAGATTTGTCACAATCTATGGTCCTCTACTTTAGTGGCCTGGGGGTAACTAGTTGGGGCAGTGTACAGAGCACTAGGCTTGGAATCAGAAAGACTCATCTTCATGAGTTCAAATCTGGCCTCACATACTCACTAGCTGTGTGGCCCTGGGCAAGTCACTTAACCATGTTTGTTTCAGTTCCTCATCTATAAAATGAGGTAAAGAAAGAAATGGCAAACCACTCCAGTTATCAGCCTCTCAAAATGGGGTGACAAAATGTTGGATACTACTAAAATTACTGAACTACCAAATCAGAGGCCTGAAAGGCCAAGGTCATCCACGACATCCCAAGCCATTGCCAGTCAGTGTTGGTCTTGCCACTGGACTTGGATGGATCTGGAAGAGAGAGTGAGGTTGAGGACTTTATGCAACTCTCCTTCACTTTTAAATCCAATTCACTTCATGTGTAAGTCAAGACATCACCCCATGATGTCATTGGTCCTCTTCAAAAATTGAAGGATGACAACAGCTCACCTCTAAGAGGACCCAAATTACCACTACAAATGCCTTTAGTACTGGAGCCCATTTACCTTGCTGTTGCCTCTTACCTAATGTGAGGCATTTAGCAAATATCAATTCATTAGTCAATTCATTAGGTCAGAATGAATTGAATCTTACTAGCCCCTCCCCACATTCTACAAATAGATATATTGAGTCATGTTAACTGACTGCCCAAGGTCACATAGCCTCCTCATTAAGGACAAATCCTTATTGAGCTCTCACTGTGAGACCAGCAGTTCTCAGCACTATGGAGATTTTCTAAAACATGGAGAAGATGAAAGCAGGGTTGGATTTGAACAATATAGCAGCTAGGACCTAACAGTTACTAATTTCGTGACCATGGAAAATTCACTTAACTATCTGAACATGATTCTTTATCTGTAAAATAGGGATAATATTGCCTATGGCACCTACCTCTTAAGGCTGTTACGAGGTTCAAGTAAGACTGTATAAAGAAAACATTTTGCCAACTTTTAAATGCCATATATAAGAGATAATTTTTGATGATTGATAATAAGTGTAAGACAGAGGCTGCGAAGCTTCTCTGGGTGGGGTGGGAGGAGCACATTTCTGCCCAGGGCTATAATTCAAAGTATTGCAATCTTTCCCAACATTATCCCCACCTTTCCACCCCATTTCTAAACTATAAGGAAATGATAGAACTGAAAATCAAATCTGACTCATGGTCAGCTTTGGCTTTAGACAATGAACAATTCTGCTAAAATAGGGCAACAAAAAAGTTGAAAGAGAGCTAGACTCAGTGTTCATAATCAGGCTTTGCTGTTTGTTTCCAGTCTGTCTTTGGGCAAGACACTTAACATCTCTGAGGTCTCAGTTTGTCCATCAATAAAATTAGGATTGTTAGACTAAATGACCTCTGAGGTCCCTTCCAGCTCTGAATCTATGATTTTATGAAAATGTCACAGTCATTGAAGCATTTTCATTTATATACCTGACTAAAATTATTTGAGAGACCTCAGCATAGAGTCATAGAGTTGGAAGGGATATCAGAAGTCATTTAGTGCTATACAACCTCACTCCACCCTCTTCCCTCTGAACTGTAGGGTTAGGAAAAGACCAGGAGTGGAAAAGTTTGGCTGACCATTAGAAGGTGAGCTAAAGGGCAGGTGTGCTAATAGAAGGGATGAGATGTGGAGAGGCAACAAAGCAAGATGGAAAATCCAGGATTGGTAGAATGAGAGGAGATGGGACATAATTCTGGGTGAGCTAAAGCTTGAATGGAAAGCTTGAGAAGGGCTTAAGGGGACAAAATGGCAAATAGATTGGAGTTTCCAACAACAACAATAATAAATAATGACAATAACAACAATAAGTTAGCCTTTATATAGTACCTGCTATGGGCCATACACTAAGAATTTTACAAATACTATCTCACTTCGTCCTCCAAACAACCCTGTGAGATAGGTGCTATTATTATGTGCATTTTACTGGTGGGGAAACAGGCCAAGAGAGGTTAAATGACTTGCCCAGAGTCACCCAGTTAGAGGGTTCCTGAGGCTGGATTTGACCTCTTTTCTTCTAGGCTCTAGGACCAACACTCTATCCACTACACCTCTCAGCTGAATTAAGACTGATTGGATTTGCCTGTTCTGTGCAGTCAGGGAACTCTGTCAATGATAAAACATCAAATAGAAAAGCACCAGTCTTCCAGACTTCCAGTATGAACAGGAGGATGAGTTGAAACTATGTACTGCAGGAGGGATGAGGTCCAAAGGTCCACAGTCTTCATCCAATGACTTTCCCCACTGATTTATGAGTTGAATATCAGTTGCAAACTATTGCATGCTCCACATTTTTTTGCCTATTCACAGGAGTGGCCATGGAACACTAAACAAATTTACCAGTGTCTTTCCTTGAATTGCTTGGCCCAGATCTTTCAGGGGTTGCCTAGGGAAAGCTACAGAAATGCAACAGAGAGGTATATTTTTATTGTGTATTATTTATTGCTTGTATTTATTAAATGCCAAGAGTAAAACAACGGTATATAGAGTTGGTCATGATTTGTTTCTATGGGCTATAACTCTAGGATGCAATTACTATATGAGGTTCTTGAGAGTGTCCTTGTACCACTTCTTTGAAGAACCTCCATGTGAATGCTTTCTTTGTGCAAGTTCTCTATAACATAGTCTTTTATGTAAACATATGTTTGGCATTCAGGACACAACTAGTCCACCGGGGTTGTGTTCTCTGCAGCAGAGTTTGAATGCTTGGCTATGCAGCTTGAGAGAGGACCTCAGCATCTGGTATCTTATCTTGCCAGGGGACCTTCAGAATCTTCCTAAGACATTTCAAATGGAAGCCATTCAGTTCTCTGGCATGGTGTTGGTAGATTGTCCAGGTTTCACAGGCATACAATAAAATCAGTGCAACAATTCTGTAGACCTTCAGACTGGTATGTAGCCTAAGACCTCTTCTCTCTGGCTCTTTCAGAGTCTCCCAAATGCTGAAAAGCACATACCAACCTCATCACCTATATGTACATCCCTGGAAAGTATACTGTCAAAGTAAGTGAACTTATCCACAGCATTAGAAATTTCTTCATTTGCTATAACCAAAAGTTTCTCCATATGGATGGTACAGGTGTTGATTGGTGGAGGACCTATATTTTCTTGGTGTTACTGTCAGGCCAGAACTCACACTTTAGTATTGATTGTGAGACATGGAAGATGCTAGCACAGGACCACCTGGCACAGCCCACATCAAAAAAAGGCCCCATGCTCTATGAGCTAACTAGAATCACAATAGAACAAAGGAAAAATAAAATGTGCAAATCAAGAGACATCTACATCTCAAATGTTCAAACAGACTATTTGTGGCCGACCTATGGTAGAGCCTTCTGAGTTGTATTGGTCTGATCAGCCACAGTCAAATACACTATACTTTGGCCACAATATCATGATGGCGTTGGTCCTCTTCGAGGACAAGCAACAGGAGGTCCAGTAAAATATAGCCAACTAAGAGAAGATGCAGGGTTTGCCAGAATCGAGGTACCAAGAGCTGATTTTTATTGGATAAATCCACAATAATTCATACTCACCCCTAGAAAATGAATTAGCATCCAAAGGGAAGCATAGCTAAGAGGAAGAACCATAGAGTGTGTGGCACTTTTCTGCTCAGTGGGGTGGAAATATTAGCTGTGCTAACTTCCCAATGCCAGATCCTCTATGCTGAATACCACAGAAGAGCAGAAGTTGGGAATCCAAAGACACCTCAGCTGCCATCTACTCCAACCCACCAAATCCAATTAATGGCTAACAGCACTATCTGGTGGTTAAATAGTCAACTGTCTACTTGAAGCATAAACTGCCTCTACAATATCCCTGACAAGACATCATTCAGCCTTCCTTGAAGACCTCCAAGAATAGGGGAACTCACTACCACCTGAGACAGCCCGTTCCACATTTTGAAAAGCTATAATTGTTAAAAGATTTCCCTCCCAAGCCAAAAATTTGCCTTCCTGAAGTTTCCATGCACTGCTCTTAGTCCTGCCTTCTGCAATTGAGCTAAACTAGTCTTTAATGACCCTTTCAATGTTAGAAAACAGTGTCATCTCTTCCCCAGGAAAAGCAAGGAAGAGCTCACCTCTACACAGGAATTGTTGTTGTCCAGAAAAGTCCTAAATACCTAGTATGTCTTATGAAAATATCAAAAGTTTGCTTCAGAGATGAGAAAAGGGAGTGTGACACTAGTGTTGTCACTACTGCCAAATCTTGAGCCACTGAGTTGGCTTAACAACCAATTATTTCTTTCTTCCTGCACCTATCTGTGATGGCTAATGCTATCCAATGGCTTCACAAAGAGGAGAGAAGAGAACATCATCTCTTAGAAAATGGATTATCACCTCACTGGGATGTCATGGATTAACTACATAATTATGGAAGGCATTGCAGAAGTGTTTTCATGATTGTCTCTATAATTGCTACGCACACCCCAGCACCCCCTATCGTTAGGTACTCTGGAGTTCCCCTGTTATTACAGGGAAATTACAGTGTTTATATTCTGGACAGCATTCATTTAGTTTGTGTCACCCTCCTATTTTTCATACTTAACAATACATAGCTAGACAGAAGGCCTAAAATGCAGATTGCCAAACGAACTTGAATGAGGACTGGACATAAAAAGGAAAATTATGCTTAATTTTAGGATGTAGACTGATAGTTTCTTCCATTCCTGTCTTGCAGCTATTAAAAGTTTCTTTTAAAAAAAGTTATGAATTTGGATATTTCTATTTTTTTCTGATTCCCTCAATTTGTGTTAGCACAAGGATTCCCAAGTAATATTGTCAACTTGGGTACTTACTAGTTATATGACTTCCAGCAAATTACTGACCCGTATTTCTCTAAGATTCAGTTTCTTCATCTGTAAAATCATACCTGGATTATCTCCCCATGCTTAGAATACTCTCCTTCCTGACTTCCTTGGCTTCCTTTAGGATGAAGCTCAAAACTTACCTTCTATAGGAGGTCTTTCCCCATACCCCCCACAGCTGGTGCCTTTCCTGTGAGATATTCTCTCTGTCTCTGTCTCTCTCTTCTTAGGTACATAATTGTTTGCATATTGTCTCCCCTTTAGAATGTCAGGGATTGAGGTCAGAGCCTTTGTTGACATCCTCAGCAATTAGTACATTTCCTGGCACATAGTAAATGCTTAAATGCTTGTTGACTGATTAAAAAGTTTTGGGGAGGAGTGTGCTTTATATACCAATAAGTAATATATCATCATGAATGATTATTACTAAATGCCATTTAATTAAAATGTTAAAATGCAAATTAGAAACAAATAAAATTAAAATTAACAATAATTAAAGCTTTTAATCATCATCATGGGAATAAATCAGGCTAGGATGAAATGATATTGATATTATAACTATATGCATGAATTGAATATTACTTACAAACAGCACGATAGTCTATACACCTGTGCCCATTCATAAGAATGACAATGAGTTTTGATATAATATGACAAAAAAGATAGGTAATGACCTAAGGTCCTGGCCAGTTCTAATATTCTCTGATTTTATGATTCTAGAACCTTTTTCATTGGCTGTGCTTAGAGTTGGTATTCAATCATAAAAACTACCTTGGTTAAAAGAAAATCCCAACCTGTGCCCTAAATGAGTTTCTTATCAACCATGAAGCAAATGGGGACAGGATAAGACCCCAGCTAGACTTTTCAAAATTGAACAAAGTTGCACGTGCTGATGAAGTAATGATTTTTAAAAAAAAATTATGAAGCAACTGTTGTAATTTTTTCAGTCATGCCCAACTCTGTGACCCCATTTGGAGTTTTCTTGACAAAGATATTAAAGTGGTGCCATTTCCTTCTCCAGCTTTTTAACAGATAAGGAAATTGAGTCAAAAGGTATTAAGTGACTTACCCAGGGTCATACATAAGTGTCTGAAGCCAGATTTGAATTCAGGAAGCTGAGTCTTCCTGACTTCAGGCCTAGCACTCTATCCACTGCACCACCTTGCTGTCCTCATGGAGCACTTACTATGTACATAACATAGTTAAGTCTCCTGCCTCTCTCCTTTAGGGTGCCTTTCTGCTTTAGCTAAGCTGCTTTGACTGTCCTGGCCATGGAAATTGGCTAGCAGTCAGTGGGGATATCTGTTAATACCAAGAATCAAGGGCTATGATAGAAAGCATAAGAATCAGACCTAGGTTCTAGTCCTGGCCATCCTGCTAACTAACCATGTGACCTTAAGCAAGTTACTCAAACACCTGTGGGTCCCAGTTTCCATATCTGTACAATAAGGAGGCTTGATTCATCATTTCTAAGACACATTCAAATATATGATTCTACTGCAGTATCAGATACGTAATGAACTTGGCTATCAGTAGATATTTTAAAGAGAGAAGTAGTGCAGTGGGGTGGAAAGAACATCACATTTGGAGTCAGAGAATTTAAAATCCTTCTTGTGACCTTGAGCAAGTCATTTAACAGGGCCTGTTTCCTACTTTGTGAAATCAGAGGGTTGAACTTCTAAGGTCACTTTCAACTCTAAATCTATTATGAAACCTATGCTATCATTAAAGGGTTTTGGGGGCCGGTGATGGAGGAAGGTGCATGGCAGCACACATAGAAATAGGAATCTTGGGTGGCTAGGTGGCACAGTGAGTAGAGCACCAGCCTTGGAGTCAGGAGGACCTGTGTTCAGATCCAGCCTCAGACACTTGACACACACCAAAAAACTAGCCGTGAGACCTTGGGCAAGTCACTTAAATCCAATTGCCCTACCTTCCCCTTCAAAAAAAAAAAAAGTGAAGTAGGACTCTTCCCAAGCAAAGCTACCCCTTCTTCTTTCTTATGAATGCCCTACCCAGGACTCTAAGGTCCTTAATTTGAGGTTAATATGAAAACTGTTACATTATAAACCATTTGAAAAGCTAATTCACTGAAGTGCTAATAGCTAAGAATGTTCATACTTATTATTTTGAATTTAACATAAGACAGTGCATTAACCCAAAGGAATCTATTAGTTTAAAGGAAGAAGAATCTAAATCACATCACATTGGATTCTTCCTAGTCTGTTTTCACATACTGGTTGTGTGTGTGTGTGTGTGTGAGAGAGAGAGAGAGAGAGAGAGAGAGACAGCAAGAGAAAGAGAGAGGGGGGAAGGATGTTTGAAAAGTGAGAAATTCAGAGATCATTAATTGTGACTTATCTGAGAGAAAAGGGACAATCTTTGAATACAAAAATCCTAAGAAGCCCTTGCTGAGAATAGCCACAGAGAAAGAAAGAGAAGACAGGGAAGAACAGAGGGTAGGGGAAGAGCTGGGAGAAAAGACAAGCATAGAGATTAAAAAATAAATGCAACATTGTTTGGTGTAATCATTCCATCATTAACAACTGAACAAATAACCTATATATCTTGTGGCATGTTAAATGGTGAATTTAGAAGATTGTAAATATGAGAAAAATGAGACTACTTGACCCTAACAGTTGGTACACACATGCAGGTGGCAGTTGGCATGTATATACTCAGCCCCCACACAGAGAAAGGCACTCTTTCACAACATTCCACTTCTCTTAGCCAAAATATTGATTCTGACCTGGTGGTTATTCATTCCATTAATATCTTCTTTTATTCCGAGGTTTCTTAAGACTATAAAGAGCTAATTTATAGATTCCTAGACTGCCCTAAAAATGCAGATTTTTCCATCAGCTATTTGTAATTGTGATTGCAAACATGAAAAAATCATTTGGATTTCCCCCAGTTTGACAGGAATTACTTCTGTCTTGTCATGGTACTTAGGTCACTGTGAGTTCTCCCAGTTCATATCAGACAGCAGGTATGAGTTCTGGTAGAGCATATTAAACTGAAAGGTCCCCAGCATGGGCTGGCAAAATACTAAGAAGACAAAAGTACAATAGTGAACATTTTCTTACCTTCATGACAATTTTGTCCTTCAAAAAGTAAATGAATCTGGGCAGCTACATGGCACAGTGACTAGAGCACCGGCCCTGGAGTCAGGAGGACCTGAGTTCAAATCCAGCCTCAGACACTTAACACAAAAACTAGCCATGTGACCTTGGGCAAGTCACTTAACCCCAATTGCCCTCCAAAAAAAAGTAGATGAATCAACAAGGGAAAATTCAATTTTGATTATGATTCTCACCAACAAAGTGAGACTGGTTGCTGGGATGGAAATGAAGGGAACTTTAGAGGGAAGTAACAACTTCATCCTAGAATATGTAATAGACAAAGACAGGAAAATGAAACATAATCTGAACCACATCCAGGATTTTAGTAGAGCATATTTCAGTTTTCAAAGGATTCAGAGAAAGGATGGGTAGAACCAATGGTGGAAATTTGTATATAGAGAATGGGAAGCTTTCAAGAATGCCTGGGTGGGGAGAGATGAGGGGCAAGCATTTATTAAGCACCTACTATGTACTCGGCACTGTCCTAAGCACTTTACAATTATCTAATTTTATCCTCAAAACAACTCTGGGAAGTAGGTGCTACTCTTAACTCTATTTTTACAGATGAAGAACATGAGGCAGTCAGAAGTTAAGCGATTTGCCCAGTCAGTAAACATCTGAGACCATATTTGAATTGGAGTTTTCCTGACTTCGTTTCCCCCATTCTTTTTTTTTCTTTTTAAGAAAACATTTTATTCTGAACTTACAAAATAAAGCAAGCATTACCATAACAGAAAAATAGATGATTATACATGAAAATGCAAATCTGTTGTTTACAGCTTGCTATTCCTTTTAAATATATAAGAAAGATAACATGGAAAGTTCTCCTGTTTTCTTCCCTCTTCCTTCACTCTACCCCATCCCTAGAGATGGCTACATTTTTTTTTCCAAATGCTTCATTAACTTCTGTTTTACTTCATTTCTGCCAGTTTTTTTGTTACAAATTTTCTCCCCGTTTTTCCCCTACCCACCTCCCGAAAATAGCAGTCCCCCAGGATATCCCCTGCTCTTATTTCCCAATTACACATAAAATAGTATTAATAACAGTACATATATATATATGCATATATATATATATTTAAACATTTGGTTTTAAAACTTTGAATTCCTAATTCATTCCCTTCCTCCCTTGTCATCCACCATTACTGTGAAGATAAGCAATACAATATATCTAATGTATATCTAATGCAGCATATTACCATAGTAGATATATTGTACAAGACTGATAATATTTCCCTCCCCCCTATCCCACCTCCTACTGTTCTATTCTCTACTTTGGTCCTTCCCCTTTTCAAACATGTGTGCTTCCTAGTTCCCTCCCACCCAGCCTGCCCTCTCTTCCATCATCCCCCCCCGTCTCATTCCCTTGCCCCCTACTCTCCTATAGGGTGAGATACCCTGTTTCATGTGTATGTCATTCCCTCCATAAGCTAAATGCAATAGTTTGCTGCATTCTGTCTCTCCCCATCTCCTCTCTTATATTCCTCTCTCACCTCTTGATTTCACCTTTTAAGTATCATCCCTTCCTATTAAATTGGTCCTGTGCCCTCTATGTATACCTGTAAACATATATAAACACATTCAAAAATGTATTCTTACACCTATATACCCTCTGATAAAGACTATGTACACACACACACACAAATATATATAAATATACATATATATATATACATATATATGCATATATATTCCTATTCCCTTCAACTATTTTCATACTGAAAAAAGTTTCCTCAGTTGCAATTATCAATTTTCCATGTAGGAATGTAAATAGTTCAACATTGATAAGCTCCTTATGATATCTTTTCCCTGTTACCTTCTCATGCTTCTCTTGCATGTCTGAATGTCAAATTTTATACTCAAGTCTGGTTTTTTCTTCAAGAATGCTTGAAAGTCCTCTAATCCACTGAATGATCATATTTTCCCCTGAAATATGATACTCAGTTTTGCTGGGTAGGTAATTCTTGGTTTTAATCCCAAGTCCTTTGACCTCTGGAATATCATATTCCAGGCCCTTCGATCCCTCAGTGTAGAAGCTGCCAGATCCTGTGTTATCCTGATTGTGTTTCCACAATATTCAAATTGTTTCTTCCTGGCTTCTTGCAATATTTTCTCCTTGATCTGGGAACTCAGGAACCTGGCTATTATATTCCTAGGAGTTTTCTTTTGGGGATCTTTTTCAGTAGGTGATCAGTAGATTCTTTTAACCTCTATTTTGCCTTCTGGTTCTAAAACAGCAGGGCAGTTTTCCTTAAGAATTTCTTGGAGGATGATTTCTAAGTTCTTTCTTTGATCATGGCTTTCAGGTAGTCCAATAATTTTTAAATTATCTCTCCTGGATCTATTTTCCAGGTCAGTGGTTTTTCCCATAAGGTATTTCACATTGCCTTCTGTCTTTTTATTTATATGGATCTGTTTAATAATATCTTGATTTCTCATAAAGTCACTAGCTTCCATTTGGTCTGTTCTAAATCTGAAGGAAAGATTCTCCTCAGTGAGCTTTTGAGATTCTTTTTCCATCTGGCAAATTGGGCTTTTTAAGGCATTCCTCTCCTCATTGCCTTTTTCAGCCTCTTTTGACATTTGAGTTAGTCTGTTTTTTTAGGGCATTATTTTCCTCAGTCAGGCTGTTGACTCTCCTTTCATAATTTTCTTGCATCATTTTCATTTCTCTTCCCAATTGTTCCTCCACTTTTCTCATCTGCTTCTTAAGGTCCTTTATGGCCTGTAACCAGCTCCTGTTTTCATTTGAAGCTTTTGGTGCAGGAGTTCTGACCTCACAGTCCTTCTCCTGTTCCATGCTTCAATCCTCTTTGCCCCCAAAATAGGAGTCTAATGTTGCATTTTTCTGTTTATTTTGTTTCCTTTGCCTAGGCATGTTGCCACTCAATTACTTGACTTTTGGGTTTGTTGCCACTGTAGGACTCAGCCACCAGCCAGGGGAGCTTCTGTCCCCAATGCTGGGGTTTTCTCAGCTGCCAGAGGTATTAGTTGGGTTCCCTCTCTGAAGCATCCACACACTGTGGCAAGCTGGTCACACACCCAAGGACCTCCACCCCAGACCACAATCCAGATCCAGGAAGGTTAAAGCAAGAGCGATTACCCCCTAGCCTGGTTGCCAGGTCCCCCTACCGTTCACAGGCCAGGAAATGTAGCTGCAATGTGGTGCCGGCTGCTCCAAAGCGTCTCAGTGGCTTCTTGCTTGGGGGCAAAATCCATACACTCCCAACTACTGGTCCCAAAGTCCACACTGCACTGACCTCTCACTTTGTCTTTAGCATCTATGTGTTGATAATTCTGAAAATAGCCACAGCTGCTGGTGTTCTGGAGTCCCTCCAGCTGGCAGTTGGTCAGGCCTGCCCTAGGGCTAAAACCTCTGGCTCTAGTGGGGCTGGGGCTGGGGTTGGCTCCCAGAGCACTGTGCTGGCTGCTCCCTGCTGGGCTGCCGGGCTGTTGTCAGTGGGAGGTTAGCTTCTCTGTGTCATTTTGTGGGTTCTTTAGCTCCAGAGTTTGTTCAGAATCCCCTTTTACATGGATTGGTGAAAGTGGAAGCTGGGGCTGTGCAGAAGTCCTGTTTCTACTCTGCCATCTTATCTCTGCCCCCCCCTCCATTTCCCACATTCTATCCAATAAGTCACCTATCTGCCTCCTAAAGACACAAAAAGAAACAAATTTGATGAAAAGGAAAATGGAAAGTTGCCTAAATGGATGAATGGATACATAAGGAACTTATTGATCAACTTGGATTACCAAAAGGAAGATGTTAGAGATAGATATGATTAAAGCATGAACAAATCACAGAGGAATATGGTTTTGTCCTATAAAAAATTTTGGAATGTAGTAAGCCAGGTGAGGCAAAATAAGGAAAACAAAAATAAATGTAATGCCATGTTAGGAGCAAAAGAAGGATCGCAAAAGAGATAGGACCTCTGCTCCAAAAGATGAGACTATAACAATCAATGATAGAGAGAAGGGTGAGCTATTGAATTCTTTCCTCAATTTTATTTTCTCTGTAAAGGAGTATTTGGATTGGAAATGTAGAAGAAGACAATCAGGAAGAAACTGATACTGAAAGTAAGGGGATAGTAAATAAAAAAGTATACAAATGACCCTCATGAGTTCCAGCCACGGAATTAAAGATTTCAAATGTCATTTAATGTTACCACATGTAGCAGCAACCATATTGGCATACCCAGGGTGGCTACTAGCACAGGTCCTTAGATATGCTTTACTAGGAAAGATAGCTGTTTAAGGGGTTAGCAATGTTTTTTAATTACATTCAGGGTTCAGAGGAAAAGTCAGCACCATGAACTTCAGAGAAAATACAAACAAAAAAAAATACAACCAGAGAAATAAAGACCAACATACAGGGCTCTGACTGCCTGAATCAACTATACATTTTACACACATCCCTAGATCAAAAGAACCTTAACATTTGAGCAGCCAGGGAGCTCTGAACATATGGTCTCCCAGAATCTCAACCAGGGAATCACAAGAGCCCTCCCATAAGCAAGCCCCCAAAGCAAAATACCGACTCAGAATATATACACACTTCTCAGAGCCAGAAGGCATCACAACCCTTGTGACTCAGTGCCTACTTAGAATTTGCAAAAGGTGTGCAAGTCTTCCTACAAGCCAACTTTCTCTAAGCAAGCTTCCCTTAATGGGCTCCAAGTGGGGCCTATTAATGGGCAGGGAAGCTCTCATATCCCATTAATATCACACCACATCATCTTATAGATAAGGAAACTGAGGCCCAATGAAGTTATGTGAAACCAGCAGATCCAGATAAACTATACCCTAAGGTCTTGAAAGAACTAGAAAATATGTCTACTAAATCACTGAGAGTGATCCTTGGAAGGTTTTGAAGGTTGGGAAAGTAGAGAAAAAACAGATTGTTCCCGAATTTTTAAAGAAGGGAAGAAAATGAAGTCTGTTAACTATATGACAATCAGTATGACTTTGATTCTCAAAAAATTCTATGATATTATTTTAGTTTTTAAACTTTAAATATATTTTATTGGTATATTTTCTTACATGATCATAGTTTTCCCCAGTATCTCTCCCCCTGCCCTTCTCAGAGACCCATCATGCATAACAATTAGCATTTTAAAAAATAAAAACGAGGGGGGACAGAGTCAAGATGGCAGAGTAGAAACAGGACTTCCTTGTGGCTCCTGCTCCCACCTCCTACAATTCATGTAAAAAATGACTCTAAACAAACTTTGGAGCTACTGAACCAACAAAATGACAGAGAGAAGCTAACTTCCCGCTGAAGATAGACCGCAGACCATCAGGGAGGGGCCGGTGCAACACTCTGGGAGCCCAGCCCAGCCCAGCCCTGTGTGAGCCCCAGGTTTTAGCCTCAGGGCTGCCTGACCAGCTGCCAGCTGGAGGGACTTCAGATCACCAGCAGCTGTAGCAGTTTTGAGAATTATCAACCCAAAGATGCTAAGGACAAAGTGAGAGGTCAGTACAGTGTGGACTTTGGGATCCAGTAGTTTGGGAGTGCAGAGGGCCTTTACCCCCTGAAGGGAAAAGTGGCTTAAGGTCCATGGCCCTGAAGCTGCCACCATGTGACTGCTGCAGAGCTCCTGGCCTGCAGATTGTAGGGGGACCAAGCGACCAGTCTGAGGGGTAATTGCTCTTGCTTTAACCTGCTTGGATCTGGATTACTGTCTGGGGTGGAGGTCCTGGGGTGCACAACCAGTTTGCCAGAGTGTGTGGAAACTTCAGAGAGGGCACCCAACAAATAACTCTAACACCTGTGAAAACCCCAGCAATGTGGGACAAAGCACCCTCTCTGATAGAAAAGTTTTAGTGTGGCAAAAAGCTCAAAAGTCAAGTAAATGAGTAGCAACATGAGCAAGCAAAAGAAGCAAAGCAAGCAGAGCAATCCAACATTAGACTCCTATTTTGGGGACAAAAAGGATCAAAGCATGGAACAAGAAGAAGACAGTGAAGTCAGAACTCCTGCACCAAAAGCTTCCAAGAAAAATACAAGCTGGTTACAGGCCATAGAGGAGCTTAAAAGAGATTTTGAAAATAAAATAAGGAAAGTGGAGGAAAAATTGGGAAGAGAAATGAGAATGATGCAAGAAAATTATGAAATGAGAGTCAACAAGCTGACTGAAGAAAATAACACCTTAAAAATAGACTAACTCACATGACAAAAGAGGCTCAAAAAGGCAACGAGGAGAAGAATGCCTTAAAAAGCTGAATTTGCCAGATGGAAAAAGAATCTCAAAAGCTCACTGAGGAGAATTATTCCTTCAGAATTAGATTGGAGCAAATGGAAGCTAGTGACTTTATGAGAAATCAAGATATTATTAAACAGATCCATATAAATAAAAAAGATAGAAGGCAATGTGAAATATCTCATTGGAAAAAACACTGACCGAGAAAATAGATCCAGGAAAAATAATTTAAAAATTATTGGACTACTTCAAAGTCATCCTTCAAGAAATTCTCAAGGAAAATTGCCCTGATGTTTTAGAACCAGAGGGCAAAATAGAGGTTGAAAGAATCCACTGATAATCTCCTGAAAAAGATCCCAGAAAGAAAACTCCTAGGAATATTATAGCCAGGTTCCTGAGTTCTCAGATCAAGGAGAAAGTATTACAAGCAGCCAGGAAGAAACAATTTGAGGGGGCGGAGCCAAGATGGCGGAGTAGAAACAGCTTGTCCAAGCCTCTCTGCCCCCAGGTTCCCCACAAACTATATAAAAAAGGACTCTGAACAACTTCTGGAGCCCCAGCACCCACAGAACGACACAGAGAAGCTAACCTCCCGCTGAGGACAGCCCAGCAGCCCTGCAGGAAGGACCAGCGCAGTGGTCTGGGGGCCAGCAGCGTGCAGAGCGCAGAGCGCAGGAGCTGAGCTGAGCCCAGGTCCGCGTGAGCCAAGGTTTTAGCCCCAGAGCGGCAGGGCCAGCAGCCAGCTGGAGGAACCCCAGAACACCAGGAGCTGTGGTGACTCCAGAATTATCAACATAGACATGCCTAGGACAAAGTAAGAGGTTAGTGTCCTATGGACTTTGGGACCTGTATTTGGGGAATGCGTCAGCTCCCTCCCCTGGGGGCTAGAAGCCACTGAGGAGACACGCCATTTTGTAGTTTTCAGAGGCAGCTCGGGCTCCCAGCCTACAAATCGTGGGGAGATCCAGCGATCAGTCTTGGGGGGTAATCGCTCTTGCTTTAACCTCCCTGGATCTGGATTGTGATCTAGGGTGGAAGTTGTGGGTGGGTTTATAGCTTGCCAGAAACGGAAGTTGCCCCCCACACGTTCGGGACGAAAATTCCTCTATCTGGCCTTAAAGCCATAGTGTGGCAACAAGCCCAAAAGTCAAGCAATTAAGTGGCAACATGCCAAGGCAAAGGAAACAGAAAAATGCAACCCTAGACTCCTATTTTGGGGGCATAGAGCGGGAAAAGGACTGTGAGGTCAGAAGTCCTGCTCCAAAAGCCCCAGGGAAAACATGAGCGGGTTGCAGGCCATAGAGGACCTTAAGAAGGACTTTAAAAATCAAATAAGAAGTGGAGGAAAAATTGGAAAGAGAAATGAGAAGGATGCAGGAAAAGTATGAAATGAGGGTCAACAGCCTGACTGAGGAAAACAACACCTTAAAAAATAGACTAGCTCAAATGGCAAAGGAGGCCCAAAAGGGCAATGAGGAGAAGAATGCCTTAAAAAGTCGAATTTGCCAGATGGAAAAAGAATCTCAAAAGTTCACTGAGGAGATTCATTCCTTCAGAGTTAGACTGGAGCAAATGGAAGCTAATGACTTTATGAGAAATCAAGATGCTGTTAAGCAGATCCAAACAAATGAAAGATTAGAAGGCAATGTGAAATATCTCATGGGAAAAACCACTGACCTGGAAAATAGATCCAGGAGAGACAATTTAAAAATTATTGGACTACCTGAAAGCCATGATCAAAGAAAGAACCTAGAAATCACCCTTCAAGAAATTCTCAAGGAAAACTGCCCTGATGTTTTAGACCCAGAGGGCAAAATAGAGGTTGAAAGAATCCACAGATCACCTCCTGAAAAAGATCCCAAAAAGAAAACTCCCAGGAATATTATAGCCAGGTTCCAGAATCCCCAGATCAAGGAGAAAATACTACAAGCAGCCAGGAAGAAACAATTTCAATATTGTGGAAACACAATCAGAATAGCCCAGGACCTGGCAGCTTCTACACTGAGGGATCGAAGGGCATGGAATATGATATTCCAGAGGGCAAAAGAACTGGGAATGAACCCAAGGGTCACCTACCCAGCAAAACTGAGTATTTTGTTTCAGGGGAAAATATGGTCATTCAGTGGAATAGAGGACTTTCAAGCATTCTTGAGGAAAAAACCAGAGTTGAATAGAAAAGTTGACATCCAGACGCAAGAAGTAAGAGATGCCTGAGAAGGTAATCAGGGAAAAGAAATCAAAAGGAACTTACCAAAGTTGAACTATTTACATTCCTATATGGAAAAGCAATATATGTGACTGATGATATCTTTCTCACTATGAAAATAATGGAAGAAGGGGGTGTGGTCATATGAATACATATGTGAATGTGTGTGTATATGGTTACAGTTATATATGGATAGAGGGCATAGGTTGAATTTGTTGGGAAGGGAGAATACTCAAGGGATGAAATTATGAGGTGAGAGAGGAAAGTGGCAAGAGGAGATGGGGAGAGACAGGGTAGGGTAAACTATCCCATGTAGGGAAGTGGTTGCAAAGGAGGGGGAGAATAAGGAAGGCTAAAAAGGCAAAACCACATTCACATTGAATTTGGTTCAGGGAGAAAATGACATACATACTAAATGGGATATCTCAACCTGCAGCAGGATAGGGGGAAGGGGGATGAGAGGAGGGATGATGGATAGGAGGGCATCCTTGGGGTGAGGGGAGGTTGGAAGTACCCACTATAGAAGAGGGACAGGATCATGTAGGGAATGGACCAGGTGGGGGGTGGGATGAGTGGGAGGGAATTTTAAGCAGCCTTGTACAATATATCTACTATGATAATGTTTTGCATAGCTAGACATGTACAACATATACTGAATTACTTATCTCCCAAGAAGGAATGGGTGACAAGGGAGGAAGGAAATGGATCTGAAATTCGAGGTCGTAACATTAGATGTTTCAAATATATATAAATACTATTATTAATACTCTTTTGCCTATAATTGGGAGGTAAGATGTGCAGGCATTGGGACACAAAGATTCATCTTCCTCTAATGGAAAAGTCGATGGGGGTATGGGAGAAGGTATGGGAGAGAGCAGATTGGAGGAAGCGATATCTTGTGGGACTGCTATTCTGGGAGGTTGGGTAGGGGAATAATGGAGGGAAAATGATTGTAACTCAAAATCTGGCGGAAATGAATGATGTAAAACAGAAGTTAATAAAACATTTGTTTAAAATAAAAAAAAAGAAACAATTTGAATATTGTGGAAACACAATCAGGATAACACAGGATGTGGCAGCTTCTACACTGAAGGATCGATAGAAGGGCTTGGAATATGATATTCCGGAGGTCAAAGGAGCTGGGATTAAAACCAAGAATCATCTACCCAGCAAAACTGTGTATCATGTCTCAGGGGGAAATATGGTCATTCAATGGAATAGAAGACTTTCAGGCATTCTTGATAAAAAAAACAGAGTTGAATAGAAAATTTGACATTCAGATAAAAGAAGCAAGAGAAGCATGAGAAGGTAAACAGGGAAAAGAAATCATAAGGAACTTATCAAAGTTGAACTATTTACACTCCTACATGGAAAAACAATAATTATAACTTGTGGAACTTTTTTCAGTATGAGAATAGTTGAATGGAATAGAAATGTGTGTGTCTGTGTGTATGTGTCTATGTATATATATGTATGTATGTATATGTTTGTGTATGTATACATACATATATATCTATATAGGAGGGTATATGGGCATATTAATACATATGTAAGTATGTGTGTACATGTGTACAGGTATACATAGACAGAGGGCACAGAACCAATTGAATAAAAAGGGATGATACTTAAAAGGTGAAATTAAGAGGTAAGAAGGGAAAATAATGAGAGGAGATGGGAGAGACAGAATGGGGTAAATTATCTCATATAGAAGAGGCAAGGGAAAACTTTTGCAATGGAGAGGAAAAACAGGAAGGCAAAAGAGAATGAATTCACCTTATTCTCATTGAATTTGGCTTATGGAGGAAATGATATACACACTAAATAGAGTATCTTACCCTACAGGAGAGTAAGGGGGAAAGGGATGAAAGGGGGGATGATGGAAGGGAGGGCAGGCTGTGGGGAGGGAAGTTGGAAGCACCCACTTTTGAAAAAGGACAGGATCAAAGTGGAGAACAGAACAAGTCGAGGCGGGGGGGATGGAAGGAAATATAGTCAGTCTTTCACTGACTATGGAAATGTTTTGCATAACTACACATGTACAACCTATATTGAATTGCTTATCTTCCCAGTAAGGGTGGGTAATAATTGAGGAAGGGAAAGAATCTGGAATTCAAAGTTTTAAAATCAAATGTTTAAACATATATATATATATATATATATGTGTGTGTGTGTATATATATATATATATATATATACACATACATAATAATTATTATTATTTTACATGTAACTGTGAAATGAGATATACAGGCACTGGAGCATAGAGATCCACCTTGCCCTACTGGAAATTTAGAGGGAGATGGGGGAAGATATGGGAGAGAGCAGATTGGGGGAGGGGATATTTAGTGGGATCGCTGTTATGGGGTGGTAGGTAAGGGAAAAATAGGGAGAAAAATTTGTAACTCAAAATCTTGTGGAAATGAATGATGTAAACTAAAAAAATTAAAAAGGGAGAGAAAAAAGAAAGTAACAGTGCAGGAAAAATGAAAATTAAAAAAAAAAAAGAACAACATGTTCCAGGAAAGGAATAAACATTTAAAAATTCAAGAAATAAATGAATAAAAATTTTAAAATAAATAAATAAAAAAGAGGAAAAAATTTCATAATTCATTAATACTTCCAAAGAGCCTGAAAATATGTGCAATGAGCAACTCTTATGGTCCTCCCACCTCTTCAAGGGACTGGGTTGGGAATGACTTAGTCTTCTTTCAAATCATGCTTATTCTTTATAATATGCCAATGTTCACTTTTGATTTTTTTTTTGGCAATTCTTTTCCATTTACATTGTCTCTGCCACATATTGTTAAAAGGGTGATTTACAAACATCTTAGCAAATAAAGTAGTGGTCCCAAATAGCCACTTTGTTGATTATTTTCTTTTTAATTTTTTTTATTTTTAAAATTTATTCATTTACTTTTTGTTTACAGCACTCAGTTCCACAGTCCCTTGAGTTTCAAATTTTCTCCCCTTCCCTATCTTTCCCCCTCCCCCCTGCCCATGGAGGCATGCAATCAAATATAGGATGTACAAATAACTTCACATTAAACATTAATAAACTTGTGAAGAAGGATTATAACCAGTGGAGTGAAGAAGAAAGAAAGAAGAAGAAACAAAAAATAAAACAGAAAAAAAAAAGAGCAAGTAGTTTGCTACAATCTGTAGTCAGACTCTGTAGTTCTTTCTCTGGATGTGGATATTCCTTTCCAGCATGAGTCTTTTGGAGTTATTTTATAACCTTGCATTGCTAAGAGGAGCCCAGTCTATCCAAGTCAGTCATCACACATATGATGTGTTTGTAATTGTGTACAAAGTTCTCCTGGTTCTACTCTCCTCATTCAGGATCAGTTTATATAAATCTCTCTACATATTTATGAAGTCCATTTGCTCCTCATTTCTTATAGCACAATAGTATTCTATTACATTCATATACCACAACTTGTTCATCCATTCCCCAATTCATGGGCATCCCCTTGATTTCCAATTCTTTGCCAACACAAAAAGAGCTGGTATAAATATTTTTGTCCTAATGGGCCCTTTTCCCACTTCTATGACCTCTTTGGGATACAGCCCTAGAAGTGGTAATGCTGGGTCAAAGGGTATGCACTTATTTATAGCCCTCTGGGCATAGTCTCAGATTGCCTCCAGAATGATTGAATCAGTTCACAACTCCACCAACAGTGCATTAGTGTTCCAATTTTTTTCCACTTCCTCTCCAGCATTTATCATTTTCCTATTTTGTCATCTTAGCCAATCTGACTGGTGAAATGTGGTACCTCAGAGTTGTTTTGATTTGCATTTCTCTAATCAATAGTAACTTAGAGCATTTTTTCCTATGTTTATAGATATCTTCAATTTCTTCCTCTGAAAATTTCCTGTTCATATCCTTTGACCATTTATCAGTTGGGGAATGACTTGTATTATTATAAATTTGACTCAATTCTCTGTATATTTTAGACATGAAGCATTTATCAGACACTGGTTGTAAAAATTCTTTCCCAATTTTCCATTTCCCTCCTAATCTTGGTTGTATTAACCTTATTTGTACAAAAGCTTTTCAATTTAATGTAATCAAAATTATCCATTTTGCATTTTGTAATGTTCTCTATCTCTTGTTTGGTCCCTTCTTCATAAATCTGACAGATAGACTATTCCTTGCTCTCTCAGATTGCCTACAGCCTCAGCCTTTATGTCTAGATCTGTCACCCATTAAGATTTTATTTTGGTATATGGTGTAAGATATTGGTCTGTGCCAGTTTCTGCCATAATATTTTCCAGTTTTCCCAGCAGTTTTTGTCAAATAGTGAATTCTTATCCCAGAAGCTAGGGTGTTTGGGTTTGTCAAACAATAGATTACTCTCCTCATTGACTGCTGTGTCTTGTGTACCTAATCTATTCCACTGATCTACCACTATATTCCTCAGCTAGTACCAAGTAGTTTTGATGATTGCTGCTTTATAATACAGTTTAAAATCTGGTATGGCTAGGCTACCTTCTCTCTGAAGCAAATTTCTAAAAGATACCCCAGTAATTCTGCATTTGGAAGTACAGTTATGAATTGGCTTGTGCTTTTTACCCCCAAGTTAAAGAGAAAATCTCTAATAATGAAAGGGGATCTCAGCTCTTTGCTAAGAAAGGTCATTCTCTCCTGTGTGGTTCTCAGAGCTGTCACAAGTCCTCATACTATAAACAAAGGGACATTGGATATCATAAGGAAAAAGTCAACCACCAATGTTCATGAGAAAAAAAAATCAATCCATAAAATATATTCTTTGACAGCATTAAAAAAAACACACACAATTTAGAAGAAGTGAGATGAAGGAAGCCTAAGGACTGCCATTACTTGAGTCTTTTTCTTTTAGTCCACCAGCTACTAGAATAAACAATCAACATAAAACAGTCACAACACTTCTCCACTTGTCCATCTAGAGGTCATGTTTCATGGTCTTTGAGATAACGGCAGGTGCCCTAGCCACTGGCTGCCATTGTTGCACTGATGCAAGGAGATGCCTGTTACCTGTCCTTTCCTCTTCATTTGCTCTTGAGAGTTCTTAGAACTCCTGCTCTGTATGAAAAACTGACAACGTCTAGTCTTGACCTTGTGATAGCTTCTATTCTTCCCATACTGGGAAGAACTATAATTCCCAGGGTCTTTGTTATCAGCCAAGCCTCACCAGCATTTGTTATACTATTCTTGTGTTGTAGATAGAGAGATGTGGGTTAAAATGAGTTGCCATTAATGGTTTGATATCAAATTGAAGGAAGGTCTCTAGTGAGTTTCTGATGGATCTGTGCTTTGCTCTGTGGGGTTTAACATTTTTATCAGAGAGTTTCATAAAGGCAGAGATGGTGTGAGCATCAAATTTGCAAATGACACAAAGCTGGGAAGGAGAGGAAAAATAATTGGAAGACAGAATTCAAAAAAGACCATAACAAGTTAGAAAGTTGAACCAAATTTAATGGGGATAAAAGTTAAATTATGAAATGGTAGAGATGTGTTTCCTTCCTGAGTATTGCCTGCAAAAGTGTGTTCACTTATGTCCTCAATTGTGTAGAGATGGGTCTCAAAATATTTTTGCATAGGTTGGAAAAGTAGGAACAAATTTTCTCGTTTTTAACTTTTGCTGGTACTAAAAAGTTTTATGATTTTCTTTCCAGTTTTGGTATCTTCCTCTCCTTCAGACTTCTTGTGATCTAATCCATCAACACCTTCACAACTGAGTTTGTCTTGACTATCCATATAAGAAAGAACAAGACTATGACATGTATTTAGAGAAACTCCCTATAGTATCAACTCATTAGTATGTATATCTAGGACAAAAATACAACATGTAATCATTGTTAGACCCAAAATTGAATAGAAAGGAGAAAGTGGGATAAGATCCATTTAGGAAACTGTGAGGCTCTATTAATGCTCCCAAACTTCTCCCAGAAATAAAAGGTCATTCTTTTAATACTAACAATCTACCAAGGTTACTACAATAATATCCAAATACAACAATATTCAAAGAACTGAAAATGGAATTCATACAGATTTCAAAAAAAGGTACATGGCAACTGTGAGCATATTACATATAAGTAATGATGAACTTTGAAGAATAGGATTTAAAATGTCATGAAAATGCATGACATGAAGAGAAAATGGGGAGAGTAAAGAATTATAGTTCTACTGGTACCTTGCAATGATGGGCAGTCAAAAATCCTGCACTGTTAAAGGAAATAGCCAAGTCAATGAGACCACAAATTCATTTGGATATTTGGGTATAAAAGTTGAAATCTTACACTTGGGTTAAAAAAAAGCAACTTTCTAAGTATAAAATGATGCATACATGAATATATAGCAGTTTCTCTGAAAAAAAAAAAGATTTGTGAGAAAGAGTTTGAATATACTGCAAACTCAGAGAACCAGGACAATAAGTCAACAAGAAATTTAATGAAATCTTGTGCTACATTAAGAGAAGTAGAATATTCAGGACAAGGTGCTAATAGTCCAATTATACTCTGCCCTGGCTGTACCACATCTACAGAATTGGCTTCTGCTCTCTTGCCACATTTTAGGAAGGTTATTGTAAAGCTAGAGAGAAAGCGAATACATTTTAGAGAAAGGAAACCCCGGAAATAAAAACCTTGAGTTCATATTGTGTGAGGATAAATTGGAAAAAAAAGGAGATTCTAGCCTGGAAAAGAGAAGATGGGCAAGTAGTACAGAGTGGAATGGGGGTGAATATGACATTAGTTCATATATCTGAAGGTCAGTTACGTGGAAGAATAACAGAAAAATTGGTTTGTCTAGAACATAAAGATAGAAGTATGGTATGAGAAATGGTTTGAAGTTAAAAAGAAACAAATTTAAATTAAATTAAACTTCTTGATGTCAGGAAAAATTTCCTAATAATTACAATTGTCCCAAAGTGGAATAGGCTACCTTCAAATATGGTAGATACCTTCTCACCTGATGCCTTCTAGCAAAGACTAGATGCGTATTTGCAGTGGAGTATTACAGGAAGTGGTTCTTGTCCAGATAAGAGATGGACCAAATAGCCCCTTGGCTCCCTCCATGAGATTTTGTAATTCTATGACTGCATGTCTGTTCTTATATGAGTGACCTAGGTAAATTTGGGGAGGCTCATTACCAGAAGATTAGGCCCCACAGTGCCATAGTGATTTTTTTTTTGTCACAGAAATTCATGAAATTGTTTACAGTGGTTTGGAGGGTTATGTTCCATCAACAATCAACACCTTTGAAATCACAGATCCAATTTCTATGATAGGCTACAGAATATCAAATATAGGAGAATAATAGGACAATGATTTGGCCTTGGATCATTTCCATCTGAATGCTATCACATAAAATGAAAAATCCATTTTTTCTTAAATAATAAAAATTATTAGCTATAAATTATAAGAAATAATTTCATTCATACATTCAGATCAAATGAAATATGTACAGAATTTGAATAGTTAAATGTGAAGATAGAATAACTAAAGAAACTGAATACACTGAAAATTTTTATTTATCACAAACTGCAGAAGTTCTAATTGGGAAACTGACTGCAAAAGTAATGGCAGTCTCAAATGATCTTCAAGAGGGGAGAGGCATATTTAGAATGGAATTTTAAAAATCTTTTTCTGAGTTTGATATCATATGTTCAACTAGCTGACTAACTATGCCAAAGCAGATTAATTTTTAAAAATATGCTATTACTTATAATCATCATGAATGCATAACAACATTTTTCAGAGAATGTGAAATCATTTTAGTACCTTCACATCACAGTATAAGCTACAACATTTGCATGGGAAGAACTGTAAGAGGAAAGGCAGGAATACTCCTAAAGGGTATTCCTACTTTAAGAATACTCTTAAGGAATATGTCAAATATTACCTTGGCACCAACAGCTTGAGAAATCCTATCTTGGCTTACCTTTCTCATTATCATCTCTGATCTAATCTATATTAATAGAAAGTATGTCATATTTATCATCAAATGATAAATGATTCATCTAAATATAGGCGAATTGCACATTATATATTTAATAAAAATATTCACAACTTGTATCACTCAGTCTATAAACACATGAAAATAACATATCAGCTAAAGAGCAAGAAGTATTTGCCAAAAAGCCCCAGGAGCATAAAGAGTAACTCATTATCAGGTGGCAAGTTATTGAGTGAGCCACTCAAAGGTACCATAACATTATTACTGCCATTATTGACTATTGCAAAACTTTTGATTCAATTATGCATTCATGGATTAATCATGTACTACAAATATACTGAAAATGAAAACCTATACAATAACACAGAAATATGCAGAAATATTTAGCTGGTAAACACAATAGTTCAAATCTGACATCAAACACCAGCTGTGTAACCATGAGCAAATCACTTGACCCTGTTTGCCTCAGTTCCTCAACTGTAAAATGAACTGGAAAAGGGAATGGCAAACCGCTCCAATACCTAAATGGTATAATTAATCAAAAAGTATAATAAACAACAATAACAACAAAAGTTTAAGTCGTTTTGAGAGGTCAAGACAATGCAAAAAGCAAAACAAATAATTTATTAGGGATGGAAACTGAATCTGCAATTTCATTGGTTGAAGGAATTTCTAATTGGGCATTTCTATTAGAGCCAGTTAGCACCTTCTCTGCAGTTTATAATCTTAGAGAATTGCCTAAATCATTGAGAGGTTACATGCACTGTATAGGGTCATACAACAAGAATAATAATAGTGGTATGTTTTGATTTCAGATCTTCCTGGTTCTAAGGCTAGTTCATTATTTATCATTCTTTACTCTCAGATGATTATATATCAATAAAAACAAAACCCCTCTACTATAAAGGTTTAGAAGGAAAAAAGCTAGTGGAGATATACTTTGAAAAAAAGGGATTAGTTATTTGCATGGTTGAAAGAAGTCTAGCACGCAAAAATGCGATTTGGATCAAATGTAGGCTAGAAAGCTTGTATGTTGTTAATGTAATGATTTATAGAATGGTTGCATGAGGTAACATGTCTCAAACTCTACCTTCTCTTCAAAATTAGAAAAGTAGGTCCATATAAGAACCATAATAATTAGCTCAAATATTTCGCAGTGGTCCATGAATTATAAAGCATTTTTACCATCATCCTCTCTGACCTCATCTATCTTAACAAAAGGTATGTCATATTTATTACCACATAACGAGTGATTCATCTAAATATAAACTAATTACATATTATATATTCAATACAAAGTATTCATAGCTTGTATCATTCAAATAGTCTGTCAACACATGAAAATAACATATTGACTAAAGAGGAAAATGGATTTGCAAAAGAGTTCCAGGAATGTAAAGATAACTTATTATCAATTCATAATTATTGAACGAGCCATTCAAAGGTACCATAACACTAGACTGACATTATTAATTACTGCAAAGCCTTTGATTCAGTTCTGCATTCATGGATTAGTCATGTACTACAAACATCAATATAAGCAATAGTGAGAATTGTTAAGAGTCTTTGATGTGCCCACAGAAAACCATTCTGTATAAAAAAAAATTCACCAATCACAAAAAAGGAAAGAACAATTGGTACTAAACATGGTATCTACCAGGAAGGTTATTCAAGACCACTATGGTTCTTCTAAGTCTTAAATCCATTATCCTTTCTCTTGAATAAAACTGAATACATCTTTCAAGTTAGAGAATTCTAACAAAATATATTTATTATTAAATCTTATTTCAATTGAAAACACTAATTATGAAAATATATGTAATTATGTCAAAATGTCATTTGAATTTAATTAGTAAAAATTTCTAGAGAAGGAGAAAGAACATTATACATAAAATAATAATGGGATAGCATCATATCTCAGGAAGTTTTTCATCTGAAATCCAACAACCTAGGTTAGAAGAATTAGATAACAACAACAACAACAAATAATTTTAGTTCCTTTCAACAAGATACATTGAGTATAAAGTTATCGAGGAGAAATCTGTGGCTACATAAGATAAGAGACTTATTGTCATGCTGAAGTAAAAACTCAATGGCAAAAAACATATCTAGATCAATTAACATCCTCAGAATACCAGTCTTAACATATACTTTAGGAACAAGAAAATAGACAAGACATTTAGAAAGCATCCAAATAAAAACTCATATAACATTAAGAAAATACAGAACCAAATAAAAACTCGCATATTAACAAAACACAAGCTGATTTGACATTTTACATTTCTCCTCAGCTCTACACTGTCCAAATGACTCCCAGCATATATTTATTGGTACAATGGCCAACCCAGCCATCTTCTTTGATAGAGAAGCTTCCCCTGCTCCCCACAAGGCTCCACTACTTAAACCAGGACCTTTAAGCTTCTAAAACTCATGCAGTCATAACCAAGCTTGGATGTGTCCACTGCTGATTTTCAGTCACCTGCTCAGTGAAAAAAAAACTCAAACCAGAATAAAGTCATTCAGAAGTCTAGGCACCAGCTTGCCTAGTTGAATCCATGTTCCACATAGAAACAAAAGTGGGGCTGGTGAAGAAGATTTCATTACTTCCCCACATTACTCATAGAGATTCTAGAGATAGATCACACTGCTTACAACATGGAAGAGGTAAAGTTGGAAGCTAGCTTTTATTTTAAAAGGTCTACTCAGTCACTGGCTTCTCCAGGAGAGCAGCCAATGAGGGGATATCAAAGTAAAAACCCTTCAGCAATGAGCTACACATTGTTGGAAATAGGCCTTAAAGATGCCACTTGACTAACCAGAATCAGGGAGCACAATTCCAAGCATATTCTATTCCATTTCAATACGAAAATTAAATGTGGGACATTCATTGCCCTTAAGCTTATAATCTCATGGAAGATGTGAGACACATACAACAATAATATTAGAAAATTTAGAAAATTATTCAAATAAGGGGGGGGGCAGAGCCAAGACAGTGGAGTAGAAACAGGACTTCCTCATGGCTCTGGCTTCCACCTCCTCCGATACATGTAAAAAATGAATCTAAACAAATTTTATACCTACAGAACACACAAAGTGACAGAGAGAAACAAATCTCCCATTGAAGGAAGCCTGGCAGGCTAGTAGGAAGGGTCCATCACAAAGGCACTGGGAGCAGAATGCAGTCCCAACTGAGCCACTGTTTTAGCCCCAGGTCAGCCCCAACCAATAGCAGCTGGAGCAGTAAATCATCAGCAGCTGTAGTGGTTTCCAGACATTCCACAAATGCCAAAGACAAAGTAAAAGGTCAGTGTGGAACTTTGTTGGAACAGGGGGAGTGTGGTCTGGCTGCTACTCCGAGGGCAAGAAGCAGTGGGGAGGTGTAGTGGCTGCAGCCACTGCCATGTCTCTGCTTCCATAGCTCCTGGCCTGCAGATTGTAGGGGGACCAAGCAACCATTCAGAGGCTAAGCACTCTTGCTTTGACCTCCTTGGATCTGGATTGCAATCTGGGGTGGTGGTCATGGGGTGTGTGACCTGTGAGCCAAAACATGTGGGGGCTGTAGAGAGGGTGCCCATCTAATAGCTACAGCAGCTGCAAAACGCCCAGCAATGTGGGACATAGCTCTCTCTGCAAGCAGAATTCTACCATGGCAAAGAGCTCAAAAGTCAAGCAATTGGCTTCCAGTATGAGCAAGTGACAGAAGCACAAAGAGATGATAGAATCCTTTTGGGGGGACAAAAAGGATCAAGGCATGAAGTGGGAGAAAGACATTGAAGTCAGAACTCCTGCATCAAAAACCTCCAAGAAAAATATGATTTGCTTACAGGCCATGGAGGAGCTTAAGAAGGATTTTGACAATCAAATAAGAGAAGTGGAGGAAAATTTGGGAAGAGAAATGAGAATGATGCAAGAAAATCATGACAAGCGAGTCAACAGACTGCTAAAGGAGACCCAAATATACACTGAAGAAAATAATACCTTAAAAATAGACTAACTCAAGGGGTGGCTGGGTGGTGCAGTAAGTAAAAGCGCCAGCCTCGGAGTTGGGATGACCCGGGATCGAATCTGGCCTCAGAAAATGAGCACCCACACATAAATAATGACTAGACGTGTAACCTTGAGCAAGTTACTTAACCACGATTGCTTTAAAAAAAATAGACTAACTCAAATGGCAAAAGAGGCCCAAAAAGCCAATGAGGAGAAGAATGCTTTAAAAAGCTGAATTTTCCAGATGGAAAAGGAATTCCAAAAACTCACTGAAGAGAATAACTCCTCCAAAATTAGATTGGAGCAATTGGAAGCTAATGACTTTGTGAGAAATCAAGATACTATAAAACAAATCCAAACAAATTAAAAATTGGAGGCAATGTGAAATATCTCATTGGAAAAAATACTGACTAGGAAAATAGATCCAGGAGAAATAACTGAAAAATTATTGGTCTATTTTTGAGAGCCATGATCAAAAAAAGAGTCTAGAAATCATCCTTCAAGAAATTATCAAACAAAATTTCCCTGATATTCTAGAACTAGAAGGCAAAATAGAAATCAAAAGAATTCACTGATCATTTCTTGAAAATGATCCCAAAAAGAAAAATTACTAGGAATATTATAGCCAAATTCCAGAGTTCCCAGGTCAAGGAGAAAATACTGCAAACAGTCAGGAAGAAACAATTTGAGTATTGTGGAAACACAATCAGGATGACACAAGACCTACCAGCTTCTACATTAAAGGATTGAAGGGATTGGAATAGGATATTCTGGAGGTCAAAGGAGCGAGGACTAAAACCAAGAATCACCTACCCAGCAAAATTGAGTATAATGCTACAGGGGAAAATATGGTCATTCAATGAAATAGAGGATGTTCAAGCATTCTTTTTTTTTTTTTACACTGTCCAATGACTTGCTTTTAATCATCAATTACACACATTTTACAAAATAAATAAAAATTACAGAAGAAAATACATTGGATCCTATGAAGTCAGAAGTGGTTTGGGCTTCAAAGTACATCAAGCAATCATGTAATCTGCATTATAGTAGTAAAGGACACAGAACTATTCAAACAATGGTCAATGTCGAGCAAGGACCAGAAGAGAAAATTTAAAATATAAGGGCAAAATAAGAAGATAAATAATAAGAGTTATATGAATAATCAAGTTTAAGTAGCTCTAAGAATGATTCATCTTGTTATTCAAAATATTTTGTAGTTATTCTTTTTTTTTTAATTTAGTTGTTTATTTTTAGTTTACAAGATTCAATTCTATAGTTCCTTGAGTTTCAAATTTCCCTTCCCTCCCTCCCCCCACCCCCCACAACGGCATATAGTCCAGTATAGGATCTGCAAATACTTTCACAATAGACATTAGTCAAGTTACAAAGGCATATTGTACTAGATGGGATGAAAAATGGTAAAGAAGAAATAAAACCAAACAATGAAAAGAAAAAGATCAATTAGTTTTCTTCCATCAAGATTCAAGCTCAGTTCTTTCTAGTTATTTCTCTGGATGTAGGCATCTCTCTCCTTCGTGAGTCTTTCGGGATTGATTTATATCACTGCATTGCTGAGAAGAGTCCAGTCTGTCCTAGCTGGTCATCACACATATGTTGTGTCTGTGATTGTATACAAATTTCTTCTGATACTACTCTTCTCACTCAGCATCAGTTTGTATAAGCCTCTCCAGGTAAATATGAAAACCATCTCTTCTTCATTTCTTATAGCACAATAATATTCCATTACATGCATATACCACAACTTGTTTAGCCATTCCCCAATTGATGGGCACCCCTTTAATTTCCAAGTCTTTGCAACCACGACGTTCAAGCATTCTTGCTGAAAAAACCTGAGTTGAACAGAAAAATTGACTTTCAAATACAAGAAACAAGAGAAGCATGAGAAGGTAAACAGGAAAAAGAAATCATAAGGAACTTATTAAGGTTGAACTATTTATATTCCTATATGGAAAAAACAATTGTAACTCAAGACTTTTCTCAGTATGAGGATAGCTGAAGGGAATATATATTGTTGTTTTACATCTACATTTAATTTTACACACACACACACACACACACACACACACACACACACACACACACATATATATGTATAGGAGGATGTATGTGTATATAAATATATATGTGAGTATGTTCATGTATACAAAGAGGACACAGGATGAGTTGAATATGAAGTGATGACATCTAAAAAATAAAATTAAAAGGTGAGAGAGGAATTTATTGGAAGAAGAAGAAAGGGAGAGATAGATTAGGGCAAATCTTCTCATACAAAGGAAGCAAGAAAAAACTGTTAGTTACATTGGAGGGGAAGAGGAAGAAGGTGAAAGAGAAAGGGACCACTTGATTCTCATTGAATTGGCCTAATGAGGGAATAACATACACACTCAATTGAGTACCTTACTCTACAGGAAAATAAGGGGGTAGGGGATAAGAGAGGGGAGGATAGAACGGAGGGCAAATTGGGGGAGAGGGTAGTTAGAAGCAAACATTTTTGAAAAGCGATAGGGTCAAAGGAGAAAATAGAATAAGTGAGGTCAAGATAGGATGGAGGGAAATATAGTTAGTCTTTCACAATATAACTACTACGGAAATTATGTGGGGAACTACACATGTACAATCTATATTGAATTGCTTATCTTCTCAGTGGGGGTGGGTAAGGAGAGAAGAAGGGAAAAAAACTGGAACCCAAAGTTTTAAAAGTTTAAAAATTGCTTTTTTACATGCAACTGGGAAACAAGGTATACAGGTAATGGAGTATAGAAACCCATCTTACCCTACTAGAAAGTTAGGGTGGTGAAGGGGGAGGATATAAGAGAGAACAGATTGGGGGAAGGGGTATTCAGTAAGCTTGCTATTCTGGGGTGAGGGAAGGGGAAATATGGGGAGAGAAAAAATTGTAATTCAAAATATTGTGGAAATGAACGTTGAAAACTAAAATAAATTAAATTTTTAAAATAAATAAATTATTCAAATGAGATAGGTCAGAGTGGCTTGATAGCTTTAAAGAGGGAAAATATCAAGGAAGGCTTCATGGAGGAGCTGACATGTAACCTGTACCAGGAAAGAAGAGAAGGAAGTCAGTAATGGAGATAGGAGTGAAGGAAGTACATTCAGGGAAAGGGAAATAGTTTATACAAAATCACAAAAATAGGAGAGGGCAAGACAAGACTGGGAAACATCGGACAATACAACTTGGATGAACCATACAATGAAAGCTAAAAAGTTAGGCAGGTTGCAAAAGTCCTTAAATGTCAAATTAAGGAAGGTTTATTCAATTAATAGCCAATGAGAAACTGCTGCTGATTTTTTTGA